>OX183132.1:19558334-19818334 GCA_945261195.1 Cryptosula pallasiana
TCGTTAGTAGACAAGTCGCTGTACTGCCTGCACACATCCAGTACTGTGGGCCGCTGTACAGGTGAATGCTACCACATTAACCTGAAATCCTGTACAATAATGCTTGAAAGTCAACAAAAGACTGCCAAGACAATGTTTCAGTGGTTATCTCTCAAATTTACGTTTTATTTTGCCAATGGAACCCTCTTAAATACTTTAATTATTTGTCCCCAAATGATGTTGTGGGTAATAATAATAAAAAACAATGGCTACTATTGATAAATAATTAACAATCTTATATTGTTTTGATATTCATAAAAATTGGTGTGTATGATCAAAAGATCATGGGGATTCTGAATATCAGATTTTTTTTGACAGCCGCTACCGTTTTGATGGGAAAAATTAGCTCCGAAAATAAGTCCAATTTCGGCAATAATTATTAAAAATAACGAAAAGTTAAAAAAATTCATAAGTCAGCCGAAACTTGTCCAATCAGTATGAAACTTGGTGAATATGAGCGCTAGGATGTGTACTTCCTTCGTTTCAAAAAAATATGTGCTAAATATCTTAAATAAGAAAAATAATTACAATGAAAAAACTGACGATTTTGGTAATAATAAATAATTATTAATTATTATTACAATGAGTGAGAAACTACACTTACCGTGCTCGAAATTTCACCAAAACTGGTCACTATGCTCAAAACATGGTGCTTTCAATATCTTTATATTTAGTTTTTTGAAAAGCTATCTATAAAAAAAAATTCCAAAAAACAAAAGCAACCGCATGCACCAAAAATCTGTGCGCCATTGCTGGTTGCTAAGGAACAAAAACCAAAAATAAAAAATTGTAAAAGTCAAAACTAGCCTGAGGCCATGTATTAAAGATAATTTAGAAATATACAGCAAATGATTCTGGATAGAATGATACCAAAATGTAAGACCTTACTCTTACTTTGCTCACATGGAAATTGTGAACAGACAATTACCGGTTTACTGTACTCATTCCGAGTGGGCTCGTGTCATCTAAGAGATGGCGCCAGGGTTCACTCCGATCTCTCTCCATTGACTCACTCTACTCAACTGGCGCCAAATGCAAGACTAAAATATAACAGTTCGAGTTTGAATGTGAATACTGTTTATTCTACGCATTCCGCTTAACAAGATAAATGTGGCGTACAGAATCTAATCAACTTCTACTTCCGATTAAGGCACTTGCCATTTTTATGTAATATAATGAGTACTGCCCCAATCTCCTTATTTTGGTGAGCGTATAAAAACACATAAATTCAGACAAATATATCAATGGTACATAAACTGATAACCAATTATACACGCACATATCCAAATAGCGAGCTAACAAAAACATAAGTTCAGACAATACACCAATAATACATAAACTGAAAATCAATTGTACACGCACATGTCCTAATAGCGAGCTAACAAAAATATAGATTCAACGTAGTCTATATTGTAACGGAAATGCACAAAGCGGCAATGCGATGGTCGTTGTGCCTGCTAATTATTAACATAGTAGTTGCGATGAGTGAGCAGCGGTTTGCTTATGGAGCGCGATGACAAGTATGGTACAGAATCCTCACCCAGATGAGCCGGACGATCAAAGGAACTGCAGTAGTAAAGATCCAGCGCTAGGAGTGCCAGCCATGGACTGTTGAGTGAAGCCATTTTGTGTACGCCATTATTATTATTAACACTTGAGTTACTTGGCGGCTAGCTATTTCTCTATTTGCCTACTTGCATTATTTATTATATTTTTAATCTAATTATCAGATTTACTATATTTCTAATATTTCTATTGCGATTGCTTCTATATATAGCCAATCATAGCTGTTTATTTTCAACTGTTGTTTTTTGTATAAATAGTGAGGCAGATCGCCCACTGGTCAGAGTTTGCTTAGTTTTGCTTGAGATAACGTCTAGTTGCTGTAAGAACTGTATTCAGCGAGTTTCTTGTACCGTCTTAGTCGGATCTAAAGGACTTCAATTTTTACTGTACGTTTTCGAGAACTATTATTTCGCAAGGTTTTGTATGTCGATAATATATTATTAATAATCTGAAACTCGTGCATTTAGTGTGGCTGGTTGCCTGTAACACTAAGTTTGCATACCTTGTTCTACTGGATCCGTCAGCTATACAGATCTCCTACAACAGAGAGCCATCACTACCATCCGGTAGAGCCTGCTGTTCTTATCTATTGTTAATTTCTATACTAAAGGGCATTACTACCGCACCGGTAGCATTTGATAGTTGTGATTAATTGTCTTACACGGATAGCCGATGCTACCAGTCTACTTGCACTTTGCATCATTGTATTGTTATTGCACACAATACCGGCAACTTCTAACAATGTCAGTGAAGGTATTTCGAGACTAAAACGAAATCTTTCACAACATTAATCAATTACAATCAGAGGAAACTAGAACCAAATTTTGGGTTACCAGGCTTCATTAGCACACGCTTCTGCAATTTACACTCTAATCCGTCACTTCATGTGAGTAAATTGGCTGTGTCATGATTCTCACTTTTCCTTGTTCCAGGAACTAGATTGTAATAAAAAGCCTGTACAATAACTCAGTAATCTAAACCTGCAAAATGAAAGCTATCTGCCTGTTGGTCAGTGTGTGCGTATGTGTGTTTTTACATGAAAAACCTACGCCTCTACACTGATAAAAATAAATACTGATGTACAAACTTTCCGTTGCATTGATTGGTTCTTTGCCAGGGGTTTAAACTGATCTTACTTTGTCATTCTGAAACTTTTGGTTTCAATAAGTTTTACCTATTAAATCGAAACAAACCAAGCTGATTCCTATTTCCTATGAATTCCCACGACATCAAAAACAAAAAAAACTGATTCATGCGCAGGCTTCTTAGGTATATATCGCATTTCCATAGCTTTCTCTTACTAAAATTCTTTTTATTTCATGTAGCATTACTTCGGTGGACCATTTGTCTTTCTGCATTACTTGCAGCGTCATTTCTGTTACAATGCCTCGGAATCTACCGCATTTATTACACATTGAATGATGACATCAATAATAAAAGTCAGCATCTGATGTCTTTAACCAACCATTTAATACAGATACATAATTGTCTTGCACTGAAGTTCTACTTAAATCAAAGTTACACGTTACCCTCCTATAAAATTACTATGAATCAACCATGTTTTTATCATTTAGACAATCAAGAATACTTACCAACTCAATAATTTGCCCCTTCAAGAATAACCACTTTAATGAATCTTATAGCTGTACCAACGCTCCATTCGCCATCGTCCATCTATCCATCGCAAAAAAATATGTTATAGGTTACAGAGGAAGGTCGGTGTTTGTTCGTTGTAATTCTTTAAATAACTGAAAACTAGTTATTTATTTCTGTTTTTGTAGCAATTGTGAAGTGAACGGGTGGTAAAGATTGGATTATAATGTTGTTGCTATGTAATGCTTTTTTTTTGAGTTTGACAAAGCCAATGATTATATGTGATTTTGTGTTTGTGGTAGTCAGATGTTCCATTATGTAAGCTCGGGTGTTTTAATAAAGCAAGAGAAATTAGCTTGTTTGCATTGTTCTATATATATGGATGAATGTTTTGGATAAAATCAGTTGATTGGGATGATCTGAGCATATAATACTTGTTCTGATTAGTAGCAAAAAAATGAGTACAATTCAAAACAGAAAAACTGAGCCCAGCTCTGAGGTTGACGCAGGTAGAAGGCGGTGCGTGGTCCCATCAATAGGGCATTCAAAACCATAGATGGTAGCTGAATAAGCACAGCCTCTAGGGTGATTCTGATGGCTGATAAAGTGCAGCTGTGTCATCTGTACACTAAACAGTAGCTAAATGGCACAGCCTCTAGGGTAAAACAGGCATCTGGTTAAAGCACAGCCGCATCAGAGTTTTCCAAGATAGATCACTATGTGTTGATAAGCAAACACCTAGCCAACCAACCCCATTAAAATTTCATTGCAATTAAATTTACAATCACAAATACTCTAACATTCCAATTATCGGTGTCAGGAACAATTTATTTTTATTTTTAAATTATCATATATCATTACCTGTCATTAATTTTTATTACTAGCTACTGCGGTTATTGCTCTTACTTTTATTGTCTATTTTAGTTATTTGAATTGGGACGACTGGAACAACACTGTTCAAAATGATCACAGCGAAATTTGCCAGTGAAGCATCAATAACAGTTCTAAACAATGAAAATTGATGGACCAGAGTCATGTTATTTTTGTATCATTGTAATAGACTTTTGTCCTCTATCACCGACACAACGGAATGCTCTCCTTCTCTTGTCACACTTCGGGGTCTATCCCGAAGCGGCTTTAACAACTTGCGCGGGGTCCACGACCCAAGCACACTGCTAGAGATTTATCAAGGAAATTCTTTATTCCATAATCTATTTTGCAATACGAATATAAGGGTATTTAGCGCACTCCTCCAGACTTCTAACTCTCACAATGCACAGCTGCTCCTTTTTATAGGAGATAAAAGACAAACTCATAACCTTAGTAGGCGTAGCAAATAAAATAACATAAAGGGTTCACAAATGATATGACATGGTAGAAAGTTCAATAACAAAACAAGCCAATAAGAATACATGCACACGGTAAAATAGCACTGGGCGTGCTTCACCCTATTTTTAGTGTGGTGGTACTCTTCCACTCCTTATTAGGAAGCACCAGTTCTTAGTCTCTGCTCCTGGTAAGTGCGAGGCTCCGGTCTCCATTCGGTTAAGGTTTTCAAACTCCTAGGGGCGCAGGCTTTCTGAATCAATCTGTTTGGATACACGGCCGGAGTCCGGACCCGGGGTAGCAACTATATGCTTATACAGAGTGAAACCGGGTAGATACAGGCCCGGGGTACCCGATATCCCTTTTTAGGGGTTTTTATGTAACTGCCGGGGGGGGGGGGAGTTCTGATGGTACTACAAACTCTGCTACTGAGCGTGCAAGGGGTGTAGGGGATTCTTAGGGTGGGGAAGGGTGGGTAAGGGTCCGACATCACTCGATCATCATGCAAATCTCCCACATTATCACTATTATTTAATACAAATTGAAGATGCTTCCCTCATGCTTTTACTAACAAAGTTTATAAGTAGCAAACATCTTCCAGATAAGTTCATTCAGAGGTCTAAAAAGAAGCCTGAAGCCACATATAAGCATGTACACCAAACGTTTGATTGGCTGAACTGTTGTCATATTTTAACTCATCAATGAAAAACTTCAGCGGGAAGCACCAGCATTTAGTAGAAAAAATCGTGCTTGCTTTTTCAATTTTATTGTCTTAATGTTATCAGGTGTCATATTCATCTTCATTTTCATGAAGTTGACACTTTTGACGAAGAAAAAATACTTGCCAATGCAGTTTTTAATTGGTCATACTGTACAAAGTATGAGATGTTAAGCCCTGATGATCTAACCAGCAAATAGTTAACTCATTGTTCATTAATCAGATACCGCATTACAACCTGATTAATTTGTTTTTAAAGTCAACGGAAAAAAAGTGTTGGGGATTCCTTTAAAGCTTTATTTGCTCACGTTTACAAATATTTCATTATTTTTTAGAACAAAAGTAAACTACTTGCAAACTTTTTCCTTCTGAAGCGGATAATCCTCGACTGTCGGCTTAATAATTTGACAAAAATTTTTAAAATACCGACAGGCAAGAAAAGCTAAATGTGAAAGGATCATTGCTTTTTTCTCTACACTGACTGCTTGTAGAAAATTAATGCGTAGATTTCCTTGTGTAACGTGTTCATATATATCACAAATTACATTATTTGGTTGATCAGCAACAAAAAACTTGGCAATTTTTTGTGCGCAGTCTGGATAACTTGAGCTGTGTCTGCCATCTATTCTTTGTCCCATTATGATTTGCCGAGAATATGAGTCAACAAAGTGTGTTTTCGGCCCATGTGTGAAGACACCTAGTTCTCTTCCATCTCTACTCATGACATATTCACACGGACTGTTTCCACGGTAAGTGTTTGACGTAAAGAGCGCATTACCAAATACATCCATAAAATATCTACAGCTTCCACCTGCCACGTTTTTTGTGTAATGAATAACCAATTGAATGTTATGTGTTGCTGCATCCAGGACTTCTGCAAAGAAGTGGTTGCCTACTCCGTTGAAAGCGATTCTCATTATACCTCTACTGAAAGCTTCAAGGATTGGCCTGGTTAGAGGAACTAAAGCTTCTCTGGTGTGTAAAAGGTTGGTCGGCAGAGGGTGTTGATGGAATCGGTATTTACAGTAAAACAATTTCAGCCCTGCTATCAATAGCATCAGTTTCTCAATAACTGTTAGTCCTTCATAGTAGACAGCCACGTTACACGCTTTCTCGCAGCCATATATATGGCCAACATATTGTTGCTGATGAAGAATAACAATGCTGGTTTCATCAGCTTTGAGGTTAGCTCCAAGACTAGGCTGGTAAACCAGCATTCTGGGTAAATCACTTGTTTTTTCTTGTACATCATTTTCGGACACAGCGCCTATAAAACTACTTTCTTGAGACCAAACTAACAGATTCGTCTTGGCTTCAAAAAGACTACCAGTACAAGTAAACTTGGTTTCTTTTGTTCCATCTCTAATTCTCAGTTGATTTGTTTTTTCATTTACTTCAATGTTGTAAAGGATTGGATTACTAACTTCAGGTCTACCATCCAGTGCTGAGTTAGCAGTGTACACCAAATAACCAACCAACTCATTCATCCTTGCGTACGGTCGAATAAATATCTTTTCAACAGTCTCAAGAGCCTGAAGAGAGTCAAAATTGTTTTTGGTGCTGCTCATTTTGTTGCAATATCTTGGTTTAGAGAAGCCAATTTTTATTTGCTTCAAATCTTTTTGGTTTTTGTAATGTATATGAACTATCTAACGAATGTTAGTGTTACATTCCAATAATTCTTTTCATAGCAGACGCATTTTTTTGTTAAAATATTATCAACATGTATTAACTTCACAACTGCTTCCTTGTCTGTATGCCTCTCTGCGTGTATGTGTGTGATTTTTTGCCGTTATAAGTGAATTGACGCCTAAACTTTAACTTTGGAAGAAGTGAATGTTTTTGTGCAATAAGTTCTAATATTTAGCAGAGTCTGACTTCGCTATTTGTTCTCCAATGTAGGAAATTTGTATTTTTAATGCTTTCTGACCAAAAATAGTGCAGGTAGAGACCATTAAATTTGATAACTTAATTGCCAATAAGCTAAACACAACAAAAGTAATCTGCTTAGAAAAGTTAAAACTACTTCAATTTTACTGTAAAAAATTGCCATCTGCTCTCAATGGAAGAATTTTATCAGAGAGCTGGTATTTTGCTAATTTGCTGAGACTACAGTTTCAACAAAACAATTCCATGTTGGTACATAAGTGGCATTACTTGCTTCCAACACACATAAATAACAACGTTATATCGTAACAATGTTTTTATAAGTTAGTTGTCTGACTGTTGAATGCAATGTCGCAGTGAACAGCACACCTGCTCCATCTACATGGTTAAGTGTGCAGAAAGTGTGAGGAAGTGAGAACTGGAGAAGGTGAGAAGAAGGGTGGAGTGGGCAAAGGGTCAAAGAAGGGAGAGGACATTTGATAACGTTGTGGTAGATATTTGAGGACATCGGTTGCCACTGTGGTAGATATCCGAATAAAACTCTGTAGAAGCTGTGTCTGTGTACCACGACAAAAAGAAAGATAGACTCAGAGATACAGAGCCTCTTTTCGCTTGCTAATAACACCCACCACTTGTGGGTTGCTTGCAGTAAATAGTCATCCTAATTTAGACGGTTCTCTACAGAATGATGAGTTCGGTAATTATCACTGTAGACTCGGTATGCCCCCTGCAGATCAGGTCTGGACCCCTGCAGTTTCTTGTTAGCTCACCCTTGAATGGTCATGTCAGTCACAGACGGATGCTTTTGTGGAGAGTCAATGGCTGTTACTGGTTAAGTTGTTAAAATCAAAGTTTAGTATGCAGCCCATTTGGACTGCGCCTGTCATTATTGTCTATTGGAAAATGATAACTTATGGTGATCTTGTTTTTAACGGCCGTCAGGTTTGCAAATTTCACAAGTGACAAACTCATGCCTTTAACAACACCAACATCTGCAATGGCTAAAATTGATTCAATTTTGCTCAAGCGATTGCGCCTTGCGCAGGTAAAGTCCAAACTTTCAAACACTTTTGTCATTGGGCAGATAAAATGTGATAACTTGTAGTCAATTGCGCATAATTGTTCGCTTCGAAATAGTTTTGCATTTCTGGTAAGTCCTTGTGCATCAATTTTAATTCCCAGGACGCAATGCTAGTTATTTTGACTCTATTTCATCGGGGTATTACACGCGGATGCATTTGTAGATTCTTGGTTTTTGCCAATCCAAAAATTGTTTTTAGATACAAGCACTCCCCACTACAAAAACTGATAAGGGTAGATTTTTGCCAAAGTCTTGTGATTCGCACCCGTACTCTTCATAGTCTCTTCAAAAAATGCAAAATATAAGATATGTTTTCTTTCATTGCTTCAAAAACACCTTTACCAATATTTTTTTGTGTAGAAGAATCTATTTGAGTTGAGAAAAATAAAGATGTCAATTCTAGCACAGTTTTGCAACTAATCTCAAAATTGCTTGCACTTTTGGCGTTAACTTTTAAATGCTTTCACTTAATGTCCCGAGCTACATTTATAAGCAGTTAACTCTTGGCTTATTCGTCATTTAGTTGCTTTTGGAGGTGTGGTCTCATGAAAATCCACTACAGAGGTATGAGATGCTTTTATCAAATTGTTCAACAAAATGTAATGATGGCTATATCCTCGCTTGAGACAGTAGTATATAAAATGATGTCTTTCGAATTGCTATATTCCTTTTAAAATTAAAATATTCACCAAATCAACATTGCTCAGCATGTTCCAAACAATTTTAACATCTATCGTGGTGATTGCCCTTTTTTCAAGACAAAATAACCATCGTTTTTTCCCCAGAACAACAAATGTTTGGGTAAAAGTCCCTAGAGCAGCTCACATAATCAAGAGATGATGATCATGTCATGCAATTGCATCGTAGCAATTTGCTTTGTATCAAGTTGTCAGCCAAGTATATACCCAACACAAAGTATGATACTTTTTTGGTTAGGCATTGGGCGAAATAAGGATCCGAACGTTCCAAATGACTGTCCGTTTTTAAAATATTGGAAATGAAATCACACAGCAATGCGATTTCTCTGAGACTTCTCTTCTTGTTCAGACTTCTTTCAGTCTGCAATGGTGAATGATGTAGATTTTTGTGTCCTTTTCTTTATGAATCCATGGCATCTACTAAATCAGTTGAGTCGTCATCGCCGAGACCGAGTGCGTAGGAATAATTTTCTGCTATACTAAGCCATCTATTTTGTATACATTGGTGAGATAATTTGTTTTGAGATGTGGGTGTTAGATAGGGGTTTACTCTGGCAGAAACTTTTTTCAACATAAAATTAGCTTCTAAATCCCTTGATGGAAGTTCCAGAAAACAAATCTATTCATAAGGCCCCAACCATCCAATTTTAGGGGTCTCTGAAAACTGTTATGTCAGTTCAGTCTATTGCGCCTGATAGTTCTTGTTCTGTAAGCGCGAGACCACCAACCATCTTCACGTATCTGTCACAAATGGAACATTGAACATTATTGTGTGAACAGCGACTGTTCAACAGCGAAAGATTTGACATTTTTTGTAAAAACTACCCCCAAGCCTGCAGTACACGTATTCATCTGTAAAAAAAAACTTCATCACCTTATCGGAGCTTTTGAAAGAGATGTTCTGGCTTCTATAATGTTAGAACTTTCTTGGTGACTTGGGTCTACTATGAGTACCATATTTATTGTTGTTTCAACAAGCTACAAAACATGAGTGATGAGTCGCTGTTGTGGATTCTAATGATCAATAACTCTGCGCACACACTGTATCACACTCTGGCATCCTCGCATTAGCAATTAGATGTCCAGAATGACCAAAAGCTGTCATACCAAAATGACCGAACTTGTGTATAAAGCTGCATCAACCCTGTATGGAGCAGTACTGACCCTGCATGGAGCAGTACCGACCCTGTATGAAGCATTACCGACCCCACCGGGGTGGAAGGAAGTGATTCACTATAGACCATGGACCAGAAAGTAGCCTGAGAGAAGCAGAGGCATGTCTACCGGAGGTAACCACCCCTAAACCTAAGGAAAGATAGAGTACAAAGGCTAGCCAGGCTGAGAACTAGAGACAGGAAGCAGATAGCATTTTGATTGGTGCACTAACATGTAACTCCACCTACCACTGCAGATTGCCATTTACCGGTAGCCCCATATATCTTATATCATTCATTAACTCTTTATATATCTGTATTCATTCGTTCCTTGTGTAACCTTGTTATGTGATTGGATAAAGTGCTTAATCACGTCCTGTTAATCGCCTATAAAAGGCAGAACTTTGCTCTAAGTAGTCAGTTGTAATGTTCCTTTTACTACTCGTCTTGTTCTGGATGAATAAATGCATAGATACTCATCAGCACTGAGTTATGCGTCTGAGCCGAGGGCTCCTTGCTGGTTGTAGAGTTGGACATACTCTATCTTACATCTGTTCGGTACATCACCGACCCTGTTGTTGTAACAGGTTAAACTAACAATTGGTGACAGCTCGCTACCAACCTCAGCTAGTGGGTCTCAGCCCCAAAATCCACTACATCGCTAAATGAGAATAAGTATTTAATCTTCATGCGTTCTATCTGTTATTTTTTAGACTTTAGTGAAACCTATTAGCTTGATTTGATTGCCATATATCATACGATACCTTGATGCCAATTAACACAAGGAAAATGTGCTTTTTTTACATTAGTCACAGACAATGCCATGCCCCCATGAGAGACCACCATGATTAATATGGGTTTTCCAATGGTGACACTCGTTTACACATTGAGTGAGTTCTCACTAATCCGAGTTGTTTTTTTCTCCCGTCTTGTATCTGTTATTGCTTCCGCAATCAAAGGTTTTATTTTTTTCTAAAATAATTGTTTCACCAGGGATCAACTTTTCTTTAAGATTGTTTTGTCAGTAAATCTGACATTGTCCAAAGACTTTAAACCCTCTGATCGTAATTATTATCTAATCAAAAAGCTTTCCGTTCAGCAGTAAGACCTTTTATTACACAAGCCTTTTGGGCTTGATCTGCGACGCAAGTCTCATTGCAGTATTTGCTCGATTTGTTTGTAATTTGGTTATACTCCATATGGGGATGGAGTTGGTATTGTATTGCATAGCTTACGGTTGCACATCTCGGGCCTTGTGCATGAGCTCTGTCCTTGAGGTCATGTTTGGGAATTCCATCAGAAGTCGTTTTCCCTTGTATTGAGGAGACAACTCCAGGTCCAGGAAGTAATCCCAATGCATTGTAGCCCGAGTTCTACCACACATCGGGTGGGATGGTTCAGGTACCCACCCCGCCTCAGTTTGGAATTTGAGGGCCTGAGGCTACAGCCCTGCCAACATAACCCAAGTTCCAACACTCACGGTTGGGTCAGGGCGGGTCGAATACCCACCCCATCTGTTGGGGCGGGGGGAGGGGGCAAGGACCTGAGGCTACGGCCCCACCTCAGCAGCAGGAGATTTAATCAGACTAGCAGAACTAGTGGCACTGGTAGCAATGAGACAAGTCAGGAATTCAGTAGCAGAGAAACTGTAGCTCAGATACGCAACACAAACTTCACCCTCTCTGATAATCGTAGGAGTAACAACAGAAGCTTTTACAGATGTGGACGTAATCACCTGGCCAGCAAATGCCCATTCAAAGAAGCGGATTGCCACGGTTGCCATAAGAAAGGGTTCATAAGGCCAATGTGTTGTCAAAATCTGCAAAACACGGCAAGAAGAGAGAGTGCAAGAGCCGTAGAGAATATATATGGCTAGCTTGGTGGGGTTGGAGTCTCGACATCTGCTGAGGCTGATGATATAGGAGAGAGTCCTGTCTATTTGACTTCTGAGGTGATAGCTAAGACTAGTAGCAGTTCCCTCCATATATCCTGTGTGGTAAATAGTGATGCCTTATTTATGGAACTTTAAACTGAATGTTCAACTACGCTTATATCTGATTTTGATGTGTGAGTGTGAATTTAAACATGTTGTGTCACAAAATTCAAACAATTGATTTTATAATTTTACAGGTGAGTCAGTAGACTGCAAAGGCAGGATTTTGGCCGAGATTCAATATGGTGACTGGAAAGGCAGACTGTGGCTGTATGTTTTCTCTGGGGCCACGTGTGTGCTTTTGGGAAGGGATTGGATGCAAAGATTGCCTTTTTTGACTGGTCGTCCGTCTTGCATGATGGAGGAATCGGGAAGGCGAGTGGTGAGGATGACCTTTCTTTGGATGATGTGTTGACTGCTCATACCAAGTTGTTTGAACCTGGTCTAGATACGCTTAGAAACATAACAGCTAAACCGTATTTGAAGGAGGGTAGTAAACCTGTTTGGCGGAAAAGGCTTATAGAATCATTCTAGCTTTCAGACAACCAGTAGAAGCTGAAATAGATCGCTTAGTGAATGAGGGAATTACAGAACCAGTAGAATTTAGTGAGTGGGCATTTGGGGTAGTCCCTGTAGTAAAGGAAAAAGGCACTATTAGCCTCTGAGGGAACTTCAAACCAACGATTGAACCCGTACTTACAAGATTTGTCTCCACCTCAGATACACATGGATGATATTTTGGCCAAGCTGTCAGTTAGTGAGTTGTTCACTACGCTTGGTTTATCAGCAGCCTATAATCAGATGAAAGTAGAGGAGTCCTATAGGGACTTGTTAACCATAGCCACTTCTAAAGGACTGTATAGGGACTTGTTAACCATAACCACTTCTAAAGGATTGTATAGGGGCTTGTTAACCATAGCCACTTCTAAAGGACTGTATAGGGACTTGTTAACCATAGCCACTTCTAAAGGACTGTATAGGGACTTGTTAACCATAGCCACTTCTAAAAGACTGTATAGGGACTTGTTAACCATAGCCACTTCTAAAGGACTGTATAGGGACTTGTTAACCATAGCCACTTCTAAAGGACTGTATAGGGACTTGTTAACCATAGCCACTTCTAAAGGACTGTATAGGGACTTGTTAACCATAGCCACTTCTAAAGGACTGTATAGGGACTTGTTAACCATAGCCACTTCTAAAAGACTGTATAGGGACTTGTTAACCATAGCCACTTCTAAAGGACTGTATAGGGACTTGTTAACCATAGCCACTTCTAAAGGACTGTATAGGGACTTGTTAGCCATAGCCACTTCTAAAGGACTGTATAGGGACTTGTTAACCATAGCCACTTCTAAAAGACTGTATAGGGACTTGTTAACCATAGCCACTTCTAAAGGACTGTATAGGGACTTGTTAACCATAGCCACTTCTAAAGGACTGTATAGGGACTTGTTAACCATAGCCACTTCTAAAAGACCGTATAGGGACTTTTTAACCATAGCCACTTCTAAAGGACTGTATAGGGACTTGTTAACCTTAGCCACTTCTAAAGGACTGTATAGGGACTTGTTAACCATAGCCATTTATAAAGGACTGTATAGGGACTTGTTAACCATTGCCACTTCTAAAGGACTGTATAGGGACTTGTTAACCATAGCCACTTCTAAAGGACTGTATAGGGACTTGTTAACCATAGCAATTTTTAGTGGACTGTATAGTTCCGACGTTTAACTTTTGGTATTAAAATGGCACCAGCTATTCGGCAACATGCCATGAAACAGGTCCTGAGTGGGTCGCCTGGTGTTCATATATAATATGATGATATTCTGGTCACAGGGGTAACCATCAAGAAACACAACGAATGCTTAGATGCTGTCATGCATAGACTGAAACAATTTGGGTTGAGACTTAATGAAATGAAATGTAAATTTATGTTGAACTCAGTGCAGTATCTGGGACATATTATTGATGAAGTCGGAGTAGGACACGTCCCTAGCAAAGTAGAGAGTATTGTTGAAACGGAGGCCTCTACAGACGAGAAGAAATCTCAGATCTTACCTGGGTATGCTCGGGTTTTACAGGAAATTTATCCCCAAGTTTTCTGAGGTGATGAAGCCTATGACGATCTTGTTACAAAAAAATAAGCAGATGCACATGAGGGGTGAGGAGGCCCAGAGAGCTTTTGAAAGGTCCAAACAAATGGTTGCTAGGTGGTAAGTTTTTAGTACCTTTTGATCAAACTAAGCCTGTGGTTCTAACTTGTGATACATCTAAAGATGGGGTAGCAGCAGTATTATCACATAAAGATGGGGATGGCGATGTAAACCCAGACAGTTTGCTAGTAGGGTTACCCTCAGTTAGAGCGAGAAGTTCTAGCAATTATATTTTGGGTAGAAAGGTTCTACAATTTCTTGTTTGTGAGGAAGTTTACACTAGTTACTGACAATCAACCACTAAGCATAATATTTGGTCCCAAAGTAGGTGTACCGGTCATGGCTAATGAAAGGCTTCTACGATGGGCTTTGAAATTGTCAGGCTTCGACTATGATGTAGAGTGTTGTACGATAGCACAGAATTTAGCTAATTTTCTGTCAAGGTACCTAGGTGAGCTTTGTAATAATACAGAGGAGGAAGTCATAGGATAAGTATTCAGTTCTTCGGGTTTCCCTGTCACTTCTGAACGAGTGGCTGTAGCCACCCAACATGATTCGATTTTAGCAGGAGTAATCCTGAGGCTACAACAGGGAATGATAGAAAAATTCACCTCTGAAGAAACTCGGGTCTTTAGGTCAAAAAGCAGTGAAATGTCAGTAGTTAGTGGCATGTTGATCTGGGGTTTGAGAGTAGTAATTTTGGACAAATTGAGGGTAAAAATGCTGGAAGCGTTTCATGAAGGCCATCTAGGGATTAGTAAGATAAAAGCCCTAGGTCGTTCTTTTATGTGGTGGCCAGGAAAGGACCATGATATTGAGTTATCTGGTAAAGCTTGTCCCATTTGTCAGTCTTTAGGAGGGGGGGGGGGCGGGGATCTACCAACTATTGAAATACACCCCTGGTTAATTTCTAAGAAACCTTTTGACTATGCTGGTCCCATAAAAAGATTACATGTTGTTGATTATAGTGGATGCATACTCAAAATGGTCAGAGATTTATTTGACCCACATCACCACAGCTCCAGCTACTGTGGGTATGCTGTTTAATTATATTACTAGGTATGGTTTAACCAAAGAAATCGTTTCAGACAATGGCCCATAATTTGTATCTCAGGAGTTCCAGCAGTTCATGGAAGCTAATGGCATTAAACATACTAGGTCTGCTCCTTATCATCCAGCTACTAACGGTCAAGCTGAAAAGCTTGTAAAGACTGTCAAGCAAGGTTTACAGCTTGTATGGGAGAAAACCCAACAGACAGCATACAGTTGTGTTTAGATAGGTTTATATTATCATACAGGAACTGTCCACATGTAGGCACAGGGAGGTGCCCGCTTTTCGTTTTCTGGGTAGTGAGCCGACTACCAAGTTGAATCTGGTGAGGCCTACTCTAGAAGACCAGCCCACAGTTAGAAGTGGGGGAAAGGGAGCTGAAAAATTTGAGAAAGGCGAGATGGTGCGAGTGCGTAGTTACATTGGCAGCGCAAAATGGCTGGCAGGTATCATCAAGTCATGTGAAGGGCAATTGCTTTATAGTGTGTAAGTTAGAGGGAAAATTTGGAAAAGACATCTTGATAACTTAAAACTAAGACTAGAAAACACTCTGTGTGAGGATTTGGATACTCTGTCGACTGAATGTGGTGCATCGTTGCCCTATGTTGCAGTTCCTAAAAGTATGCTGATGTGTGAGGTGTATGAGGGTGATCTGAGGGCAGCCAGCTCTCGTGGAGTCGGGCCTGGTGCTGGGGATGACAACTCTCGGTCTGCTACCTCACCTGTTGAGCCCGGGTCAAAGACTGCTCCAAGTCTTTGACGATCAAACCTACTGCAACATCCTCCCAAACGATTTATTGAAGAGATTTAACCATGTTCATTTATGTACATATTTTTATATACATACATACATTGACTACATGTTACAGTTAGCATATCATTTCATAACTTGCCTTATTTTCTGTTCTGTTATAGTTTCATATTTCTTTTTTGAGAGGAGGAAGGATTATTATAAAGTAGTTCTTAGGTTGCCAGGCAACTAATAGAGAAAGGTTGTAAATGGTTTTGATAGACTCTCGTAAGTCGCGATATAAAGTTATTAATTGCGTTTATTGAAAAAAATGTGCAACCCCAATCCACTCTCATTCTTTAACTTAAGATATAACACTAATAAAAAACAAAACTTTCGACCAGTTGCTGAAATAGATCTGTATCGAGAAACTGTCTTAATTTTCTGCAAGCAGGGTGCTTAGTTTTGAGGCTCCTAATTCATGCTTCATTTAGCGTACCAAATGGAGAGGTGGTGATGAACGCTCTATTAATGAGCAGCGTATTTTTGTAATATGGCGGATTGGGGATGGGATCTTTGTACATACCCGAGAATAATGCTGCGGATGCAAAAAATAGCCCAAACAAGTGTCATCCTTTTATGATGTTGATAAGTTAATAGATTTGGTCATGCTCAACTTGACACCATCGTATTTACACCGCTGGAGGCATTGGTAGAAGTTCAAAAATGAATAACAAACCTGATGAGTTCGAGAACTTTGAATATTTGGCCTCAGATGAAATTTTCGAGGACCACATGCTATTTTTTTCAACTGTAAATGTCCCTCCTACCCAGTTGGAACGTCCTAACCTACAAAGCAAAGATTGTAGATGAGGATTTCAAGATATGCCATACAACTCGGTGAGTGATTTGTGTTTTTTATCTTAGTTTAATGTACACTTCTATCAATTTACCTCATTTTCTTTTAAAGCCTCTACCCTTGCATGTTCCTTGTTGTTTTAGAATGAGCGAACTTGCTGAAACTCAAACTCAAACTATGAACACTTTTCTTCTATGTCTTTGCTACTTGAAGAAATGAAAATATGTGTCCCAAACAAACCCACACGTCAAATCATCATCTACACTTTTCCTTGGAAAAATGACATAACAGCAACTGTAAACAGTTGACACGTGAAAAAGAACTCATTGTCATGTCTGAGGAAGACGACCTAAACCCCCCCCCCCCCAAAAAAAAAAAAAAACAAAACAAAAAAATAAATATAACAAAATAACAATGACAGAAATTACTTTGTGGGATAGCCAAAATCCCGTTTTACAAAGCCAACATCAACAGTTTGAATGTGCTTACTCAATGGAGCACCTCCCTGCTAAAGGCTGTGAGTCCAACCTCCCGTCTCACTATTCAACATTAGGTGAGAATTTTCGAACTACCCTTTCTTACTGTTATGGAAATGTTTGATGTCAAATTTCACAGTGGAAATTTGTCTCATTGGATATAAAGGTAGATTGCACAGTGCAACTCTAGTTGTTAAGAGCCTCTGTTTGCAGACTGCGGGCATCAACTCCAACACCGGGATCTGAAAAAAGCAACATCTACTTGAGATACTAGCACTATTCAGCAATAAATTAAGGCTTAGTAAAGAATCATTTTACATTAGTTAAAGAATTCAGCTAGTTGCACTTCAGAATGGTTATTTTCCCAGAGTCTGAGAGAGTTACTCTCAAGACTGCTAAGCCATTGGAGAAAAGGTTGGTCCCTTAAAATCTGAGAGAGTTTCTTTTAAGACTGCAAAGTTGTGAGGCATTGATAAAATCAAGTTTCATCAGCGAGGTAGCTAGATTTTGTTTATTATTGTTATTAAATGTTCTTAGGTAGGTAATCTGAGCTTGAGAATTGATTTCTCCAAAAATCTAAGATAGGTTTTCTCAAGATTGTGTAGTCTTTGCATTGATAAACACAATTTCACCAGAGAGGTTACTAGATTCTAATATTTATTAGTTATTCTCAGCTAAATAGTTTGCTTGGTAGCCATTAAAAATCTACTAGGATCGTAATTGTCTGATCACTATACATATTTGTATATGTGTATGATATGTTCATAGTAAAAGTTTTAATTGGTGATATTATATTTTGCATCAATTAAGATTGGGATATCGAATAAAATTTGACAATATTGAAACAGAAGAGAACAGAGCAGACACAGATTCAGAATCTGTGAGACTCAAACTGAAAATTTATTTTACGACATCACAGCCGAGTAACGAACACCCATACAAGTTGAACAGAGCAGCTGAAGGAATTCCAACAAGAATTTGAACAATTGCTGGCGTGTTTGAGTAGTACCTTTTAAAGATTGTGTAAATCAGAACTGACCTGCTAGTAGTAATATATGAGCAGATCTCCCTACCAAGTGTTTTTTTGTGGATCAGATCTTGGAGGTTATGCAATGAGTTACAACGTTGGATGGATTCGCCGAGTTTATATTGTATTTCATTTGAGAGGCATTGGAGTGGCATTTGAGTGGCATTTAAGTGGCATTTGAGTTTTGATTATTTTTTTACTTAATTTGAACTCATATGGCAGCTAGATTTTGAATTTATGGCATTTAAGTTTTGATAGGTTTTTTACATAATTCGAACTCATATGGCATCTTGAGAGAGAGGAGAGAGAAGAGAGAGAGAGAGGAGAGAGGAGATATATCTAAATTGAATAAATACATTGATTGAAAATGAATCATTATATGATTGTATACATTTATTACATAATAAGTAAGGAAAATCTCCCCATATAATATAGCTAGAGTCAGTAAATACTAAGTAATACAAAGCACTACAACTTGTAATAAATACTAAGTAATAACAGTTAATGCATCGTTTGTTCCTTTACAATGATGTCTTTGATGTACTGATGTTATATCTTAGGAAGGAAGACTTTTGTTCTATGTGCTTTTAATTTCGTAATGAACTAAAATAAAAAAGTTATGTATCAGTATAGAATGATTAAGCAAAAATGTAAAATAATTACATGAATTTGAATTATTGTTCTAGTTACATTGGATAGTTTACATTATTAGAAAAGGGAAATAACTCACCAAGTTACATTGTTCAGCTTGTTCTTTCTTGAGCATTATTTTCACCAAGTGCTTTTGATTCTCTTTCATCTATCTAAAACAAAACAAAAAATACTCGCTTTATAAATATGTTGTAAAAAATACACTAATTACACCAAAAAAGCGCTTTTTTTTACCTGGAAAAATGTATATATTCAACATTTTGTTGTAAAAACTACACTAATTACAGCAAAAAAGTTCTTGGTATCTTGAGAGAGAGGGGAAAGGAGAGAGAGATGGGAGATGAGAGAGGAGAGAGAGAGAGGAGAGAAAGGAGAGAGGAGAGATATTTTTTTAGTTTTCTATACATTCGTGTATATATGGATAATTATATACATATTTATGGATATATTTATATCTACATTGACTAATATACACTTATTACATAATAATTATATTGAATACTATAAAATATGTTGGAAAATCACCAAGTTAGTCCTCTGGATGGTTAAAACTTACAGTATTTGGGAAATAACTGCAAGAGAGGAGAGAGGAGTATTTGGTAGAGGAGAGAGGAGAGAGAGGAGGCTTGAGCGTAAATATTTCTTTTAGTTATTTACATAATAAGTATATTAAATACTATAAAATATCCTGGAAAATTGTCAAATTAGACCTCTAGATGGTTAAAATTTACAGTATTTGGGAAATAACTACAATAGAAAACATTATGAATGTATGGCATTTAAGTATTGATAGTTTTTTTTACATAATTCGAACTCATATGGTATCTTGAGAGAGAGGATAGAGGAAAAGAGGAGACAGGAGGGGGAATAATTGCACTCAAATGAAAAAAATAGATGAAGCTAGATATTTATCTATTTGTATATATCCACAAGAAAAATGGGGTATTTGGTAAAATATTATTTTATTCCATTCAATTTTCATTAATTTTTTAATTGAGTTGAAGTATTATTTACAATGGTTAGAATTTATTAAAATTACTGCTCAATCCTTTATCCAACACGTACAATAATCCTTAATAATAGTAGTGTAATGAGACTGAGTAATAATCTACACACACCTTGTTCACTCTGTATGCTGTAGTACATGTTATTCCTTTAGTTATCTGCAGTTACTTCAATTGGATCTTATCCAGATGTTTATAGTCTTTGCTGCTACTGTGTTTTGTCTCAAACAAGAGTCCAAAGTAGGCATTGTGTCTACAAAATACAAAAAAATTGATTGTTACAATTGATTCATTTATTTAGATTGTCTTTATCTACATATACATAAAGTAGTGAAGAAACAGTTTGTGTGAGTATGAAACTATCTAGTAGAGATAAATTTATATCTAAGTTCAACTAGCATTAAATAATTATTTATTATTTTGTTAATAACAAATAATTAGAGTCAGTTACTTTACTAGTGCTCGGACAAACACACAATTTTGTTAATGTCAAAGTCTGCGATCTTACAAAGAAATAGCTTAGACATTATTAGCATAAAATTATCTAGTAAAGATAAATTACCTAGGAGTGAATTTTAGTTGAGGCTCGGTTTTTTTAATAATAAATAATTAAAACCGCTTGGAAAAACAGACAGATTTGTCAATGACACAGCTTGCGTTCTTGCAAGCGAATGGCTTAGACACTGCGCGTATATAATTATCTAGTAAAGTTGAAATTATGTCTAGAGGCGAAAATGGAGGACACCTCCGTATTGCAACTAGTTGAGCTTTTCAACTAGTGTTCAATAATTATTTATTTTAAAAATGAATAATTACAGCTTTCTACTAGTGTTAAATAATTATTGATTATTTTTTACCTTATCACCACTTAGAGCCAGATGATTTAATTAACTAAAAACAAATGATTATTTTAGCATTTCTTACCTTGATGCTGGATGGTCTCCTAGTAGCTGTAGTAGATGATGCTTCTCCGCTTGTTGTTGAAGAACTGGATGCTTTCTGTGTGAAAACAGTGGCTCTTAAACAGCTAAAGTTGCACTGAATAAACCCTATAAATCAGCATTTTTTCCAATGCTTTCGCGGGAATAAAAACTGTTCATTCCCGCGAAAGCAACGGTTTCCATTCGCGTGAAAATAAAGTATTTTATTCCCGCAAAAGCAACGGTTTCTATTCGCGTGAAAATAAATTATTTATTCCCGCGAAAGCAACGGTTTCCATTCGCGTGAAAATAAATTATTTATTCCCGCGAAAGCAACGGTTTCTATTCGCGTGAAAATAAATTATTTATTCCCGCAAAAGCAACGGTTTCTATTCGCGTGAAAATAAATTATTTATTCCCGCGAAAGCAACGGTTTCCATTCGCGTAAAAATAAATTATTTATTCCCGCGAAAGCAACGGTTTCTATTCGCGTGAAAATAAATTATTTATTCCCGCGAAAGCAACGGTTTCCATTCACGTGAAAATAAATTATTTATTCCCGCGAACGCATTGGTTTGTATTCGCGTGAAAATAAAATTCTTATTCCCGCGAAAGCAACGGTTTCCATTCGCGTGAAAATAAATTATTTATTCCCGCGAAAACATTGCTTTTTATTCACGCGAAAAAACAGTTTTTATTCCCGCGAAAGCATTGGAAAAAATGCTGATTCATATGGTTTATTCAGTGCAACTTTAGCTATTTAAGAGCCACTGTTTTCACACAGAAAGCATCCATTTCTTCAACAGCAAGCGGAGAAGCATCATCTACTACAGCTACTAGGAGACTATCCAGCATCAAGGTAAAAAATGCTAAAATAATTATTTGTCTTTAGTTAATTAAATCATCTGGCTCTAAGTGGTGATAAGGTAAAAAATAATCAATAATTATTTAACACTAGTAGAAAGCTCTAATTATTTATTTTTAAAATAAATAATTATTTAACACTTTAATAATTTTAGTATATTTACATCATTAAACTGAGTTATTTATTTTTTTTGCAGGTATGATGACGTCACACTCCAAAGCACTCCCTAAGCTCCATATTGAACCAACTACAACTACCAACAACATCGACACTATCTCCACTAAAACCACCAATCCCACCACCAACGGCATTCACATTGATGATAGAAGAAACAATCCTAACACCTTTAATGATACATCTTCCTGCTCAAACATCAACACTCCTGCCGCTATAGCAATGAAACACCATGTAAGCAACCAGCATCGAGGTAAGAAGTGCTAAAATAATTATTTGTCTGTAGTCAATTAAATCATCTAGTTCTTTGGAACTAGTTTTTTATTATTATTTTATTACTTAGATCACTGCAACCACTAAGAGGACTCTAAGTAGAGTTAAGGCAAAAAATAATAAATAATTATTTAACACTAGTAAAAGGCTCTAATTATTTATTTTTACAATGAATAATAACTGTTTTATGCTGATAATGAAGTAAAATAATACAATATTGAAAGTTTTAATCATTTTTTGGTTGTAAAGTTCAAAATCGACCTGTAGTTCAAGGTATCATTTAATATGCTAACCTATTTTTTCTCTCGGACATACGGCAATTCTGTCAATCAATGTTAAAAGACTGCGATCTTGAGCGGAAACAGGATAGGTTCTATGAGCATAAAATTATCTAGGAGAGATACTGCTATGGTCAAGAGAACGACTCCATATCGTAATAGGAGGATAACTCCATAGTGCAACTAGTTGAGTTCTTCGACTAGTGTTAAATAATTATTTATTATTTCTTACCTTAATACATAAAGTCTCCTAGTAGTTGTAGTAGATGTTGATCCTTCAGTCACTGTTGTTGAAGTGGATGCTTTCTGTGTAAAACCGGTGTTTCTTATATAGCTAGGTTGTACTAGGTACTAGGTACCGATTGACACGAGTTGATTCCAATGAAAAGCCTTTAGAATATATAAGCAGGAAAATTCACGCGAAAACTAAAAAAATAAAAACCATTCTTCGCGGGAGTTTTCCGTCTTATATGTTATAAAGGCTGTACGCAAAAAACTCACGCGAAAACCGAAACTCAATAACAACATCTTCGCGGGAGTTTTCCTTCTTATGTGTTATAACAGCTTTATGCAAAAACTCACGCGAAAACGGAAAAAATAAAAAAAACTTCTTCGCGGGAGTTTTCCTTCTATGTACTATAAAGGCCTTACGCGGAAAACTTACGGTAAAAAAAATTGCTTGAACTTTCTGCATAAAGCCTTTATAACATAAAAGAAGGAAAACTCCCGCGAAAGAATTGTTTTCTATTTCTCGTCTTCGCGTGAGTTTTCCGTGTAAAGCCTTTATAGTATATAGAAGGGAAACTCCCGCGAAGAGAATTTTTTTACTGTTTCCCTTTTCGCGTGAGTTTTCCGTGTAAAACCTTTATGACTTATAAGAAGGAAAACTCCTGCGAAGAGTTTCGTTTTTAGTTTCGGTTTTTGCGTGAGTTTTTGCGTAAAGCCTTTATAACATATACGACGGAAAACTCCCGCGAAGAATGTTTTTTATTTTTTTTAGTTTTCGCGTGAGTTTTCTGCATAAAGACCTGCTTATATATTATAAAGGCTTTTCATTGGAATCAACTCGTGTCAATCGGTACCTAGTACCTAGTACAACCTAGCTATACAAGAAACACCGGTTTTACACAGAAAGCATCCACTTCAACAGCAGTGACTGAAGGATCAACATCTACTACAACTACTAGGAGATTTTCTGTATTAAGGTGAGAAATAATAAATAATTATTTAACACTAGTTGAAAAACTCAACTAGTTGCACTCTGGAGTTATCCTCCTATTACGATATGGCCTGACCATAGAAGTATCTCTCCTAAATAATTTCATGCTCATAGAACCTATCCTGTTTCCACTCAAGATCGCAGTCTTTTGGCATTGATTGACAGAGTTGTCGTAGGTCCGAGAGAAAAAATAGGTTAGCCTTAAATGACATCTTGAACAACAGGTTGATTTTGAACTTTACAGCCAAAAAGTGATTACAACTTTCATTATCGTATTGTTTTACTTCATTATCAGCATAAAACAGTTATTATTCATTGTATTTAATATGAAAAATAAATTTTACTGGTGATGTTATTATTGTTATTCTTATTATTGTTAATATTATTGTGATTTCATTTGGTTTTCATTGTTACTTTATCAAATTTTGTTCAAGTCTTGTGATCTAAATAATAAAATAATAATAAATATTTATTTACCACTAGTTAAAAAACTCACCTACTTGCACTATGGAGGAAATGGCCTCCTACAACCAAATCCGTTTGTGTTACAAACCCTGTCTTTGGATATTGATAAAAATGTTATCTTCTTTGTATTATGATTAAATAATAATAAATAGCTCACATTTTTTAAAATGTTTTTTTATTTTTTGTCTTTTTAGATTGGATAGTTAAGATGGCAAACACCACCTACTTAGATGATACCAAATCAATGACGACTCAAACTACATGGACTTTGAAGACAGCACAGTTCTCCAACACAGCAAGAACTCCTTTCAAGTCCTACCACTTACTTAGATGATACCAAACCAATGAAGACTCAAACTACATGGATTTTGAAGACAGCATACTTCTGCAACACAGCAAGAATTCCTTCCAAGATCTACCACCTACTTAGATGATACAAAACCAATGAAGACTCAAACTACATGGATTTTGAAGACAGCATACTTCTCAAACACAGCGAGAATTCCTTTCAAGGTCTACCACCTACTTAGATGATACCAAATCAATGAAGACTCAAACTACATGGACTTTGAAGACAGCACAGTTCTCCAACACAGCAAGAACTCCTTTCAAGTCCTACCACTTACTTAGATGATACCAAACCAATGAAGACTCAAACTACATGGATTTTGAAGACAGCATACTTCTGCAACACAGCAAGAATTCCTTTCAAGATCTACCACCTACTTAGATGATACAAAACCAATGAAGACTCAAACTACATGGATTTTGAAGACAGCATACTTCTCAAACACAGCGAGAATTCCTTTCAAGTTCTACCACCTACTTAGATGATAACAAATCAATGAAGACTCAAACTACATGGATTTTGAAGACAGCACACTTCTCCAACACAGCAAGAATTCCTTTCAAGATCTACCAACTACTTAGATGATACCAAATCAATGAAGACTCAAACTAGATGGATTTTGAAGACAGCACACTTCTCCAACACAGCAAGAATTCCTTTCAAGATCTACCACTTACCT
This sequence comes from Cryptosula pallasiana, assembly GCA_945261195.1. Classification (NCBI taxonomy): domain Eukaryota; kingdom Metazoa; phylum Bryozoa; class Gymnolaemata; order Cheilostomatida; family Cryptosulidae; genus Cryptosula; species Cryptosula pallasiana. Next base: position 19,583,506 of record OX183132.1, read on the forward strand.
AGATGATACCAAACCAATGAAGGCTCAAACTACATGGATTTTGAAGACAGCATACTTCTCCAACACAGCAAGAATTCCTTTCAAGAACTACCACCTACTTAGATGATACCAAACCAATGAAGACTCAAACTACATGGATTTTGAAGACAGCATACTTCTGCAACACAGCAAGAATTCCTTTCAAGATCTACCACCTACTTAGATGATACCAAATCAATGAAGACTCAAACTACATGGATTTTGAAGACATCATACTTCTGCAACACAGCAAGAATTCCTTTCAAGATCTACCACCTACTTAGATGATACCAAACCAATGAAGATTTCTCAAACTACATGGATTCTACTTCGATGATGCTGAAAAATAAAACTGTCCAAAACAAGAGCTCAAGAAGCTAATATATAACTCAAGGCAATCATATCACTATTGGTGAGTTTTACTAATTTTTACCATAAATAAAACAAAATGCTGAATATATACATTTTCCAGGTGAAAAAAGGACTTTTTTGGTGGAATTAGTGTACTTTTTACAACTAAATGCTGAATATATATATGCATTTTCCAGGTAAAAAAAGTAATTTTTTGGTGCAATTAGTGTATTTTTTATAACAAAATGTTGAATATATACATTTTCCAGGTGAAAAAAGGACTTTTTTGATGTAATTAGTGTATTTTTTTAACAAAATGCTGAATATATACATTTTCCAGGGGAAAAAGGACTTTTTTGGTGTAAATAATGTATTTTTTACAACAAATTGCTGAATATATACATTTTCCAGGTGAAAAAAAGACTTTTTTCATGTAATTAGTGTATTTTTTTACAACAAAATGCTGAATATATACATTTTCAAGGTAAAAAAAGGACTTTTTTGGTGTAATTAGTGTATTTTTTACAACAAAATGTTGAATATATACATTTTCCAGGTAAAAAAATGTACTTTTTTGGTGTAATTAGTGTAATTTTTACAACATATTTATAAAGCAAGTATTTTTTGTTTTGTTTTAGATAGATGAAAGAGAATCAAAAGCACTTGGTGAAAATAATGCTCAAGAAAGAACAAGCTGAACAATGTAACTTGGTGAGTTATTTCCCTTTTCTATATAATGTAAACTATCCAATGTAACTAGAACTAAAGTTCAAACTCATGTAATTATTTTACATTTTTGCTTAACCATTCTATACTGATACATAACTTTTTTATTTTAGTTCATTACGAAATTAAAAGCACATAGAACAGAAGTCTTCCTTCCTAAGATGTAACATCAGTACATCAAAGACATTGATGTAAAGGAACAAACTATGCAATAATGATTATTACTTAGTATTTATTACAAGTTGTAGTGCTTTGTATTACTTAGTATTTACTGACTCTAGCTATATTATATGGGAAGATTTTCCCTACTTATCATGTAATAAATGCATATAATCATATAATTATTCATTTTTAATCAATGTATTTATTCAATTTAATTTTATAGTATTCAATATACTTAATATGTAATAAATGTATATTATTCAATTTAGATATAAATATATCCATAAATATGTACATAATTATCCATATATACATGAATGTATAGAAAACTAAAAAATCTCTCTTCTCTCTCCTTTCTCTCCTCTGTCATCTCCCATCTCCCATCTCCCCTCTCTCCTCTCTCCCCTCTCTCTCAAGATACCATATGAGTTCGAGTTATGTAAAAAAATTATCAAAACTTAAATGCCATACATTCATAAATATAGATGCCACATGAGTTAGAATTATGTATATAATTATATAAAAAAACTATTAAAACTTAAATGCCATACATTCAAAATCTATATGCCATATAAGTTCAAATTAAGTAAAAAAATAATCAAAACTCAAATGCCACTTAAATGCCACTCAAATGCCACTCAAATGCCCCTCAAATGAAATACAATATAAACTCGGCGAATTCATCCAACGCCGTAACTCATTGCCTCAACTCCAAGGTCTAATCCACAAAAAAACACTTGGTAGGGAGATCTGCTCATATATTACTACTCCTGCTGAAGTAGCAGCGACAAAAAAATTCTAAATGTCCTTGACAGCAAAACGATTGTGAAGAAGAGAAAATTAAAATAATTGAATCCTCAAAACGTTGTAAGACTTGGAAAACAATAGCATGGATTTTAGTGAAGAATATATCTTAAGTTGAAGTGATTGTGATGATGAATTTGTGAATCATATATCAATAAAATGGAAAGTTTTAATTTTGAAACGCCATTCTGTACATCGAATGAAACAAGTGCGTTTGCCGTTGCTAACAGATACCATGGTAGAAAAATATATAAACAATGGAAAATGTTGTATTAAATATATCGATTCTAAGACTGTTAACGCGTATAGAGCTTTGGTGTGTAAAGAATGTATCATACTTTTTTTCAGAGATTTTAGACAAGATCATGTTGAAATAAAACTCATCTCTCCCCATCATCCAAGTTCTGATGATGATATGAGTTAGTGCTGTTACTCGCTGTCAATTTTAATACGATTAATTGCAAAGACTAACATTTTTAATCTTAAATTAATTGCATAATTGTTCTTGGGCTGTTTAGTGTTTCTAGATATTACAATTAGCTATTTTGTATACACATTAATTTGAGTTTCTCTCTATGTTTAAAAATATGACTAACCAGTTTGTTACACTAATGATTCATTCGTAATGCTCTAGAATCTACTAGCAAAATTTGCCATTATCACTTTAAAATTTGTATGTGATGCTCTCTTGATGAGCTATATCTTGCACTGAACAAGCGGAGACAACAATAGGGCACAACCAGTTCTTTATAACAAACATCCCATCATATCATAATAGCTAATAATTATTTAACATGTTCTAAACATTATTGGTAACTACTAAGAATGTTTCCTAATAGTTAAAAATAATAATAAACAACAACATTGCTCCTGCTAATACATTTATATTAGTTATCATATTACTATGAAGAATTACATTTATTATAATAACTACAACAACTATTACATCACATCTATCATCATAATAATTGTTTTCCTACAATTATTATTTGTTAGCATGTATGTATTAGCACAAACAACTATTATTTAGCATTATATCGTTAACCATTAAAGTTGAAGTATCCTGATTATTTAATTTTTTAATTCTGAACAAACTAAATGCAAAGTAGTACTAAGTAAAAAGGATCCCCTAACAACATGGAAAACAGCCCCAAAAATCGTGATTTATTTTAGTTTGGCAATAATAATAGCTAAATGACAGATTATATTAACAGCTATTATCATTTCATTTTTATTTATTATATCAATCTTGTTATTGATAATAATAACCAATAGTAGTAATAACTACAAAAAAATAAAAATAATTACTAATAACAAGTATTTTCTTAAAGTTGCTTACTATTGGTTAAATATTAGTGTAGTTTAGCAATTACTAAAAAATTATTATTTGACCATTTAAATGAGAGTTTCCATGTTTTGTTAAACATGACTGAATTGATTAGTTTGTGAAATACATCATGTATAACTATGGAGTCACAATAACATGGGGTTCCTTAGCATACTTTAGCAACCATAAAGAATTTCAATACCATCAATGACTTAGTGTTGCTTTCATAGAGCCTAAGCTTCGTACAATGTGCATAACCACAATGGGGGATACTTAGTTTACCCTATCATATACATTTATTTTACCCTTTAGGAATAACGGCTAATTATTTTGACGTTGATCTTCCACTCTATTATCTTTTGACAAATACACGTCTGTAAATTCAACACTGAAAACTATTGAAAGGAAACTGTGCACTATTTTTATCCATGTCATTTAGCATGATGAGCCAATGCGATTACAATCTTATCATTGTTTGGTGTAAAAACACCTGATCAGATGATTGTTTTCTTGAAGTTATCAGTTTTCATTTTTATTTCAAAATTGAGATTAATCTGAGAGAAAATATTCTGAAAAATAGTCTTAGTTCTAAAATGATCATTTTTGCTCTATATTTAGGCCAATCAAGTGACAGCACTAATATAAATGCAAAAAACTGGAAATATAAAAACATTCTCTATCTACTGAGCTTCCTCATCCTAGAAGTAGTCAAAATGGAGGTAGCATAGCAAAATCTAAAGGACAGTGTCAAATAATCTGTCTACACTACTACTGCTGCTGCCGCTGCTGCCACTGCTGCCACCGCTTCCCCCGCTTCCCCCACTTCCGCCACCACCGTTGCTTCTACTACCGCTACCGCTACCGCTACCGCTACCGCTACCGCTACCGCTACCGCTACCGCTACCGCTACCGCTACCGCTACCGCTACCGCTACCGCTACCGCTACCGCTACCGCTACCGCTACCGCTACCGCTACCGCTGCCGCTACCGCTACCGCTGCCGCTACCGCTACCGCTTCTACTATGATGAAACTAATGAACGCTAGGAGACATACAGTTTACCATCTATGACATTAGTGAGAGATGTTTGAAATCTTTGAATGGACTTGTTGTTCATTGGTGATTCTAATTGAGGGCACTAGTTCCTTATATTTACTGTAGATCACAACGCAACACAACACAACACAACAATATGATGATACTTTGAAAGAGTAGTTTAAACCCAATGACTAGTGACTTTCAGCCAAATATACTCCGCTTTCAATCAGTAAAATCAAGACTCTGTACAATGGGAAAGACAAACTGCACTTACTTATTGTAGTTTGATTTTTCATTAGCAATGGATACAAACAATGACTTTAAACTCCATGATATTGTAAAAAGAAATATCTCCAGTTACATTGAATTGTTATAATTTGTTTTAACTGACGTTGTATTATGGTTTGTAAGGTTGAAGTTACGTCTTTTAATTCGAATATCAAATTCGGTTTTAGTTACTGTCAAATATGGATCATAACTTACACTTTAATAAAAGCTATACTCCTCCACCTCAAAACTGTTTTATGCAAATTCCAATGTCATACCAACAAGTATAGCAAAATACGATCAAGTACTCATTAAATAACACCGCTCTTGCATTCAAACCACTTCTCAAATCAATATAGCAACCGAGATCCACATCAAATTTTATACCAATTTAACAACCTTGTGAAAAATGATGAATGCAACAATCATTTATACACTCACACACACGCACGCATACACATTAACAGGATATTAACTCTACAAACATAACTGCAAGAAATAATGACCAAACGATCTATAAAAACATAATTTTTTTCAGATTTCTACACTGCAAATGATAAATAAATATTCATTGGTCACAACACTTTCACATTTCTATTATTACTTAGTAACACACCCGTAACAAGTTACTTCAAACAAACTTGTTCGCTCTAAATATTTCATTGCTACACTTATTTTTTTGCACTTCTCTTTTCCGTATGTATTTCAAGTTCTCATCCTATAATATCATATATTCACATTTATTGAACTTTTCCATTTTTCATCACATTCTTCACATCCCTAAGTTTCACATTTTGTTACTTGAGTTCTGCTCCGAGTATACTACTGTTGCAGAGGGCCCACTTCTCCCTGGCTGATGGAAACAGCGTCCACATCCCAACGGAGCTGTGGTAAGCCTGCCCAGATGATAGGCACCTGCACTAAAACCCAACGCACTGTTAGATTCCCCGACAATCTTAGACACGCGGGAGTAGTAAAGTAGGAGTAGATATCTGTCTTGGAGACCAAGGATAAGGTTCTCCTGGTTTCCAGTATAATTTAGTTGGCACTAGTTACCATGAAAAACTGTGAGGTACGTTTTTGTGTGCACCAGGAGTTATAATTTAATTTTGTCTGATGATTTAGATGCACGGGACTGATTATTTTATAAATATGGTGTGTACGTTTTGTTTATAGCGGGGGCTTGTATTTTGTATCATTGTTGGATTAACAATGTCTAGTTATTGTTATAGTTTTATTACAAGAAAAAATTCAAGTTAGTTTTTGTACAAATTCACGTACATATTCATATAAGTATTCATTTATGTTTATAAGCATATATTTTCATGTCTATGTTCATAACCACATCCATAAAGATGAATTTGACTAATGATTATCATATTAAAAATACTTAGGTATACAGTAGCTATTGTAAAAAAATTAAAGTTTATTACATTTTATAATGAAGATTTTTTCTTTACTAAGCGCTGATAGGTTTGGTTGATACTCTATCGGAACACACTTGTCTTTTAGCGTAAAAATATGTGAGCCCTCAGTTTATTTGACTGTATGTACGTTAACATTTTTCCATTTTTTACTATGAAACTATGATTTTTTTCCTGAAAACGACTTTTTTTGTGCTCAATACATTTAGATAACTGTGTTTGTTCAAGTCATTACTTCGCTTTTTTAAACCTTTGGAACTAAACTTGTTTCTTATTTCTCCTCAACAGTAGTAGGACTTAGAGTTGAGCGCAAAAATTCAATCTCCAGTAAACTCCTCTTTGAACAACCCAGGTTTTTTTTCCTTGTTTTAGCACTTTTTCACAGCAATCACGCATGTTCCATTCTGAATCTAATGTATTAATCCTTAAAAACTCATTCCCATGTTTGTCACAGTATGGTTGTGGAAACCAATTGCAGTAATCATTATGAAACTCTTTTCATATTCTCTTTTACCAATCTTTCTATTGATCCACCCAAAGCCATGTATGCACTATCTGTATCCATTTCTACATACTGGAAGTCACTTCTATCGATATATCTATAAATGAAAAGAGTGATTGCATTATTTACCGTTGTGTCTACTTTTTAAGCTAACTATTAGGTTATTAGCGGAAAATTAAGTGTTACTTGTTCATAAAGTCGTACCGAAACTGCAACATTCTCAGCTTGGCATACTGTAGTTCGAAGAAACCCAAGTGCACTGAAACATTCATAGTCAGCTGAAATAATTAACTTGATGATCAAAAGGGTAACCTTTAAGAAGGTAATAGTTTTTGTATTGTCGTTAAATAGATTTAGAATGTACTATTTGTTTAGCGCTTACGATTTCGTAAAGATCCCTGCTATTTCCTCCATAGAAATGAATTCGTTCCCTCCGATACGAAATGAAGCTTTTCTTTCACCACCAATGTACTTGACATTTGTATGTTTTTCTTTGCTGCTGATTGTTTTCCATAGTCTGCGCTTCCTACCAACTTGCTGGTTGTGGCGAGGAATTCTTGGCTTGGATCAAATCTCTCCCATTCTCGTAGCATCTGAAACCGATGTTTCAAAAGCTTCAAAAGCCTTTCTCGGTATATATTCTATCAGCTGATAAACTTAAATGATTTTTAATCCCTGTTCCAAATACCACTTTAACAATGGGCTCACTAGCAATATCTCTTCTCCAAAGATACTTCCAACTAAGGTACGTTGAGAAGTTTTTAGGAATCCTTCAATTTTAGCAAAGACTCTCATCTCAATGCTCAAGTGCTCTCTGTTCAACATCATGTTTTTAAAAATTGGAGGCATTTCAGAAAATTTCTCTTTCATTTCCTCAGGAACTTCAATATCACATTCGACCAATCCAAAAAAATCTTCTGATCAAACTCTCACCATCACTTCTTCTTGATTAAGTTTATTCCAAGTATTTTAGGCTGGAAAGATTAGTAAAACGCGTTAACAAAATGTTATAGATTGGTATGAGTTTTTACACGAGTCATCTACTCACACTACTAAATCGAGATGGCGGTGTAACCTAGAGTTTGGAGATACTCTTCATTTTCCATCATAACTCTATACATGTCCGCCATTGTATTTTGACCGGTACGCTGACACTCTTGACGGTTAGCGTTGTTAAAAGAACAGTTGTGTCCATGCCAAAAAACATTGATGAATCTGAAAAATGAGTCGGTTTTCAACCAAAAAAATTCATCAACCAGTAGTTTTCATTGTCCAAGAGAGTCTTCTCCACTGTTGAGCTGTCTTATGTTGATTTTTTGCAAAAATTTGGTACTGTAGCCAACTATGCGCTGAATTGCTAGATTTTAATGGATCAGCAACGAAGGAATTCTCGATTTTTCTTGTTTTTAGGATTTCCATTAGGCATCGACTGCATCATACACTATAAATAAAGAGCACTTTCATCAATTCCATAAATCTTGCCGCATTTTTTTGCTTCTTTGCTGAGCAAATTTTTTCTAATTTTAGTTATACCTTTTTGGTGATTTCTGTGCCTCACCAATCTGGGTCCACCAACTATGTTGCTCTTTATCAGGGAATAAAGATCCGCATTGCATTTGTCAATCAAAAAAGTTGGGAGAGTCTGTCGAAAGGATTTACCGAGTTCATAAAAATCCAAGAATGAATAAAGCTTTGGAGGAACTGGTTGGGGAGCTTTGTTAAACATCCATTGAATTGCCAATCCTGGTAAATATATATTATCTTTCAGATTATCGATTCCTTGTTCTCTGTAAATTGCTCTTTGTCTTTCGAGCACTGGAACAAATGGTGTACAAATGTTGTACCACTTTAAAAAATCACTCATCGTGCTTATTTTCATCTTTCCATACTTTTTGACATTTCATGTACTCTTCATCGCTGATGCGTTTCTGTTTTAATGTACCGTAAAAAGCTTGTCTCGGAGGTAGATGTTTTTGTTGCAGTTGACTCAAGTCTTTCATCCAATTGTAAGGAAAAAATCCTATTGAATCTTTCCACTTGTATACTTTGGGATATATTTTGTAGCTGTATCAGTGAGCGATAACGTTTGTACAATCCAAAAACAAAAAAGAACCTATACCGATCACAGGCATTTTGCTTCAGTTTTTTTTTTACCACAAAATCAAAATCTTTGTCGAGATATCTCTTAATTGTAGCAGAAGAATCCCTTTCATCACATTGATATCATAGCTCTGTGAATTAAAACCTAGAATAGGAAGCTTTTCCATGTACTTTATCAAGTCATCCAGAACTCTGGAGGGTCCTGGTCTTTTTCTGAAGTTTTTTTGTTTAAGAGACAATTCACCACAAAACTTTTCTTTAGCTTTTTCCAACCGAAGTAACTCATCTTCTACTCATTCTATGATTTGTGAAAACTTTTTTTCACTCAGATATACGCTTCTTCGCTAATATCTTCCAAGTATTGAATGAATTTTTCAACGCATTGTTCATCATCACCGTAATTGCTAATACATCGAGGGTGCTCAAAACCTGGTTTGTTCGATCAAATGGAAATGCTCAAGAGCTTATGTTCGCAAGTGTAGAAGGTGGTGTCCCTATCTCTATTGCCATCACAATCAGGTAGCAAGCACTCAATGTCTTATGTGGCAAAATACGGATAGTATATCAAAGGATCATCAGTGCTGATATTTATTCCGAATTGAACCTTCAGCTAATCAAAAAATTGTAGCGCTAGGTTTGTATTCACCTCCATAAAACTCCATGGTTGTTGCGTCTGAGGCCGGGCACCTGTGCCTTTTCGTATTACCCAATCTGTCAAAACAAGTAGAACATGTTGGACATTTGTAGGTTTTGGCGTATCCTTCCAAGTTTGTGATGAGACTGAAATGATCCATGTAAAGTTTGAGATAAAGTTTTTCCTCGTATCTCGCATTGAAGTCCAATTAACCGTTGAAGTCCTGTCTTTATTTAAAGAAAACACCATCATCTTGAGTTGAAATGCTTTTTCCAAAACTAACCAGTCCGACTCTATTATTCGTTTTTCCTTTTTGTTATTCCTGTAACCTCTCACTGTCGGCTCTTTTTGGATGTCAATGCCGATGAATCTCCGATATTCATTGAAGTATCGGTCCGTCCAACAGCCTGTTGGAGTTTCCAAAAAGCTTTTCTTTTCCTCAGTTCTTTGTGCAATGCCACAGATCTGAAAAAAACAAAGATTGTCAGTGATTCATTTCCCATCGAAAGTTTTTAATATGGTTTGTGTGTGTCTGTTGTTGAGAAAGTGAGAGAGTTAAATCATCGGAGGTGAGACAATTCTTCCTATTCCAATCAATTTGTAAAAATGAAACGTAATACATGTATTTGTGATCAACATCAGCCCCCAGGTCGTATTCGTTCTTCGTCTCTAGCTATTCGTATGATGATTGGTCTAAGCAATGTCGATAGAAAATTCATCGAGCTGTCCTTTGGTTTCAATCATTCGAGCTCTCGGTTATACGTACAGTAGCATTCTCGGATGGGTGAAAGCAACTGAGTTCACCATCCTTTTTATTTTCCAGTATACAACCTACGCTACAGTTGACTTGTGCTCTCAAACTCAACTGTCTCCAAACGTTTTTCAACAACTCCAACGCTCCTGATCCATGATATTCATTTTGGTAGAGATCAGCTTGATCTCTCGGAATTCTATCCCAAAGTCTTATGTTTCAAACCTCTATGACTCTACCCATGCCGTGTTTGGTTTTCGTACCACCACAATATCTGACTATTGGCTCATCCCATTGTTCATCATGGAAAGTCAGAGATGTTCTATCATCAGCAATACCTAGAGATCATGTTCGACTAGGTATTTAAAAATTTGAATCACCCAACTCGTGTTCCTCTTGTTGTTGTTTTTCTTGTTCTTCTTCTTCCTCAACATCATCATCATCACCACCACCACCACCACCACCACCACCACCACCACCACCACCACCACCACCACCACCACCACCACCACCACCAGAACCACCACCACCACCACCACCACCACCACCACCACCACCACCACCACCACCACCACCACCACCATCACCACCATCACCACCATCACCACCATCATCATCATCATCATCATCATCTTTTTCAATCCTCATTACTGAATCATCATGATTCAGTCAATGGAGCATCAATTTCTCATCATTTTCCATCAATGGAGCATTTTCATTTTTATTCGTCTTCAACTTCCACAATTGGTCTCATATCCACAAGCAGTTCCATATCTTTGACTATTCCACTAGCAGCTGGTCCTTAACTTTCAACACCCTATCCTATCTGGTAACTGTTTCATTGGTATTCGAAAACAGACACAACTTTCTTCAAACCATCTCCAGTTTACTCGGGTACCATCTTTCTTTTACATCTATATCCTGATAATCTGATTTTTGTCTACAATATGGATGATAAAACATAATAACCATGCTCTGAATCATGCACTCTGTACAAAGTGCAAAAAAAATTACTGCAGTACTGTTTTTTATTATTTTAAAAACTCACTGATTACTAAGGACTTGAGTTTCATCTCTCTCTTAGATTTATCTCCTGATAATCTGATTCTTGTCAACAAAAGTGATGATAATCCATAATTATTTTGCTCTGAATCATGCACTCTGTACAAAGTGAACAAAAGGTTACTCCAGTACTATTGTTCATTATTTTAAAAACTCACCGATTACTAAGACTCAGTATTTTAGTAGATGGTGAAACTTGAGAAGTAGCTGATTTTTCTTGACAAGAGTTTTCAAGTTCAATCTCCATTTCATGTATTTACCATCTATGTAGTCATCATCTATGTATTTTTCATCCGGATGTCTGATAGCCATATGATTTTTCATCAGCTAATCCCAATCTTCCTGTATTTTTACATCACTATCCTCCTCCATTTTCATTCTCCCGGCTAAAAATTAAAAAAGAAACACTATTAGTTTTTTATAACTGACCAAAAATATATTATATTACACTCTAATAAGGTTAATAAGGACTCAATTATTTTAAACTCTCGTTTGTTATTGGCTAAAAAGCATTTGTCTTTCTACGGATTTTATAACTATTTATACGTATCTGTGTTTGAATCACATAGCGCTGAGAGTAAACCACTAGAACTAAAGTAATATCCTCTTTTCAGTGCTCCCAGTTGAGTACTTCAACTAGTATTAAATAATCATTTAGTAATTCCTACCATTTTTTCAGCGCTACTAGGTGAGTACTTCAACTAGTGTTAAATCATTATTTATTACTACTTACCTCTTTGCAAAGAGTCCTCCTAGTAGTTGTAGTAGATGTTTTTGGTTCACACAATATTGTCCGAGTGGATGCTTTCTGTGTAAAAACAGTAGTTCTTAAATAGATAAAGTTGCACTGATTGACATTAGCTCAAGGAAATGAATTGCGCGAAGAATGTTCTTTTTGCGCAAAAATCCCCTTATGAGAACATTTGTGCAAAAAAAATTTTCTTAGCGCAAAATCCTTATAGATATTATTAAGGGGTTTTCATCTGAGAAACGACATTTGTTTGTGGATCAAAAAACATCAATCTCTGTCAAGAAAAAAACAATGTTTTTTGCATAAAGAATGTTGTTTTTGTGCAAAAATTCTTTTATGATCTATATGAAGATTTTCGCACGCAAAAAAAATCTTCCTGCGAAAATGTTTGTATGTATTATAAAGGTTCTGTTGTGCAAACTACAACATTCTTCGCCTGAAAATCCTTTTACATCATATAAGGATTTTCGCATGAAAACAACTTTTTTGTATTGTAACAACAGGTCAATCTGTGCAACTTTGACTATTTAACAAGCATTGTTTTTACACAAAAAAAATCATCCACTCCAGCAACAACATCCGAAGAAGCATCATCTACTACAGCATCTACTACTAATACTAGAAAGATTCTAAGCAAATACTAGGCGGACTCTCAGCACTAAGGCAAATTTTAATAAATGATTATTATTATTTACCATCAATTGGTAAAAATTAACTGGTTACATTGTTAAATGTCGGGTAGCTAATATCCAAGTTTTAATTATTTGTTTTTAATTGTACATAAAAATCTCAAAGTCTAAAAAAGATTTGTTCATAAAACCTAATTGAGACGCTCTCAAGTCTATAGAGTCTTAGACGATGACAAAATTTGTCTCATATTGTCAGAGAAAAAATAACTGATTCTGATTGATTAGTCATTTTTTTTTTAAAAATTAAACATATAGTTTTATTTATTTGTATTAATGCAAGCGTTGCTGTTTATTTTCTAAATCACTATGAATGAAATTCTTGAAGCTGTAATTTTAATAAATTCATCAGAAAGCAAAGTCAAAACACTCATATCAATCCCTAAGAGAAAATATCCTGTTGCAAAAGAGTGACCAGCAAAAAAACAACCTCTCCCTAAGTTGACTATGCCTACAAAACAAGTCCGTGAAGAGCAAAATGGTAAAGGAACGCTCTCCAACGCGTATAAAGTTCTAAAGATGGCTATGCCTTTCAAAAGATGGAAAGCAAGCGAAATGGAAAAGATCGGAAGTTTTCAAACACTAGCAAAACTCGCTGTCCCAACCATTACGGAGGTTGTTTCTGTTGATTGCAATACTGGTGTATATGGTGAGTACTTCGTTCTCATCTACTACGGCAATCCGTATGCTAAAGAGCTTCAGAGAGTAGTTTGCCTGAGTAGAATAGGTGAGAACTCCAATCTTCCCAAATATTGATTACCTTGTAAAGTGGTCCACTTCGGTGTGGTAGAAAACCCCAAAAATCAAAAAGCCACCTACTACCCATCAGCATCGGCAAAAATACCTTAATCATTAGAGAAGTCGCTGCCAAAGCCAAACAATTGAGAATGATGACCAAGGCTGAGCTCAAACTCAACTTCAACATCGTAAATATCTCAGTAATTTCAAACAGTGTGCGGTTTTTCCTTAAGACGATGTTGTTGAAAGATTTATACCTCATCGACTTAATGGAGAAGAATCTGTCGTAAACTGCATCCGTTATGCCTTGGAAAAAAGTAAAAAGATAGAGATAAGAAGACTTCTCTTACGAAATAGATACGCCGAAGAAACTAAAATGTCTGTTCTGGGTGTGATGATTTACAAAGGGAATAAAAGGAGTTCAAATGCAAATACATACCACAATGTCATCTTTTTCGCTTCATCTAGCAGCACTGATTGGGGAAAAAATCGCTGTCAAGCAAAACACAATGAGGAGTTATCAAAATCAGATGCTGAATCTAATTGTCGAGTTTGGATGGGAAACTTAGAGCTGATGATAACTAGTAGACTATTTCTACCATTCATTTCAAAACTCTCTTCACTATTACTATTACTATATTAAGCTCTCACATACTTTATTCCCTTACTGGTATAAACATCTTACAAAAAATCAAACTTAATAATGATGATTATAAGCATTTTATCCATTGTATTTTACATATTATACAAATAAACTATGACAAAATGCAATATAACCTTTAGTATTTTGTCTTATATAATAAAACTATATAATAATACAGCGTTTTTTTATTATACAATACTCTGTAATAAAACTATACCAATAACTATACAATGTTAGTCCAACAATCAAACCAAATACAAACCCCCGCCATAAACAAAACCAATGTTCCATATTTATAAACTGATCAATCTCATGCATTTAAACTATCATGCAAAATTAAATTATATCTTCTGGTGCACACAAAAAGGTTCCTCACAGGTTCTCATGGTAACTGGTGCCAATAAATTACACTTGAAACCAGGAGGACCTTATCCTTAGACTTCATGACAGAGATCTGTCCCTACCTTGCTACTAGAGTGAAATGGCCGACGCTAGCAGTAGAACCACAGTAATCTGACTGCAGTCGAGTAAACTGAAGACCCGCCAGTACACCTTCTAGTCCTTTAACCGCGGTGTTGAGCTGACAACTCCCCAACAGTGCGAAGGCAGCATATTCAAAGCTGGAATGACCCTGCAAGGCCAGTTATTTTCTAGCTCGGCAGCTAGCAACTTGACCAGAAGTATTAATAAACGGTACCAGTTGTATTACCCCTCTACTGACTACTCACACCAACCAGCCACTACCACAGTCTGTGAAGAGCACCCTACAACATATAGTGGGTCATACGGTGTTAGCTGATGGATGTAAACTAACCTGCTATGGCTATGTGCAAGTTATCTTGCATGTAAGTGGTTTTAGGGCAACCATGAATCTTGTGATCATCAATATCAACAAAGAAGTAATTATTGGCATACCGTTCCTTACCAATCCCGAGTGCCCCATGCAGCTTTATGGTGCAGAGTTCATCATAGATTGGCATTAGCTTTTATGTACAGAGATGCATAGGTGACTGTTGTGAGATAACATCAGATTAGTGTATGCAGAGCCAGTAGAGGACCAACCCCAAGGTCCCAGATAACGAAACGTACTGCTGTAAAATGGAGTAAATCTCTACATGGGCACCTACGTTAGGAATGATTGTATGTGAGACCCGCCAGTCTGTGGATATCATTCAGCCTGCAGTCAGCTTGCGGTGGTTTTACTGCTAGCATCAGCGATTTCCCGTCAACAAAAAATTTCAGATAAAAGTTCTGGATGTTAGAAACAAACTGGTGTTTCCCCCAGCTGTTTATGCCCCTACAATGAAGTGAGGAGACCCCTGCAGATGCAGAGAAGCAGAAGCCCTCTGGGTGCCAAACCCATACAAAAAACTATAGAAAGTCAACCAACAAGCGCAGTGCAATGTATCGTTTAAATGCACACAGCTGTGCCCAACAGGAGATTCCAAGCACCTGTCTAGTGAAATGCACTCTGCTGTGCTCAACTGGAGATTCCAAGCACGTGTTTAGTGAAATGAGTAGGAAATAGACAGCCAAAATACCGACACAAGAGGTTTATACCATGCTGTGTATGGATTCAAAATGATCTCCAAAAACCCCCAACTACTTCTCATTGAGATTTGGATGATACTGAGCTAGAACTAGAAAAGCGGATAAAAATTTCTTGTGAGCTTCCTGTGCAGACCTGCCGAGAGAACCGAAATTATAAGAATCTTTGCAGCACATAACAGCCACTCATACCTACCAGCGTTAGAAACGAGATAAAATCTGTACTCTTTATGGCTGCTAACCATTGCTTGGAGTTAGAAGATCCTGCTGCTAGGCGCAGAACACCGAGCTACCTACCATGCCAACCACTGAGTTATATAAATAAACTTCTCCTAGGTGTAGAATCGATAGTAGAAAGAGTGCTATTTCACACAAACGACGAGAGTGAGCATTAAAACATAGCATGTTCAAAATGGTTGTTTGAACATCGTTCAACATGAGATCTGCTAGTTTTCTCGAGTGGCAGCCCACCTAGCTTTGCTAAATCTATAGGTGAGACCTCGGGTGCACACCAAGCAATGGTGTTGGTAAATTTCATGGAATGCTAGGAAGATTTACTGTGAGTCCCTTATCAGAGTGGCCGCTTCTGAAAGCCGCAGAAACAAATGTCTGCCACTGGACGCTATCATGTATGCTGGCATGGGATGACTCGCTACTTGCCCAAGGCACCTTTGTGTCTGCCCGGTACAACGATCTACTGACCAGAGGGTCCTCGGAGGCTCAGCTACATAAGACTGTACTCGCACAACGTGATAATCATCCTTGAAGACAATACCTGCAAAAAAGCTTGTCTTGGAAGCCGGGTGTGACGGTCTTACAACTTCTTCACCACCAACCTTAGTGCCTCATACCACTGCATATTACACCAGTGCATGGACTGTAGGTAGTTCCTCCAGTGTGAAAGAGGTGGAAGAAAGTTTTTGATGTTTTTTCACAAAGGGAGAGCTATCAGTGAGAAGTATCCTAACCCCAGTAGAACTTCCAAAGCCAATGTTGTCCCTGACCTACAACACCGTATCCCGACAAGCGCAGTATAAATGCAAGCAAATAGTTGATAATTTGCATACCATTAACGAAGTTCATGACGCTGTAAAGACATGGTCCTGAGTGGACAAGAAACTAACACTGATGGTTCATCAGGTGAGAATGGCAAACCTTCCAGCAGAAAAGCTGATACCTAGCTCTTGGTGATACAATATAAGCTCACCATATCTTGGAAAGGGGATGGACACAGTTATTCTACCAGATGGATGATGCTGTGGTGGATCTCAACAGAGACTGATAGGTATGCAGAGACCTTGCTGTACACAACCAAAGACCACACCTGCCCCAATGTGCCTGTGAGGCAAATAACCCAAGTCCCTAAAAGGTCCACACCCTCAAGCATTATGTTGGCATTATTGCCACTGCAGCTATGCAATGGAGAGCAGGAATGCAGTGTATTTTCATCAAACAAGTTTGATGCAACCCGAGACAAAATTCATTACTAAAGGATAGGGATCGTCTGCACGGTTGTACCTTCCCATGTTGTACTCTTTCATGATACCATCTGGCCCAGCGAATGCTCTGTAGGCCAGCAACCATTGAGAATAGATCTACTGCTGGTAGGTCTGAGTGAATTACTTTCTATTCACTGGCACAGTAAAACACCATATTTTTCTGCAGGCTTGTTAATGCTATGTGCCATGCAGCAGCTATCCGGGCGCAGCGTATGCTAAAAGAAGACTGCTGCTAACAGCTTTAAAGCTCACTCAATTTGCAGCAGTCCAGTGCAAGTTCCCACTATATTCCCAGCAGGTTTGCAGTGTTTGTTCCACCCTGTAGAAGTGAGATCCATACCGTACTGTCAGAGGTATATTGATTGAGTGAAATTGAAGTCTTGTTGTATAAACGCATAATTATTTTTAAATTTACACAGCAAGTATATTGGAAACAATCAACATTAACTACCCATAGCATAGAGCATCGATTGGCTGATAGCCTTGACTTCAGTTCACCACAGGAATGAAACGTGAATTACTGCAAAATTTGGCTAGGAAGTTTCAAACGGCTGGTCAAAAGTTTGTCTAGCAAATGTCTCTGAAGCACGTATCAACTTCAAAGTTAAAGTTGCAGGCATGTAAAACTTTGCATTTGATGGTATAGTACAACTGGTTTTCTAATCCATATGCTAGAGTTTGCAGTAAATCGATACATACAATGCAGAATCTGATCTAACTATGACAGTTAAAGGCACTTGCAGCTACATATATGTAACACAAAATATAAATATGAAACAGATGAGAACACAAACTATCTCACTGTGAATAAACATATCATCAAAATGCGAGACAATTTTCTCTGCATTACTGTTCATTATACTTATCTGCAGCCTATGCTTGTTCAGCCATATGTTAACTCGTTTACCAGTTTGCACACAACCAATCAGCAACCTTCTTTTTCTTCTCGAGAGTGCTTTTGAAATATATCTGGGAATCAATGTGAAATTTACAATTCATTTTGTAGAAATTACCTTTTGAAGTTTTCGACTCATATTTAAAAACTGGGATTCAATTTTTTCCCCATTTGAGTTGGAGTTGAAATTGGATCGGAGCTTTGTTTAACCCAAAGGCAGTAGAGGTGTCATAAATTTTGGTCTGGTTACCACGAAAGTTCACTAATTTCAAGAATTATACCTCTCTCCAGAAGATACACTGTGCCTTATGACAGTGACGACTATGATCAATTACTGCCGGATCACCTGGCAAGCACACAGCCCACGGCTCAGACAAACTACACCAAGTGTTGTTTGAATAGTGGCTTTATTCATCAGAAACCAAAGTCCTAGGGTGGTTATCCACTAGGGTGATTGGCAAGATAAGAGTGAATGAATTCAATGGATATATAAAATTCCAGCCCTTTTTAGGTAAGCTAGCAGAAAGTTGTTAGCATAAGTTATATAAAGTTGAAGGCACATGAAGTAATTGGACCAATCGGAATACATATACAAATAGTAGGCGAATCATACAATGAACAAGGGTTAAAAGTAATTGGTGCCAAGTGGCTAAGGGCGGAGTCCTATCTCCTAGGGTTAAATCATAGGTACCTGCAGGGCTCCAAGGCTTGTGGTTACCATATTCGTCATTCCAAGGAAGGGTACTTCCTGTTCTTGCTCTAGAGTATGGTCTTAGATGATTTTGCAGATCCTGTACTATGGTAGCCATCTTAGACCGGCCCTGTGTCACCATACCGGGTCGGTAAGGCATCAATACCGGCCGTGTGTTCTGTGCTACCGGAACGTTAAGGCTTTCCACTGATACAGCATTTTCTCGATAGATGTGAGTGGAACTTTAGCGCACTGGTGTGGAGGTTGGAGCAATAAAAGTAGTAATATATGAGCAGATCTCCCTACCAAGTGTTTTTTCGTGGATTAGATCTTGGAGGTTATGCAATGGGTTACGACGTTGGATGAATTCGCCGAGTTTATATTGTATTTCATTTGAGGGGTACTTGAGTGGCATTTGAGTGGCATTTAAGTGGCATTTGAGTTTTGATTATTTTTTTTACTTAATTTGAACTTACATGTATATGGCATATAGATTTTGAATGTATGGCATTCAAGTTTTGATAATTTTTTTACATAACTCGAACTCATATGGTATCTTGAGAGAGAGGGGAGAGGAGAGAGGAGAGATGGGAGATGAGAGAGGAGAGAGAGAGAGAGGAGAGAAAGGAGAGAGAGGAGAGAGATTTTTTAGTTTTCTATACATTCATGTATATATGGTTAATTATGTACATATTTATGGCTATATTTATATCTACATAGAGAGAGAGGATATATATCTACATTGAATAAATATATTGATCAAAAATGAAACATTTTATGGTTATATAGCTGATTACATAATAAGTAGGGAAAATCTTCCCATATAATATAGCTAGAGTGAGTAAATACTAAATAATACAAAGCACTACAACTTGTAATGACAATCAATGCATTCATACACACATACATATGGTATCTTGAAAGAGAGAAAGAGAGAGAGGAGAGAGAGATCTTTTAGTTCTCTATACATTAATGTATATATGGTCAATTATGTACATAGTTATGGGTATATTTATATCTACATAGAGAGAGGAGAGAGGAGATATATCTAAATTGAATAATAACATTGATTAAAAATGAATCATTGTATGATTATATACATTTATTACATAATGAGTAAGGAAAATCTCCCCATATAATATAGCTAGAGTCAGTAAATACTAAGTAATACAAAGCACTACAACTTGTAATAAATACAAAGTAATAACAGTTAATGCATAGTTTGTTCCTTTACAATGTTGTCTTTGATGTACTGATGCTATATCTTAGGAAGGAAGACTTCTGTTCTATGTGCTTTTAATTTCGTAATGAACTAAAATAAAAAAGTTATGTATTAGTATAGAATGATTAAGCAAAAATGTAAAATAATTACATGAATTTGAATTATAGTTCTAGTCACATTGGATAGTTTACATTATTAGAAAAGGGAAATAACTCACCAAGTTACATTGTTCAACTTGTTTTTTCTTGAGCATTATTTTCACCAAGTGCTTTTGATTCTCTTTCATCTATCTAAAACAAAACAAAAAATACTTGTTTTATGAATATGTTGTAAAAAATACACTAATTAACCAAAAAAGTGCTTTTTTTTTACCTGGAAAAATGTACATATTCAACATTTTGTTGTAAAAAATACATTATTTTACACCAAAAAAGTCCTTTTTTCACCTGGAAAATGTATATATTCAGCATTTTGTTGTAAAAAAATACACTAATTACATCAAAAAAGTGCTATTTTCACCTTAAAAATGTATATATTCAGCGTTTTGTTGTAAATAATACACTAATTACATCAAAAAAAGTCCTATTTTTACCTGGAAAAGGTATATATTCAGCATTTTGTTGTAAAAAAATACATTATTTACACCAAAACAGTCCTTTTTTCACCTGGAAAATGTATATATTCAGCATTTTGTTGTAAAAAAATACACTAATTACATCAAAAAAGTCCTTTTTTCACCTGGAAAATGCATATATTAAGCATTTTGTTGTAAAAAAATACATTATTTACACCAAAAAAGTCCTTTTTTCACCTGGAAAAATGTATATATTCAGCATTTTGTTGTAAAAAATACACTAATTACATCAAAAAAGTCCCTTTTTCACCTGGAAAATGTATATATTCAGCATTTTGTTGTAAAAAAACACACTAATTACATCAAAAAAGTCCTTTTTTCACCTGGAAAATGCATGTATTCAGCATTTTGTTGTAAAAAATGACATTATTTACACCAAAACAGTCCTTTTTTCACATGGAAAATGTATATATTCAGCATTTTGTTGTAAAAAATACACTAATTTCACCAAAAAAGTCTGTTTTTCACTTGGAAAATGTATAGATTCAGCATTTTGTTTAATTTATGGTAAAAATTAGTAAAACTCACCTATAGTGATATGATTGTCTTGAGTTATAGATTAGCTTCTTGAGCTCTTGTTCTGGACAGTTTTTTCAGCATCATCGAAGTATAATCCATGTAGTTTGAGTCTTCATTGGTTTGGTATCATCTAAGTCGGAGAGAAAGTAATGTTGTGTAACATTGACTCTTCATTGGTTTGGTATCATCTTGTCTTCAAAATCCATGTAGTTTGAGTCTTCATTGGTTTGGAATCATCTAAGTAGGTGGTAGATCTTGAAATGAATTCTTGCTGTGTTGGAGAAGTATGCTGTCTTCAAAATCCATGTAGTTTGAGTCTTCATTGGTTTGGTATCATCTAAGTAGGTGGTAGATCTTGAAAGGAATTCTTGCTATGTTGGAGAAGTGTGCTGTCTTCAAATCCATGTAGTTTGAGTCTTCATTGGTTTGGTATCATCTAAGTAGGTGGTAGATCTTGAAAGGAATTCTTGCTGTGTTGGGAAAGGAATTCTTGCTGTGTTGGAGAAGTGTGCTGTCTTCAAAATCTATGTAGTTTGAGTCTTCATTGACTTGGTATCATCTAAGTAGGTGGTAGATCTTGAAAGGAATTCTTCAAAATCCATGTGGTTTGAGTCTTTATTGGTTTGGTATCATCTAAGTAGGAGGTAGATCTTGAAAGGAATTCTTGCTGTGTTGGAGAAGTGTGCTGTCTTCAAAATCCATGTAGTTTGAGTCTTCATTGGTTTGGCATCATCTAAGTAGGTGGTAGGTCTTAAAAGGAATGCTTGCTGTGTTGAAGAAGTGTGCTTAGGTGGTAGATCTTGAAATGAATTCTTGCTGTGTTGGAGAAGTATGCTGTCTTCAAAATCCATGTAGTTTGAGTCTTCATTGGATTGGTATCATCTAAGTAGGTGGTGGATCTTGAAAGGAATTCTTGCTGTGTTGGAGAAGTGTGATGTCTTCAAAATCCATGTAGTTTGAGTCTTCATTGGTTTGGTATTATCTAAGTATGTGGTAGATCTTGAAATGAATTCTTGCTGTGTTGGAGAAGTATGCTGTCTTCAAAATCCATGTAGTTTGAGTCTTCATTGGTTTGGTATTGTCTAAGTAGGTGGTAGATCTTGAAAGGAATTCTTGCTGTGTTGGGAAAGGAATTCTTGCTGTGTTGAAGAAGTGTGCTGTCTTCAAAATCTATGTAGTTTGAGTCTTCATTGAGTTGGTATCATCTAAGTAGGTGGTAGATCTTGAAAGGAATTCTTTCTGTGTTGGAGAAGTGTGTTGTCTTCAAAATCCATGTGAAGTATGTTGTCTTCAAAATCCATGTAGTTTGAGTCTTCATTTGTTTGGTATCATCTAAGTAGGTGGTAGATCTTGAAAGGAATTCTTGCTATGTTGGAGAAGTGTGCTGTCTTCAGAATCCATGTAGTTTGAGTCTTCATTGGTTTGGTATCATCTAAGTAGGTGGTAGATCTTGAAAGGAATTCTTGCTATGTTGGAGAAGTGTGCTGTCTTCAAAATCCATGTAGTTCGAGTCTTCATTGGTTTGGTATCATCTAAGTAGGTGGTAGATCTTGAAATGAATTTTTGCTGTGTTGGAGAAGTATGCTGTCTTCAAAATTCATGTAGTTTGAGTCTTCATTGGTTTGGTATCATCTAAGTAAGTGGTAGATCTTGAAAGGAATTCTTGCTGTGTTGGAGAAGTGTGCTGTCTTCAAAATCCATGTAGTTTGAGTCTTCATTGGTTTGGTATCATCTAAGCAGGGGGTAGATCTTGAAAGAAATTCTTGCTGTGTTGGAGAAGTGTGCTGTCTTCAAAATCCATGTAGTTTGAGTCTTCATTGATTTGGTATCATCTAAGTAGGTGGTAGATCTTGAAAGGAATTCTTCAAAATCCATGTGGTTTGAGTCTTTATTGGTTTGGTATCATCTAAGTAGGAGGTAGATCTTGAAAGGAATTCTTGCTGTGTTGGAGAAGTGTGCTGTCTTCAAAATCCATGTAGCTTGAGTCTTCATTGGTTTGGCATCATCTAAGTAGGTGGTAGGTCTTAAAAGGAATTCTTGCTGTGTTGAAGAAGTGTGCTGTCTTCAAAATTCATGTAGTTTGACTCTTCGTTGGTTTGGTATCATATAAGTAGGAGAAAAAGTCATGTTGTGTTACATCTATCATTGGTGTTGGTAGATCTTGACCAGATGTTTTATAGTCTTTGCTGCTACTGCGTTTTGTCTCAAACAAGAGTCCAAGTAGGCATTGTGTCTACAAAATACAAAAGATTGATTGTTACAATTGATTCATTTATTTTCATCGGCTTTATCTACATAAAGTAGCGAAGAAAAAGTTTGTGTGAGTATGAAACTATCTAGTAGAGATAACTTTATATCTAGGTTCAACTAGCATTAAATAATTATTTTGGTAATAACAAATAATTAGAGTCGGTTACTTTACTAGTGCTCGGGCAAACACACAATTTTGGTAATGTCAAAGTCTGTGATCTTACAAAGAAATAGCTTAGATGTTATTAGCATAAAATTTAAAAATAAATAATTAGAGCTTTCTACTAGTGTTAAATAATTATTGATATTGATTATTTTTTACCTTATCACCACTTAGAGCCAGATGATTTAATTAACTAAAGACAAATAATTATTTTAGCATTTCTTACCTTGATGGTCTCCTAGTAGCTGTAGTAGATGATGCTTCTCCGCTTGCTGTTGAAGAACTGGATGCTTTCTGTGTGAAAACAGTGGCTCTTAAATAGCTAAAGTTGCACTGATAAAACCCTATGAATCAGCATTTTTTCCAATGCTTTCGCGGGAATAAATAATTTATTTTCCCGCGAATGGAACTGGTTGCTTTCGCGGGAATAAAAATTTTATTTTCCTGCGAATACAAACCAATGCTTTCGCGGGAATAAATAATTTATTTTCCCGCGAATGGAACTTGTTGCTTTCGCGGGAATAAAAATTTTATTTTCCTGCGAATACAAACCGATGCTTTCGCGGGAATAAATAATTTATTTTCCCGCGAATGGAACCTGTTGCTTTCGCAGGAATAAAAATTTTATTTTCCCGCGGATACAAATCAATGTTTTCGCAGGAATAAAAATTTTATTTTCCCGCGAATACAAACCAATGCTTTCGCGGGAATAAATAATTTATTTTCCCGCGAATGGAACTTTTTGCTTTCGCGGGAATAAAAATTTTATTTTCCTGCGAATACAAACCAATGCTTTCGCGGGAATAAATAATTTATTTTCCCGCGAATGGAACTTTTTGCTTTCGCGGGAATAAAAATTTTATTTTCCTGCGAATACAAACCAATGCTTTCGCGGGAATAAATAATTTATTTTCCCGCGAATGGAACCTGTTGCTTTCGCAGGAATAAAAATTTTATTTTCCCGCGAATACAAACCAATGTTTTCGCAGGAATAAAAAATTTATTTTCCCGCGAATACAAACCAATGCTTTCGCGGGAATAAATAATTTATTTTCCCGCGAATGGAACTTGTTGCTTTCGCGGGAATAAAAATTTTATTTTCCTGCGAATACAAACCGATGCTTTCGCGGGAATAAATAATTTATTTTCCCGCGAATGGAACCTGTTGCTTTCGCAGGAATAAAAATTTTATTTTCCCGCGGATACAAATCAATGTTTTCGCAGGAATAAAAATTTTATTTTCCTGCGAATACAAACCAATGCTTTCGCGGGAATAAATAATTTATTTTCCCGCGAATGGAACTTGTTGCTTTCGCGGGAATAAAAATTTTATTTTCCTGCGAATACAAACCGATGCTTTCGCCGGAATAAATAATTTCTTTTCCCGCAAATGGAACCCGTTGCTTTCGCAGGAATAAAAATCTTATTTTCCCGCGGATACAAATCAATGTTTTCGCAGGAATAAAAATTTTATATTCCCGCGAATACAAACCAATGCTTTCGCGGGAATAAATAATTTATTTTCCCGCGAATGGAACTTGTTGCTTTCGCGGGAATAAAAATTTTATTTTCCTGCGAATACAAACCAATGCTTTCGCGGGAATAAATAATTTATTTTCCCGCGAATGGAACTTGTTGCTTTCGCGGGAATAAAAATTTTATTTTCCTGCGAATACAAACCAATGCTTTCGCGGGAATAAATAATTTATTTTCCCGCGAATGGAACCTGTTGCTTTCGCAGGAATAAAAATTTTATTTTCCCGCGAATACAAACCAATGTTTTCGCAGGAATAAAAAATTTATTTTCCCGCGAATACAAACCAATGCTTTCGCGGGAATAAATAATTTATTTTCCCGCGAATGGAACTTGTTGCTTTCGCGGGAATAAAAATTTTATTTTCCTGCGAATACAAACCAATGCTTTCGCGGGAATAAATAATTTATTTTCCCGCGAATGGAACCTGTTGCTTTCGCGGGAATAAAAATTTTATTTTCCTGCGAATACAAACCAATGCTTTCGCGGGAATAAATAATTTATTCTCCTGCGAATGGAACCTGTTGCTTTCGCAGGAATAAAAATTTTATTTTCCCGCGAATACAAACCAATGCTTTCGCGGGAATAAATAATTTATTTTCACGCGAATGGAAACCGTTGCTTTCGCGGGAATAAACAGTTTTTATTCCCGCGAAAGCATTGGAAAAAATGCTGATTCATAGGGTTTAATCAGTGCAACTTTAGCTATTTAAGAGCCACTGTTTTCACATAGAAAGCATCCAGTTCTTCAACAGCAAGCGGAGAAGCATCATCTACTACAGCTACTAGGAGAGCATCAAGGTAAGAAACGCTAAAATAATTATTTGTCTTTAGTTAATTAAATCATCTGGCTCTAAGTGGTGATAAGGTAAAAAATAATCAATAATCATATAACACTAGTAGAAAGCTCTAATTATTTATTTTTATGACTATTTTCCAAGATATTTTATAGTATTCAATATACTTATTATGTAAATAACTAAAAGAAATATTTACGCTCAAGTCTCCTCTCTCCTCTCTCCTCTCTCCTCTACCAAATACTCCTCTCTTGCAGTTATTTCCCAAATACTGTAAATTTTAACCATCTTGACGACTAATTTGGTGATTTTCCAACATATTTTGTAGCATTCAATATAGTTATTATGTCATAAATGTATATTATACAATCTAGATATAAATATAACCATAAATATGTACATAATTATCCATATATACATGGTTGTATAAAAAACTGTAAAGTAACTGACTCTAATTATTTATTATTAACAAAATAATAAGTGATTATTTAATGCTAATTGAACCTAGATCTAAATTTATCTCTACTACATAGTTTCATACTCACACAAACTTTTTCTTCGCTACTTTATGTAGATAAAGCCAATGAAAAAAAAATGAATCAATTGTAACAATCAGTTTTTTTGTATTTTCTAGACACAATGCCTACTTTGGACTCTTGTTTGAGACAAAACGCAGTAGCAGCAAAGACTATAAAACATCTGGATAAGATCCAATTGAAGTAACTGCAGATAACTAAAGGAAAAACATGTGCTACAGCATACATAGTGAACAAGGTGTGTGTAGATTATTACTCTGTCTCATTACACTACTATTACTAAGAATTATTGTAGGTGTTGGATAAAGGATTGAGCAGTAATTTTAATAATTTCTAACCATTGTAAATAATACTTCAACTCAAATAAAATTAATGAAAATTGAATGGAATAAAAGAATATTTCACCTAATACCCCAGTTTTCTTGTGGATATATACAAATAGATGAATATCTAGCTTCATTTATTTTTTTCATTTGAGTGCAATTATTTCCCCTCCTCTCTCCTCTTTTCCTCTCTTCTTTCTCTCAAGATACCATATGGGTTCGAATTATGTAAAAAACTATCAATACTTAAATGCCATACATTCATAATGTTTTTTATTGTAGTTATTTCCCAAATACTGTAAATTTTAACCATCTAGAGGTCTAATTTGACTATTTTCCAAGATATTTTATAGTATTCAATATACTTAATATGTAAATAACTAAAAGAAATATTTACGCTCAAGCCTCCTCTCTCTCCTCTCTCCTCTACCAAATACTCCTCTCCCCTCTCTTGCAGTTATTTCCCAAATACTGTAAATTTTAACCATCTAGAGGACTAATTTGGTGATTTTCCAACATATTTTGTAGCATTCAATATAGTTATTATGTCATAAATGTATATTATTCAATCTAGATATAAATATATCCATAAATATGAACATAATTATCCATATATACATGGTTGTATAAAAAACTAAGAAATCTCTCTCTCTCCTCTCTTCTCTCTCCTCTGTACATAGCTATAAAATGTTAATATGAACATGAATTTGGACATGCACATGTACATAAATATGAACATAGGTATGTACATAGATGGACATGAATATGGGCATGTACATAAATGGACATGAATATGGACATGAATATGGACATGTACGTATTCATGTCCACTTATGCACATGTACATGAATATGGACATGTGCGTATTTACTGACTCTAGCTATATTATATAGGAAGATTTTCCCTACTTATTATGTAATAAATGTATATAATCATACAATGATTCATTTTTTATCAATATATTTATTCAATGTAGATATATCTCCTCTCTCCTCTCTCTATGTAGATATAAATATACCCATAAATATGTACATAATTAACCATATATACATGAATGTATAGAAAACTAAAAAATCTCTCTCCTCTCTCTCTTTCCTTCTCTCAAGATACCATATATATCTCTTCTCTCCTCTCTCCTCTCTCTCTCTCTTCCTCTCTCCTCTCTCTCTCCCTCTCTCCTCTCTCTCTTTCTTTCTCTCAAGATACCATATGTATGTATGTATACATTGATTGTCATTACAAGTTGTAGTGCTTTGTATTACTTAGTATTTACTGACTCTAGCTATATTATATAGGAAGATTTTTCCTACTTATTATGTAATCAATGTATATAATCATATAATGTTTCATTTTTGATCAATATAGTTATTCAATGTAGATAAAACTCCTCTCTCCTTTCTCTCTCCTCTCTCCTCTCTGTCTTTTCTCTCCTCTCTCTCAAGATGCTATATGAGTTCAAATTATGTGAAAAAAGTATCAAAACTTAAATGCCATACATTCAAAATCTAGCTGCCATATGAGTTCAAATCAAGTAAAAAAATAATCAAAACTCAAATGCCACTTAAATGCCACTCAAATGCCACTCAAGTACCCCTCAAATAAAATACAATATAAACTCGGCGAATTCATCCAACGTCGTAACCCATTGCATAACCCCCAAGGTCTAATCCACGAAAAAACACTTGGTAGGGAGATCTGCTCATATATTACTACTAATAAACCACCAGTTTATCACTGCCATTCATAAAAATACACCACATAAAGACCACTCCCAATCTGGATTACTAAAAATTCTCGATAGACTTTACTACTTAAACTAGATTTTTTGAAATTTGATTCAGTAGTAAACACAGATGGGAAGTTTGTTAGGATAGAGTAGGGGATTGAAGTTGATGGATGGCAATTGTGATGAGTGAGGGCGATTATTATGGGTGGACATTTTCATTTTCCCTACTAATCCTGTCGTCATTGCATAAATGCACTAGCTCTTGAATTAGGTAGGTTTCAACTAGTTTGAGCTCCTTAAAAAAGTATTAAGGAATGTTGGGATAAGGGTAAAAGGGGCGCAGTGGATGAGGGTTTTTGCAGAGCAAGAAGTGGACGAAAGAGGAATTTAGTTAGTGCTGAGTTGCCTTGGGGAGCAGAATGCAAGCAAAATCTTTACACGGGTACAAATTGTTATAGCTCATTGACATATGGCTGACAGGATACTGGTTGTTTTGACCAATGATGAAGAAAATACAATATCATTACGGAATGCAGTAAACTCATTTTGTATTTGACACTTTCATTAAGCAGTTTGTTAATATCGATGACTGGAAACAGTTTACACTCTGAAGAGAAATTATTATCCAACAATGTATTTCCATAGAGCGGATGTCCTTGCTGCCTTTATTAGCTTGACTCTTTGAGGTCCTCTTAAAGTGTTAGCGCAGCTGTAAAACTCTGAGACACATATTGTTTGAGGTTTTTGACTTTGGCACACCGTCACAGCTTCGAGGCAGCGTAGCTAAATAAAAGAAACAGTATTATATGTTTACTATACTTTGTGGAGAAGGCATATGAATTTATGAAGTTTCTGTAAAAGTATTTGCATCCTTGGATTTGTAGTACATGTATTGAAATAAAAAATATTAGTCAATCTTTTATTTCAATAACTTTAGGTAGAAATTAGTGTCACGAAAAAGCTTATTCCTTCTACTTACCGTTGAATCTGCCAATGATAGAGCCAACACAAGCATTAACACTACCGAGGTTATAAGAAACCTCATCTCGTATCAGAAATAAACAGAGATCAGTGAATTAAGGAAGAACAAAATGTGCAAAATAAACGTAGTTGTCCCCAACTGGTTATGCATCCGATGATGTGCTACAGTGGTGGATCAACCATGTTAGCATCCATGAAGTCGGTTTATATTATTCAGTACTAGAATGGGAGTACTTATGTTCAATTCTATCATTTTTACTGCTAGGAAAATTTAATTATAGGTGTGTAAAAGCTTTAGTGCAGTATTTCTGTAAATCTTATTTTTTTAATTTACTCTGAAGGCAAAACTGGAGAAGGTTTTATTACGCCTTTGCAAGAAAGTTCATCAAACTTTTGATAGAGCATGCACAGCTGTTGGCTTACACATTATCACAAGTAAATCTACACCCAGCTACATTTACTTGTAGGGTTGTTATATAGCTGGCATATGCTTGCTTATGTAATTTTATCAACTCCTAGAAGTTGTGGTATAAAAATAATTTTTATCAGCGAATTGATAAGTTATATGTAAGATGCTGGTGTGATCTACTGCAAATAAAACTTTTTGAGTATTCGAGTGGCTCGATTTTTGACAGCAAAAAAGCCTGTGCCATATTTTATAATCGTTGTGTCAAAGATCTTGCTGTTTTAAACACAGTGTGAAAATGCAAAGGAAAGTTACTGACTCAAACATACACACCTTTTATGGTTGCATGGGAAAATTATAGTTCGCAACAAAATTTAATTGTGATGATATAGTTAGTTTCATTGTATATTCCCTTGGAAAGGACCGGAATAGTGAAAAAAATTTCAGGTAAATAGAAATAATTTTTGACAAATAAAGTTGTATCTTTTTTTGCTGGCATATGACGCTTGCATTTGCACTAAACTTTTTTCGATCTTGCTAGCATAATGGTATTTGAAAATGCTACTTTTTCTCTTATTTGTAATATTGGTGGTTAGTGACTTTGAAAGTTTGGCTTGAAGGTAGTCTGACATCAAAAAAGCTAACACAAGCAACATTTTCCTATGGCTTTCGTGTGCCCATCGCTAATTTCTAGCCAGTCCACTCATCACAAGTTATGTAGCTTGTTTTGTACACCAGTGTTTGATAGCTGGCTGAAAAAAACATTTTTATGTGTTGCTGTGATATCGTGACGTCAGTAGTAATGTATGAGCAGATTTTTGGCGTGGATTCTAAGGACAAGAATGTTTGCCTGATTTCAAGTGTATTTTTGTTGCCACCAGTTACCATGAGAAGCCGAGAGGCACATTTTTGTGCGCACCAGGTCTCATAATTTAATTTTTATATTTTTGTTTGAACTAAATATTTATTGTGATGGTGTCATTTATATTTTGATTTGTATGCTGATTTACATCATGGGGGTGAGTAGCTTATAAATATGGTATGCATGTTTTGTTAATCTCTGGGGTTTGTATTGTATTTTATTGTTGGATTAACATTGTACAGTTATTGGTATAGTTTCATTACGAGAAAAAATTTAAGCTATTGCTTTCATACATACCCATGTACATATTCATAGCCATATTCATACCCATTCATGTCCATGTACAAGTACAGGTCCATAACCTTTTATTTTTATGTCCATATTCTTGTCCATATCATAGTTTTATTACAAAAAAAAGAAAATATGAGCTATTAGTTTTCATACATGTCCATGTACATATCAATGTACATATCCAGGTCCATATTCATGTCCATTTTTGTACACATGTCCATGTCCATTTATGTACATGTCCATGTTCATTTATGTACATGTCAATATTCATTCATGTACAGTAGACCATCCACTTCAAGTTCAATTATAGTCAAATAACCATCCTCGTCACCATTATAGTATTTTGTCAGCGTGTTATAGAATGATAAATATGGTACGTGAGGGTTAATAAATGTATTTACTATTAACTCAATGAACACCCAGCAACTCACGCCTGCTACACCGGTTCATTCTCAAAACTCAACTACTCCATGTGAGGTCACGTGTCCACGTGACTACGTTATTAGGAAGGATATAAAGAATACTCAAAGTGTGTAGATAACTCCCGATACTACATTTATTATTTCTTACTTTAATACAGAAAATCTCCTAGTAGTTGAACTAGACGTTGATCCTTCAGCCACTGTTGTTGGAGTGGATGCTTTCTTGTGAAAGTGGTGCTTCTTAAATAGCTAAAGTTGCACCGATTGTCATGAGCTGAGTCCAATGAAAAGCGTCACATGGAAAGATTTTATAACATACAAGAAGGTCTTTATGCGAAAAACTTTTTCTGATGAAAAAAAGTTTTTTTTTCACGTGAATGAAGCATTATTTATCACGTGAATGAAACATTATTTGTCATGTGAATGAAATATAGTTTTTGGTTGGAAAATAAATTATTTTTGGACTGAAAAATAACACAGCTTTCGCGTGAATAAAAAATTATTTATCGCGTGAATGAAACATAGTTTTCTACCTGAAAAATAAATTAATTTTGGGCTGAAAAATAACGCAGTTTTCACGTGAATAGGTTTTCGTGCGAATACCATTATTTTAAAAGGGTTTCCCATGAGTATTCTCATTGGATGTAAGGTTAATAAGTGAGTGTAGCTTCTAGTATTTAAG
The DNA here is from genome assembly GCA_945261195.1 of Cryptosula pallasiana. Classification (NCBI taxonomy): domain Eukaryota; kingdom Metazoa; phylum Bryozoa; class Gymnolaemata; order Cheilostomatida; family Cryptosulidae; genus Cryptosula; species Cryptosula pallasiana. Next base: position 19,615,470 of record OX183132.1, read on the forward strand.
AACTGCTCTCTCTACATAGAAATCATTCTCTCCAGCAATAGCTTTGGAAGAAACATTTTCTACAGTGTTCATTATACAACTAACAGCATACGTCTCAGTCATAAGGTACGAATTATTAAAAAATAATATTTAGTAAGAGTTAAAAATATAAGTTTATAATTCTTTACTTCACTGTTTTAACAATCGATTTTTGTATTTTGTAGACAAAATTCAAATCCTCATTTGGATCAAGACACAGTGGTAGTAAAAATTTTAAAGATTCTAGACAAGCTCATATCGAAGTAATTGCAAATGAATAAAGGAACAACATCTATTACAGCAGCAACCAAGATTCTTGGAAATCATAAGGTAAGCATTAATAAATAATTATTTTACTCTCTCATTTACAACAACTAAATATCAACTATTTATAACTGAACAAAAAATAAGTAATTTTTTATTATTTATTTTTTTAGAATGGTTCTAAAGATGAATAACTCAAAAATCTCCTTCTCAACTCACAACTCCTAAAGCTCCAACAGTTGATGCTGAAAAATCTGTTAACGCTCACTATTACCATTTTTAACCAAATAAACATAATACCTGGATAACCTCCGGGATAACCTCCAGCGCATACCAACACCATACAATGTATTAATCAACATTCAACACCATAGTAATTACACCCATTCAAACAACTGGTGCACAAGGGAACAGGGGCATCATTTACATATAGAGAACCAGGAGAACCTTATAATTCATACAATTACAGGTTCTCATGGTAACTGGTGATAACAAAAAGGCACGGGACCAGGAGAACTTTATCACTAAAGTCCTACAATAAATACTGATGTACAGTGAACATCTCAGGTCACAACCCCATCAAAACCCCTGGTAACTGGTGCTAACAAAAAGGCACTTGAGACCAGGAGAACCTTATCTCCAGGAGGGAGATCTGCTCCTATATTACTACTAATAATGTTAGAAGTTTTCCACACGTATTTATAATATTTCTTATATAATAACGTTATACAATCATACAACGCTTCATTTTATACAATACTCAAACCCCCCAATCTAAAACATTCAAAACACCTGGTTCACACAAAAAGGCACCAACAGGAAGGATAAATAATCAACATACAACATCAATAATTAACGCATACATTCTAAACGCCTGGTGCGCACAAAAAGGCACCCAATGGACCAGGAGAATCTCCAGGATAACCTCCAAGAGAACCTCCAGCAGTCCACAACCTCAAACCAATGTATAAATCAACATTCAACACTATAAAATTACCATACATTCTAAACAACTGGTGCACACAAAAAGGCACCTCACAGGTTCTCATAGTAACTGGTGCTTACTTTAGGTAACTGGAACCAGGAGAACCTTCTCCTTAGACTCCATGACAGAGATCTGCTCCCTTATTACTGCTAACGGTATATCTCTCATCTGCTGGAGTTGATCCAACAGTGTTTTTCCATCAAATCAACATATTTTTTTCAACCATATCTCATCGCGAATTCTCTGCTTTTTCAACGTTGATTCAATGCTGTTTTATTTTGAAATCGATGTCTGTTCATTAACAAAGTATCAGCGATATATCTCTGCTTTGCCGGAGTTGATTTAACAGTGTTTCTCCATCAAATCAACGCATTTTCTTCAACCATATATCATCGAAAAATCTCAGCTTTTTCAGCGCTGATTCAACGCTGTTTCTTCTATTAATCAACATCTGTTCTTTAACAAAATTTCATAGATATATCTTTGGTTTCCTGGGGTTGATTCAACGCTGTTTCTCCCTCAAACCAACGTATTTCCTCAACCATATATGACCGCAAATTCTCGGCTTTTTCAACGTTGATTCAACATTGTTTCTCTCTCAACTCAAAGATTTTTCCTATGCCAATTTTCAACGTTGAATCTTGTTTCACGTTGAGCCCAAATTTTTACGTAGTTTCTCCGTCGCATTCAACATAGTTTCAGCATTGTTTCAATGTGTCTTTGATATCTCTTCGTCGTATTTTGCTTGATCGTAATTTCGTTTCCAATCATTGCGGCTGAATGAAGAGAGAAAGATAACATTGTGGTATGCATTAGTATTTGCGCTCCTATTTTTTCTTGTTGTAAATCATCACACCCGGAACACATTTTGCAGCTTGTTCGACGTATCTGATTGGTAAGAGAAGTGTTCTCACCTCTCTCTTTCCATCTCTTTGCCAGACATAACGAATGCAATTTACGACAAATTCTTCTCCATTAAATCGATGAGGAATGAATTTTTCAACAACATCGACAAAGGAAAAACCGCACACTGTTTTAAATTACTGAGATATTTGATGCCAAAACTGAATTTGAGTTCATCCTTAGTCATCATTCTCACTTGTTCAGCTTCAGCAGCGACTTCTCACGTGGGTATGCGTTTTTTGCTGACACGTTCGATATTGTAGCAAGTGGTATTATTATTTTTTGGGTTTTTTATCTCGCCCAAGTACACAACGTTACAAGGTAATAGATATTTGGAAAGATTGGAGTTCTCAACTAAATTACGCGGGCAAAGTACTTTCTGAAAATCTTTCACATCTGGATTACCAAAGTAGGTGATTTCGTATTAATCAGAGTGTAGACTATTGGGATTAACAGAAACAACCTGCATAACGGTTGGAACAGGGAGTTTTGTTAGCGTTTGGTAAGTTCCAATTTTTTGTGATTCACTTGCTTGAAGAGTTCCAATATTTTGCAATTCACTCGTTTTCCATCCTCTGAGAAAGTAAGCCATCTTTAGAGCTTTTTCTGTATTGGAGAGTGTTTCCTTATCAGTTTGCTCTTTACGGACTTGTTTTGTAGGAAAAATCAAGTTAGGGAGATTTCGCTTTTTACTGCTGACGCTTTTGCAACAAGATATTTTCTCTTAGGAGTTGTTTCGGTTTTTTGTTTTTGCATTCGTTTGGATTTGGATTTATGCGAATGAGTTTTTTCAGAAATTTCACCCATAGTAATCCAAAAATAAAGTTCACCGTTTGCATAAATAGAAACAAATAAAACATGTTTACTTTTTGGAAAAAATTGAACTGTTAAAGTACAATTAAAAAGCAGCAATTAAAACTTAGATGTTAACTACTTGGCACTTAACAAACTATCCAGTTGATTTTTACCAACTATTGATAAACAATAAAAAACATCTATCAAATTTTACCTTAGTGCTGGGAGTCTTACTAGTATCTACTGTGAATCCTTCTAGTATTAGTAGCAGATACTGTAGTAGATGATGCTTCTTTGGATGATGTTGCTGAAGTGGATGATTTTTGTGTCAAAGCAATGCTTGCTAAATAGTCAAACTTGCACTGATTGACCATTGCTTTGTTCGCGAGAAAAATGTTGTTTTTTGCCGGAAGACTGTTTTACAATATATACAGAGTTTTTGTGCGAAAACCCTTTATACTATACACACACACACACAGTTTTTGCGCAAATAATCTTTTAATTGCGCGAAAAAACTTTCATTTGGGCGAAAAAAACTGAATATATTATATTATATATATATATATATATATATATATATATATATATATATATATATAAGTAAAAGTATGACTGGGGCACAAGATGTGCACAGGGGCTTAGACTAAATAGAAACAATCAAATAAATAAATAATAAATAATTAATTATTAATATTAGTTGCCCGAGAGATGTAAAAACCAGTCAAGACTGAAGCAAGTAAAACAGTGCTCAACAAGAAAAAATCGAGGAGCTAGATACTAAAAGGTAAAATAGTAGAAGATATTAAAACTATTGGCTGACTACAAGTTGTTTCATGTGCTAGAAAAAAAGATGGAAAAAGAAAATAATTCTAAGCACAATCATCAGGTCGGCTCTCCACTGTTATATATATATATATATATATATATATATATATATATATATATATATATATATGATATAATATATTCATATATATATATATATATATGATATAATATATTCATATATATATATATATATATATATATATATATATATATATATATATATATATATATATATATATATATATATATATATATATATATATATATATATATATATATATATATATATATATATATATATTTAATGGGGCTTCTCAGCAAATTAAGTAGGTTAACAACTTTATCTCAAAGTCATTATAATAACAATTAAATAAAGAGTATCATTAATTTTTTGTAATTTTATGTTAATATTGTGTTATTATTATTACACATTAAATAATATGTCACTTTCTGTGATAAATAAATCACATACATCATATATAACTAAGAACGATTATAGTTGGTGTTTATGTTATTTATTATCATCACTATAATAGTAATAGCAATAACAATCATAATAATTGTTATTAAAACAATAATAGTAATTATTATTGTTAATTGTTATTAAATAAATATTAATCAATAGTAATAAATAATAATCAGGTAAACAGAATAATGATTTAAAGAGAACTAAAAGAAAATTTTTTGAACTAAAAAACTTTTTTCGTTAATATCAACAAATAAAACTAGATCAAACAAATAAAAAAACTGGTGAAAAGTTATATTGAAGGAGTTATTGTGCAGGATTTCACTGTAGGGGTGTGAGTTGGTAGCTCGTTCTACCTGCACAACCTCCCGAACTGTGATGGCAAACTGTGTCTATCGCTTGAGCAATACAACCTGCCCACAGGTCGACTAGTATCCTTGGGAGTGGTGCATTACCATCCTAGTTTACTGTCTAGCTGTGGGTTGCGTTAACTATTTCAGTGCAAGCCAGAGGCCGAACTTTGAAGGGCGAACTAGTCAAGGCTAGGTTCGGCCAGCAGAGGTCCAGGCTGGCCTGCTTATGTATTACTACTCGAGTAATAGTGTTTTTGTTGTACGAGCATGTACTTAGCGCAGTGAAGTTATTATTGTTAGATAACAAAGAAACTTCTGAGAGTGTGCAAGCTGACTTTTGCTTTATTGATCAAAACATCCATATTCATATACATTATTACACAACATCAAAACGATAGACAAAGGTGGCCACACCTAGCACAACAATTGGCTAGAGTGTGCCAATCAGGTATAAGAGGTGGTACTAGGGTAATTGCTTGAGTAGTCTCACATGGCAAACATATATGATTGTATGCTAAAGTAAAGTAAAAGTAAATGCATAGAACAAGGCTGCGTTAGAGTGCAGACATAGAACTAGGTAAGTGTATATACTGGAATAAATATACCATAGAATGTTCGGATGTAAGAATGTAAGATGGCGCCGGTCCTTCACACACTCCGCCCCATTGGCGATGGTGGCCAATAAACAAGTCGGCGGGGTTGAACAGTGTGCTTTACTCCCTATAGGGTCGGTCTAATTCTTTTTTGATATCTTCTGCTCGCAGTAACAGCTGGCAAGCTTCATGGGTGATGGCATGCAGCTCACGGTCTAGTGCTTCCATGAGGTGTCTGTGCTCTCTTCTACGTCTGTTTCTTTCAGCTTCGGCCGAACGCTCACGTTCGGCCCGCCAACTGTATGAGTTTGGCTGTGGGCGCTCTCTCCTAGGTGAGATCGAGCGTCGGGGGGAAGTTATCCTCCTCTTCTTTGGCGTGGGGGATGACTCTGGCTGCTTCCCCAGTCGCTTCTGTACTGGTGTCTTCTCTGGCATCTTCTCTGTCGGTGCCTTCTCTGCTGTCATTTTCTCTATACTGGGGGTCGGGGTATCGAAGGGTGGTGGTGACTTTCAACCAATGGCTTGGCAAAACCCGTCGTATCGAGCAGCATCTACTTCATAGAGTGGCTTTGATTTCCCTCCATGCTCTGCAGTGCCTCCTTGTACTCGAATGTGCTTCAAGATGGCGTCTCTTGAAGCACTCTTTTTCCCGCACTTACAGAAAAAGAAAGTTAGATGCTGTCGTACGTGATATGCTACTCGTTTTCTCACTTGCTGATAGTTACAGCGCTGGCATCTCCACTGCTCGCTGTCGCCAATCTGTACGGCCATATCTTTTATTGCGTACATCGTTTCACCGCTGAGCCATATCTCTCTGGGAAGGTTGTTGGCTGTTGGCGTTGGTGTCGGTATCTCTCCTTCCTCTACAACAGCAACGCAACTTATTTTGATGGTAGGTGAGATGCCGGTTTTTCGCAAGATGTCCTCCTTGCGGGGGACAGTCACTGCTAACCGCATTTGCTGATCTAAAGCTTTTGTCAGTGATTGTATGGTCACGTTCGGTAGCTGCTCACCTGTGGTAGACGTGATGTCGATCTTTTTTCCTTGCTGTGTTGAGAGGTCTTAGCCATAGTTGTTGATGTGGTGTCCGGTTGATCTACTCTTCTATTGGGTAGCGAACCCGTTCTTGGCTGGCTGGCAACTGAGCGTTGGCGGCTCCTACACCTTTCTTTATTCTGATTGGTGATGGCCACCACGTGCTCTCTCAGCGCCGCCCCCCACATGGTATTATTTTGATGACGTGGGGTGGCGGTTTCTTGGCTGAATTTTCCGGCGGGTATTTGTTCGCTACACTGGGGAGTTGCGTTCTCCTGTTCATTGTTTATCTTTCGGCGGCGTATACATCGTTCTGGGGAGTTGTATTCTCTTGCTCACTGCATTCTCCTCGTCTCCCTTGATGATAATTCGTCTCCTTTTCTATTAACTTCTTTTCTTTTCTTCTTCTTTTCACCACGATCCAACCGATTTCGGCCGGGTTTTCTGCTAACGTGTTCTCTTGGGTGGAAGCCACACACTGCTGTGGAGTTGCTCCTCCTTTTCTTGTCCCAGTGGGTGGGCTTTTGGACGGGTGTGGTTCTCCCACTGTAGTGTAGCAGTGGTTGTCGTCCAGTCTCTTTGGTTTTTGTCTCTCTCGCTGTGGTCCCTCTAAGGGTGATGTGACTGTCGGGTTTTGGCTCAAAGGTGGCCACTCTCTTTCATCGAGAGGGGGAGGTCTCTGGGGGCTGGGTGCCCTTGGGATGACTTCCAGGGCTGGGGTGCCATGCCCTTCCATACTTCTCCTTCTTTCGACATCACTGTCGCTACTCTATGCTTGCTCCGACCTTCGTGGCGGGCTACGGCTGACCGTAGGTGAAGGTGGTGGGGTAGGTACTGGGGTGTCGGGTGACCCGCCTCCTGGGAGGAGGTTCCTGGGCTCCTGGGTGGGTGGTGATGCCGGTGGCTCTCTGACAAGTGGGGAACTGTCTCGTGGGGGTGACAGTAATGGCAATGGTAACAGCTCCATCGGTTCAGCTGGTGCCTGGCGTGCCTTGGGGGGTCGTCCTCTTCTTGCCCCCTTCATGTTGGGCTGGAGAGCTGGCTCCCGACAGGGGGGTGCTCGGCCGATCGGTTCTTGGCGCGTTCTGTAATGGCGTAGCCTCATCCCATTCTGTATCGACCACTGTCCATTTATTTCCACTTTGTAAGTGTGGTTTGGGAATGCCTCTGTCACCTGGTAGGGCCCCACAAACCGGGGTTGTAACTTCGGGTTTGCTGCCCTTTACCTTCTCTTGTTCTCAAGCACGACGAGCTCCCCCTTCTGGAATACGGAGGGTTCCTCGTCGTTCTGGCTCCTGGTCTCCTGTTGCTGGTGTCTGAGATATTTGTGTGCCTTCTGGAGGTTCTCCTGCACTTCTGCAGTGTGCTCCATGATGTTGCGAGGGTCCAGGGTAGGAGGCGTACCCGTTAGTTGGTCAGGAAGGCGGACCTCCCGTCCCATCACTAACATGTTGGGCGTTTCTCCTGTTGCTGAGTGGGGGGTGCTGCGACAGGCCCTCATGATTTGCGGCAGCAGGCTGTCCCACTCGTCCTGTCCTTTCGTCAGTATCAGGGTACGAAGTGCATCTCCCAGCGTTCGATTCTGGTGCTCCACCATCCCGTTCCCTTGCGGGTGGTAGGGGGTGGTCCTCTTCTTCTTGATGCCCCATATGCTGCATAGCTCTTCGAGTAGCACTGACTCGAACTGTGCCCCTTGGTCGGAGTGTAGTTGTTCGGGTAGGCCCCAGTAAGCAAACACTCTTTCGTCCAGTGTGACGGTGACCGTGGGTGCTGTGGCATCGGGCAGCGCTATGGCGTCCTGCCGACGGGTGAAGTGGTCGGTGAGGACCAGCGCCCAGTGGTTTTTTTTTTTTGTCAAAGGCAGAGGGCCGACCAGGTCGATCGCCAGCTTCTGAAAGGGTCGACCGGCGTACATTCGTTGTCTGTGGGGATTTTCTGCCTTCCTCCCGTTCTTGGCTACTTGGCATACCTCGCAATCTTTGATTAGCCTCCTAACCAGGGGGGAAATGCCCGGCCAGTACCAATCCATCAAGATGCGCTGCCTTGTCCGATGAAACCCTGCATGGATCATCCTGTGCGTCTCCCAGACGACCTGTGTCCTTCTACTGGGTGGGCAGACTACACACTGCTTTGCCCTGGAAGGGTGGTGCAGCGTGATGGTGAGCACCCCGTCAGGGCGAATCTTCATCGCCTTCTTCCGCTCATACAGTGTCTTTAGCTCGACACTTCCTTTGGCCAACTCTCCTTCTGTGGTGCTCCCCGGTCGTCTCAGCTCGGCATAAATCCGGCCTACCGCATCCCGTCCCTCCGACTGCTTCTGAGCCGAATTCTGGGGGAGATGTACCGGGTTCAAGTGTTGAGGTTGTTTCTCACCTCCCTCTGAGGTCTCTGTCCAGCATCTTGCTGTAGCTCTGCATGGGAAGGTCCCCCATCTCTCTGCTCGATGGAGCCGCACTGCCTGCAGTCCGCACAGGGTCCTTGTCGGCTGAGCCCATCAGCATTACCATGGTGAGCTCCTGCCCGGTGCTCGAGCTTGTATCGGAACTCAGCCAGTATCTCTAGCCATCGAGCTATCTGATTTGATGGCTCTTTCCTTCGGCACAGCCAGCGTAGGGAGGCGTGGTCCGTCCGGATCTTGAACTCCCGCCCATAGAGGTATGGACAGAAATGCTTCACCGCCTTGATGACAGCGACAAGCTATTTCCGGGTGACACAGTAATTTCTCTCGGCTGGGGCCAGTGTCTTGCTAAAGTACGCGATCACGCGTTCCTTTCCTTCTTGTACCTGAGACAGCACAGCACCGACTCCTACGGCGTTGGCGTCCGCGTCCAGCGTATACGGTAAGCTAGGGTTGGGGTATCCGAGTACGGGAGCCTGTGCGAGCCTGGCTTTGAGCTGTTCAAAGGCAGTCTGCTCTGCTTGTCCCCACTTCCATGGTGTCTCCTTCCCTGTCATCACTGTTAGAGGTTTGGCGATAGTGGCTTAATCGGGGAGGTATTGACAATAATACCCGGCCGTTCCTAGGAACGCCTGCAGCCCTTTTACGTCCTTAGGTGCTTCCCATCTCCTGACGGCCTCCACCTTCCCTGGATCGGTGGCCACTCCTTTCGCACTCACTACATGTCCAAGGTACTTGACCTCTTCTTGCAGCAGCTCGCATTTGGAGGGCTTCACCTTCACCTTCGCCTAGCCTCTGTAAGTGCATCTGGAAGTCGGGTGCGATGATGATGATCACATCATCCAGGTACAGGAGCAGAGTCTTCCAGTGGAGACCTTTGAGGACTTTTTCCATGAGTCTCTGGAAGGTGGCGGGAGCTGACGTCAGTCCGAATGGCAACACCTTCCATTTCCACAGGCCACTTCCGGTGGTGAAGGCCGACTTATCGCTTGCGTCTTGGTCCAGGGGTACCTGCCAGTATCCACTGGTGAGGTCCAGCGTAGTAAAGTGTTTACTACCGGCCAAGGCGTCCAGCGACTTGTCGATTCTGGAGATGTGGTAGGCGTCCTGTTTGGTTATATCATTCAGCCTCCGGTAATCCACATAGAATCTCCACGTGTCATATTTTTTTCTCACCAGCACAACGGGGGAGCTCCATGCTCCATTGGCCGGCTCAATCAGGTCCTTCTCCAAGAGGTCCTTTATTTGGTGTTCTGCTTCCGCCTCTTTTTCTGGCCCCAGGCGGTGTGGTGGGCACCGGATGGGTCGAGCCCCCTCTACTGTGGGGATTGAGTGCTCTGCTAGGGTCGTCCTGCCCAAATCTCCACTGTGGCTGCTGAATACCGTCTGGTATTTGATCAGCAGCTCCTTCACCTGCTGCTCCTGCCACGGGTTCTGGCACCCTCTGTTAGCTTGACTGAAGAGGTCGTGTAGATGGGGGGGGGTATCTCTCTTCCTCCCGTCTCGTACCTCTGCTGTCCTTCTTGTTCGGTCAACCCTTGGACGCCACCCTCTTCCACTCCCGTAAAGGTACCAATAACCTCTCCTGCGGGTAGTCTTAGGGTGTCCTGCGTTGGGTTGAGACATCTGACCAGCACGCGCCCTTGGGCGTCTGGTTTGTTAATACTGGTGGCGATGGGGATCCCACCCTGTAAGCTCTCGATTACTCCCTGGGGGAACGTATCCCTGGAGCTCAGGTGACACGGAATGGTCTCCTCCGTCTGTGGGGGCCGCTGGGTGTCCTGTCGGACCTGTACCTTGGACACGAGATTTCTCCCGTGGCGGTCGGTACACGCCAGCTCCTTTCCTTGAATGATCAACACTGGACGGTCAAACCCCATCTGGCATCCTTCGCTCGTCAAGAAGGGCATCCCTAGGATGACGTCCTCATTTATTCGGCTCACCACAAAGGTCTCCTCAAACTTTACATGACGTATCTTTCCCTTTAGTGCGAGCAAGCCGTAGAATGGAAGTCTAGTGCAGTCGGCCATGATCCCATGGGAATCATAGTGCTGCAGGTTGCGTTGTACGTGGCTCGGTAACCGGTCAAAGACTCGCTTGGCCAACAGGTTAGTGTTGCAACCCGTGTCAATGAGGTGTGTTACCGCCTCTCCTTCTACCCTTCCAGGTAGGTAGTAGCTCGACCGATATGGTCGCTCGATCTGGTTGAGTTGGAGGGTCACAGGTTTCGGAATGAATTTTTCCTTCTCCAGCGGGGGCGTCTGGGTCTGCCTGTTTTTCCTTCTGGGCCTGGGTGGTTCCTGCTGCTCGAGAGTCCCGTCGCCGTCCGTTTCTACTGCCGCTGAGCTGTCGAGTACCGAGAGGCTGGCAAAACGGTTGTGTAGGGCGATAGGGGGACTAGTCAGGAGGTCCAGAGGAGGAGTTGCTCGCCGCGTTGTCGCTGGTCCACTGGAGGGAGCCTGTGCCTTTCCCTTCTGGTTTGTCAGTAGTAATATATGAGCAGATCTCCCTACCAAGTGTTTTTTTGTGGATCTGACCTTGGAGTTTAGGCAATGGGTTACGACGTTGGATGAATTCGCCGAGTTTATATTGTATTTTACTTGAGGGGTGCTTGAGTGGCATTTGAGTGGCATTTGAGTTTTGATTAGTTTTTTACTTAATTTGAACTTATATAGCATATAGATTTTGAATGTATGGCATTCAAGTTTTGATAACTTTTTTACATAACTCGAACTCATATGGTATCTTGAGAGAGAGGGGAGAGGAGAGAGGAGAGAGGAGAGATGGGAGATGAGAGAGGAGAGAGAGGAGAGAGTTTTTTAGTTTTCTATACATTCATGTATATATGGTTAGTTATGTACATATTTATGGCTATATTTATATCTACATAGAGAGAGGAGATATATCTACATTGAACAAATATATTGATCAAAAATGAAAATTATATGTTTATATACCTGATTACATAATAAGTAGGGAAAATCTTCTGGAGAGAGGGGAGAGGAGAGATGAGAGAGGAGAGAAGAGAGAGAGAGAGAGGAGAGATTTTTTTTTAGTTTTTTATACATTTATGTATATATGGATAATTATGTACATATTTATGGATATATTTACATTTACATTGAATAATATACATTTATTACATAATAAGTATATTAAATGCTATAAAATATGTTGGAAAATTACCAAATTAGACCTCTAGATGGTTAAAATCTACAGTATTTGGGAAATAACTGCAAGAGAGGAGAGAGGAGTATTTGGTAGAGGAGAGAGTATGTTGAGAGAGAGGAGAGATAAAAAGAGGAGAGAGGAGAGAGGAGATATATCTACATTGAATAAATACAGTGATTAAAAATGAAACAATATGTGAATATATACTCTTATTGTGTAATAAGTAGGGAAAAAATTTAAAATAATTACATGAAATTGAATTATAGCTTTAGTTACATTGGATAGTTTACATTATATAGAAAAGGGAAATAGCTCACCAAGTCACATTGTCCAACTTGTTTTTTGAATTAGAGACTATCCATCGCTAAAACACTCATCATTTTTTTTCAGCAACATATCCTGTCTCAAAGTCATCAAAGTCTCCACATAGAAAATCTTCGAGTTCATCATCATCATCATCAATTTCGAATATTGTTTTGTTGTGCTTTGCTTGATCACAATATTGTTTCCAATACATTTGACCGAGACGGTATGGAGAGCAAAATGAAAGATCGTATTCTGTCTTAAATTTTCCGTGGGTTGTTTTTCCTCTGTAGATCATCACACCTGGAGTATATTTGTTAGCTTCTGAAGCATATTTGTCTGGTATGGCGAGCGTCTTCAACAGCGTTTCTCCACATTGTTCAATGCTATAACGGATACAAATTACATTCGACTGACCTCCTTTAAATCGATGAGGAACGAATCTATCAACAACATCTTGGTAAGGAAAAATAGCACCGGGTTGAAAACTATTGAGGGTGTTGATGTTCAAGAAGCGTTTGAGCTGACATTTAGTCAATGTACTAAAATATAGTGATTCCTCTTCAGTTTTCTTTTTGCTTAGAGGATGTCTGCTAACACGTCTGACATCATACCAAAGAACGTTTTTATTTTTTGGTTTTCCCTTTCTACCCAAATATACAACGTTAAACGGAGGGGGGTAATTATCACAGTTGAAGTTTTTAGCTATTTCAACTGGACAGAGGAGTATTTTGGGTTCGAGTTCATTTATATCTGAAGGATCATGGTAGTGTACTTGAGAATATCTACACTTCTCCTTACTTGATGGATGTATCACACCAGTCACTCGCATAATGCTTGGGATAGGAAGATCTTCAAATGTTTTGCAAATCGGAACTTTTGGTGAGTCAATCACTTGAGAACCTTTAGACTTTTCTAATTTCCTAGCTCTCCTTTCGTTGAGACATTCAACTGTTAAATGAGTTATAGCTGCACTCTCCATTCTTTGCTTATCAACGGAAGTAGTTTGTTTTCTCACTGTTTGTTTTCGTTTCCTTACTATTCGCTTTTTTGGAGCAGTTTTCCTTCTCTTAGGAGTTGTTTTGCCGTTTTTCATTTTATTTTCTGTTGGATATGGATCTGTGCTAAGGAGCTCTTCAGAAAGAGCATCCAAAACATTCTAAAAATAAAAGGGTAATATTTGCATGAGTGGCTAAGAGTGTATTTATTACTTAGAGTGTCTTATATATATATATGTATTTATGCCAAAAGCAGTTAAGATCATAGAGTTATGGTAGATTGAGAATGTGCTTATTAAACTATTGGGATGTGGAGACAGACAACAAAGGATGCATTCAAATATATATATATATGTATTTACTTAATATCATACCGCTTTTAACATCTAAATTGGTAAGAAATAAAATATAATAGTTTGAACAAAATATTGTAAAATAATAAAAAACAACTAAAAATTTTTCATAAATATGTATGAAACGCTTCCAACATTAATTCTAAAATACCTACAGAAGAGGATAGAGCTTTATCTATTTGGACATAATTATAAATATGCTTTCTGAATTTATAAAAAGTTTTTTTGTTCCATGTCATGTTGTATAATTTTTTGAAAACTATTTGATTCCAAGCACTTCTTTCAATTTCTTTTAAAAAATTATTAATATTAACGACTTCCACCATTGACAAAACGATTTCGAAACCGTTTTTTATAATGTCATCAAAACGTTCTGTAGATATATCACGTTTCTTACAACACATCCCCATACTCATCATGTGTTGAGTTATACAGAATATTATAACTTGAAATGTCAAACGTTCTACAGCTTTTTTTTCAACAACATCATTATTTATCACATAGTTATGATACATTTCTGGAAGGAAGTCCTTTAAGTAGATTGGATTTGTTGTTGCATTGTTCTAAAATACAAGCGATAATTAGATAACTAAAATAATTAAAGGTGTTCAACAGGTGTTAAATAGTATTTTTTATTAATTCTTACCTTTTCATCAGGCTGAGATTCCGACTTTAGATACAATGGTTGACTTTCTACGACTTGAGTATTCATTCTGAAAAAAACAGAAAAAATTGGTTCAATTCTTTATAACCAATTTAAAGATAGATATGTCATAAAGCCTTCAGATAGTTGTGTTAGCTAGCGGAAATATTTGAGTTTAAGTTTTACCTTTATGAAGAGAGAACTCTTAGTAGTTGCAATGGAAGATGTAGTAGATAGATGTTGCTCCTTTGCTCACTGTTGTTAAACTGGATGCTTTCTGTCTGAAACCGTTGTCTCTTATATAGGTGAATGTGTGAAAATAAAGCTTTCATTCCCGCGAAAGCATTGGTTTGTATTCGCGTGAAAATAAATTGTTTATTCCCGCGAAAGCAATGGGTTCCATTCGCGTGGAAATAAATTATTTATTCCCGCGAAAGCATTGGTTTTTATTTGCCTGAAAAAAAAATGTTTATTCCCGCGAAAGCAACAGTTTCCATTCGCGTGAAAATAAAATGTTTATTCCCGCGAAAGCATTGGTTTGTATTCGCGTGAAAATAAAGTATTCATTCCCGCGAAAGCAACAGTTTCCATTCGCGTGAAAATTAAATGTTTATTCCCGCGAAAGCATTGGTTTGTATTCGCGTGAAAATAAAGTATTCATTCCCGCGAAAGCAACAGTTTCCATTCGCGTGAAAATTAAATGTTTATTCCCGCGAAAGCATTGGTTTGTATTTGCGTGAAAATAAAGTATTCATTCCCGCGAAAACAACAGTTTCCATTCGTGTGAAAATAAAATGTTTATTCCCGCGAAAGCATTGGTTTGTATTCGCGTGAAAATAAAGTATTCATTCCCGCGAAAGCAACAGTTTCCATTCGCGTGAAAATAAAATGTTTATTCCCGCGAAAGCATTGGTTTGTATTCGCGTGAAAATAAAGTATTCATTCCCGCGAAAGAAACAGTTTCCATTCGCGTGAAAATTAAATGTTTATTCCCGCGAAAGCATTGGTTTGTATTCGCGTGAAAATAAAGTATTCATTCCCGCGAAAGCAACAGTTTCCATTCGCGTGAAAATAAAATGTTTATTCCCGCGAAAGCATTGGTTTGTATTCGTGTGAAAATAAAGTATTCATTCCCGCGAAAGCAACAGTTTCCATTCGCGTGAAAATAAAATGTTTATTCCCGCGAAAGCATTGGTTTGTATTCGCCTGAAAATAAAGTATTCATTCCCGCGAAAGCAACAGTTTCCATTCGCGTGAAAATTAAATGTTTATTCCCGCGAAAGCATTGGTTTGTATTCGCGTGAAAATAAAGTATTCATTCCCGCGAAAGCAACAGTTTCCATTCGCGTGAAAATTAAATGTTTATTCCCGCGAAAGCATTGGTTTGTATTCGCGTGAAAATAAAGTATTCATTCCCGCGAAAGCAACAATTTCTATTCGCGTGAAAATAAAATGTTTATTCCCGCGAAAGCATTGGTTTGTATTCGCGTGAAAATAAATTATTTATTCCCGCGAAAGCATTGGTGTTCTTCCGTAGAAACAATGTTTCATTAATTTAACCTTATGATAAATGGCATGATTTCAGCTATATAAGAAGCACTGTTTTTACACAGAAAGCAGTCACTTCGACATTAGCAACTGAAGGAGCAAGATCTACTACAACATCATCTACTACAACTGCTAGAAGGACTTTTCTGTTTGGAGGTAAGTCAACTTGATTGAGTATAAATTTAATTTTTATCGATTTAGATACTAACAGTGGTATGATATTGAGTAAATATATATATATGTATATATATCTTCAAATTGGTTTGAAAAAGAAATCATAACATGGATGTTTACTTTATCTTTTAGAATGTCGACACAAGTCATATCAAAACAACTGAAGAATAAAGAACCAAAACCTTCACAAGATAAGGTGATTGATGACAATGTACTTCTTCAACGCACTATGATCCCCTTTCAAAGCGCCAGTCTGAATACTCTGGCAACTCTCATCATCAAAAGCGCCTCTCTGTTAAGTACTCTATCTCCAGCTTCCAGAAGAAACATTGAAAACATAGTCAAAGTTGAAGATTTACCAATACCTACAGTTATGCAGGTGTTAACCGTTGAGCTCCATGATGAAACGAACTGCACCATCATATACAACTATAAAAAGGATGGAAAGGTAGTTAGAGTGAAGAGCACTATTCCATTAGCGGCGGGATTACTTGTCAATGAAGCTTCGCAAATAAGACCACTGGTTTTGATCTACATGGGTGTTGAAAAGACTGGAAAAGCAATTTTTCGTGCTGCTACAGAAACAGGAACTACTTTGAGGTGTAAGAATGTGTTTGATGTATTACCAGAAAAAAGTATGCGACAAATCAATGCTTATTTCGAGGTAGCTAGTCTTCAGGATTTCCCAACAGATAGTGTCATATGTTTCCAAAACCCTGAAGTTATAACAAAGTCTGACAGGCGATGGAATGGAAATGAAGAGACTCTTCTAGTTCAATACAGAAGTGTTGTAGATGAAGAATTACTGATCGGAGATATGCGCATTCCTCATCAAATAGCTTCTGCTGTGACATCGGAGAGATTTGGAGTGATTTTGTTCAAGGGTCTGAGTCGAAACGCAGACAATTCAATTTTCTACAACATCAGTGTACTCGCAGCTCATCAAGCCTTCGTCCAAGCCTCGGAACTGGCTGATAATCCAAAATCTGAGGATTTTCTCAACCACTTCGATGATGCTGAAAAAGAAGGCTGTGGAGAACAAACTCTCGAGAAGCTAATCTATAACTCAAGGGATTCATATCACTATAGGTAAGTTTTATTAATTTTTACCATAATTTTAAAAAGTTGATTTGTGAAAATTTTGTGTATTCTTACAATGAAAAACCCCTTAAAATGATAAATTTGTGAACATTTTTGTAAAAAATTTTTAAGTTATATATATATTTCGAATTAAAAAAGGATTTTGTTGTGTCATCAGTGTTTTTTTTTTACATAAAAGTTGGAAAAATAACAAAAGGTGATAATTATTTTACAAAAATGTTCAATTTTTCACATAAATGATCAACTCATAACCTTTTTTTGTAAAACATTTTTAAATTATATATATTTCGGATTAAAAAAAGGACTTTTTTGTGTAATCAGTGTATTTTTTTTACATAAAAGTTTAAAAAATAACAAAAGGTTATAATTATTTTGCAAAAATGTTTAGTTTTTCACATAAATGATCAATTCATAAACATTTTTTGTAAAACATTTTTAAATTATATCTATTTCGGATTAAAAAAGGATTTTTTTTGTGCAATCAGTGTATTTTTTTTACATAAAAGTTGGAAAAATAACAAAAGGTGATAATTATTTTGCAAAAATGTTTAGTTTTTCACATAAATGATCAATTCATAAACATTTTTTGTAAAACATTTTTAAATTATATCTATTTCGGATTAAAAAAGGATTTTTTTTGTGCAATCAGTGTATTTTTTTTTACATAAAAGTTTAAAAAATAACAAAAGGTTATAATTATTTTACAAAAATGTTTAGTTTTTCACATAAATGATCAATTCATAAACATTTTTTGTAAAACATGTTTAAATTATATCTATTTCGGATTAAAAAAAGGACTTTTTTGTGCAATCAGTGTATTTTTTTTACATAAAAGTTTAAGAAATAACAAAAAGGTTATAATTATTTTACAAAAATGTTTAGTTTTTCACATAAATGATCAATTCATATACATTTTTTTGTAAAACATTTTTAAATTATATATATTTTGGATTAAAAAAAAGGGTTTTTTGTGTAATCAGTGTATTTTTTTAGCTAGAAGTTGAAAAAAAATCACACCAAATGAAAAAAAAGGACTTTTTCGTGTGTAATCAGTGTATTTCTTTTACATAGAAGTTGAAAAAATAACGAAAGTTTATATTTATTTTACATTAATTTTAATCATACTATACTAATACATCATTTTTTATTTTAGTCCATTTTATCGTAAAAAGAAAACAGAGTAAAGAACTTTCCCTAAGAAATATTGAGCTGAATGATGTAACTCAGTGAGTTATTTTCCTGTTATATATAAAATGTAAACTATCTAATGTAGCTAAGAGTAAAATTTAACATCGGTAAAATTTATTTATATAATGAATAACTTTTGTATTTTAGTCAATTATTGGATCACAGAGAATACGGAATACAAGAGTTCCTCCCTGGGTCTAATAATATACCAGAAGAATATCGAGAAAGATATTGTTCAAGAAAAGCGCTTTGTAACCATTGATATCGTAAGCTATAGTAGTTTGTATTACCGAAAATTTACTATAAAACAGTTTTATGAATGTAAAAACTAGATATGGTATTTTCTATTACAATTATTTACTTGTAAATTTTATTCATCTAGAGAGGTAATTTGGTGATTTTTTGACAGTTTTTAAAAAAGTTAAAAAGTACAAAAAAAATCAAAAAATATCGAAAACTATATATTTCAATGATTATTTTTTAAAAAAGTAAATTTTATTCATCTAGAGAGGTAATTTGGTGATTTTTTGACAGTTTTTAAAAAAGTTAAAAGGTACAAAAAAATCAAAAAATATCGAAAACTATATATTTCAATGATTATTTTTTAAAAAGTTCAAAAAAATGTAATAAAGCTCTGTTTTGAAACATAAAAAATTTAAAAGGATTGTGTAGGATAAAATTCTCACTCAAAAAATTATTGAAAATTGAATGAAATAAAAAAATATTTTCCCAAATACCATGAAAAACTCTATATATATATATATATACATTGTTTTTAAAATAATATCGAAAACTATTTATTTCAATGATTATTTTTTAAAAAAATAAAAAAATTTAAAAGGAAGGTGTAGGATAAAATCCTCACTCAAAAAATTATTGAAAATTGAATGGAATAAAAGAATATAAAGTGAAAATCGCTATATATATTTATTTTTTTAAAAAAATATCGAAAACTATATATTATAATGATTATTTTTTTTAAAAGTTGAAAAAACAAAAAAAATTTGTAATAAAACCCTGTTTTAAAACATAAAAAATTAAAAAGGAATGTAATAAAAGAATATTTTACCAAAATACCTCATTTTTTTTTGTAAATATCTAGTAAAAATTTCTGAAATATTGTTGGTAAAATTTACTGGAAAATGGTTTCAAGTGTGTCAAAGACTAAATATGATGTTTTCATTGAAATGTTTATTTTCAAAAGATCCAAATAATAACATTGAATCAATTAGTTAAATTTAACAGTCAAATTCTTTTTTATCAAGTAGGCTTAATGTTTCTATTGTGATTAATTCTCAAATATTGTAAACTTGAACTATCTAGAGGAGTAATTTGTCGATTTTGATGTGTTTTTTTAAAAAAATTATCATGTAATACCACATACTTCAGTTCTAATTCGTTTTGAACAATTTCATGGGAGACAAAGAATAAAAAAGTTACATTGATTTAGTTTTTAGAATTAAAGTTGCTATCAAAAATGGATTGTTCTTCTTTAAAAAAAATGATTACGTAATACTACATACTTCAGTTCTAATTCGTTTTTAGAATTGAAGTCGCCATCGAAAATGGTTTGTTCTTGATTGGGTAAATCCATAGCCTCCTCCTCATCATGACAAAAGCTTTCTGATGATTGCATTTTGAAAAACAAATTGCATTGTTTTAGTTTTCCGAATTGAAATTGCCATCGAAAATGGTTTGTTCTTAAACGGGAAAATCCATAGCCTTCTCATCATCATGTCTAAGTTTTCTACCCCAATATCTCCAACCTCTCAGAGATAGGAATTGTTCTGTTTAAAAAATAATGGAAATTGTATATATAAATGATTGTTTTTGAAAAAAATGGTAAATTTTTGAAAAAAATTCAAAAGGAAAATGCAGGATAAAACCCTCACTCAAGAAACTAATTTTGTATGATAGGTTGCTCACCTAATAATAAGAAAATAATGAATGATTTATATTTAAACAATTATTGAAAGAATTAATGAAAATTGAATAGAATAAAGGAAATATTTTACCAAATAGTCTGTTTTTTTGTAAAGATATACAAACAGATAAAATTTAACCATTTAAAGGATGATTTCTTTTTTTGCAAAAAAAATAATGAAGATTTAATGAAATGAAAGAATATTTTACCAAATACCTTGTTTTTTTGTAAATTTGTACAATTAGAATAAGAAAATAGTGAATAATGTATATTTAAGCAATTATTGAAAAAATTAATGAAAATTGAATAGAGTAAAGGAAATATTTTACCAAATACCCTGTTGTTTTGTAAAGATATACAAACAGATAAAATTTAACCATTTAAAGGGTGATTTCTTTTCTTGCAAAAAAATAATGAACATTTAATGAAATGAAAGAATATTTTACCAAATACCCTGTTTTTTTTGTAAATTTGTACAATTAGATGAAATTTAACCATTTAGAGGATGATTTGTTTTTGTAAAAAATTAATGAAAATTGAATAAATCGAAAAAATATTTCACCAAATACCTCTTTTTTGTAGATGTAAACAAATAGATGAATATCTAACTTTATCCATTTTTTTTTCCATTTGGGATCATGTTTTGAAGGTTTTCAAGATAGTTTTTAGTAAAAGCTTATGCATTGATTGTCATTACAAGTTGTAGTGTTTGGTATTATTTAATATTTACTGACTCTAGCTATATTATATGAAATTTTCCCTACTTATTGCACAATAAATGTATATATTCACATATTGTTTCATTTTTAATTACTGTATTTATTCAATGTAGATATAATGAGTCGAATAACAAAAAAATATCAAAACTTAAATGCCATACATTCAAAATCTAGATGCTCTATGAGTTAAAGTTATGTATATAATTATGTACAAGATTATCAAAACTTGAATGCCATACATTCAAAATTTAAAAGTTCAAATTAAGTAAAAAAATAATCAAAACTCAAATGCCACTTAAATGCCATTCAAATGCCACTCAAGTACCCCTCAAGTAAAATACAATATAAACTCGGCGAATTCATCCAACGCCGTAACCCATTGTCTCAACTCCAAGGTCCAATCCACAAAAAAACACTTGGTAGGGAGATCTGCTCATATATTACTACTTTTGTCATTGCCGTGTGCAGCCAGTCGGTCTCCCTACTGCTGCGGGCGGTAGTCGTTTCCCTGGCGGCTAGGCCAAGGGACGGTGCTACATGCCTTCTGGGTATGACCTATCTGTTGACATCCCCAACATCTCTTCGGTGGCTCGGTCTTCATCTCTGCCTTTAGACTGGCAATCTCCTTGCTCAGTCCCTCTACGGTCCGAAGTAGCTGTGCCAAGGGGTCCTGTACCTTTTGGTGTCGAGCCATCTCCTTCTGTTTGGTCGTCTCTTCTTCCAGGGGGTCGGTCTCCACTATCCTGATGTGGGGTCCGCCTAAGGGTTGATGTGGTACCTGCAGGAACTCATTTCCACCCAGAATCGCTTCTTCCAAGTTCTGTGGGCATACTGCCAACAGTTGTCGTTGTAAGTACGTATGCCCCAGTGTACTGTGAAAGGTCTGCAGTACCAGTTCCTCTCTATTCTGTCATGGCAAGGTGCTGTGGGCGGCGTTGATGAGGTGTTCGACCGTGAGTGCGTGGTCTCTGAGGCTGTCTCTGGGGTTTCGTCGGTAGTTTAGCAGTTTTGCTTGAGCTTCCGAACGAGTCATGCCAAAGGTCGCCTGCAGTGTCCGTGTCACTTCCTCAGTGGTCTCGCCTCGACCGCACCGTTCAGCTTTGCCTGTCAAGGCTTGGCGCAGGTGGATCACTGTGTCTTCCGCCTGCCAATGGTTAGCGTCGGCCACCTCCTGAAACCGTTGCAAAAATAGTCCACATCTCCTGTACCATCATACTGTGGTACTCTAAACTTATCTCGCGTTGTGGCTATTGTCATGCGGTCTAGGATGTTGGTGAGCGTCTCCATCATCTGCAGGCTGGAAGAATCCCTGTCGCTACTCAGCACTCTTCTTCTTTGTGCCATCTTCTGGGAGTCGTTTCTTTGGGTGTCTGTCAATCCCACTGCTGACACCAAGGTGCAGGATTTCACTGTAGGGGTGTGAGTTGGTAGCTCGGCCTACCAGCACAACCTTCCGAACTGTGATGGCAAACTGTGTCTATCGCTTGAGCAATACAACCCGCCCACAGGTCGACTAGTATCCTTGGGAGTGGTGCATTACCATCCTAGTTTACTGTCTAGCTGTGGGTTGCGTTAGCTATTTCAGTGCAAGCCAGAGGCCGAACTTTGAAGGGCAAACTAGTCAAGGCTAGGTTCGGCCAGTAGAGGTCCAGGCTGATATGCTTATGTATTACTACTCGAGTGATAGTGTTTTTTTCGTACGAGCATGTACTTAGCGCAGTGAAGTTATTATTGTTAGAGAACAAAGAAACTTCTGAGAGTGTGCAAGCTGACTTTTGCTTTATTGATCAAAACATCCATATTTATATACATTATTACATAACATCAAAACGACAGACAAAGGTGGCCACACCTAGCACAACAATTGGCTAGAGTGTGCCAATAAGGTATAAGAGGTGGTACTAGGGTAATTGCTCGAGTAGTCTCACATGGCAAACATATATGATTGTATGCTAAAGTAAAGTAAAGGTAAATGCATAGAACAAGGCTGCGTTAGAGTGCAGACATAGAACTAGGTAAGTGTATATACTGGAATAAATATACCATAGAATGTTCGGATGTAAGAATGTAAGATGGCGCCGGTCCTTCACATTATATAGCTAAAAACCTAGATTTTTATTTTCTTGAGTCCATATAATAATTATTTATTACCATTGATTGATTGATTATTATTATTTTTTTTAATAGTTTTATTTAAAAAAACACAATACCTTTGCACTTTACATTGAAATCTCTGCAGTGGGAAGTTGGATCCATAACTAAAAGTGAAGTACAGCAGACAACAGTAGTTATCCAGAAAAATTGAAAAATAACTTGAGAAATAATATGGCGAAAAACATTATTGCAGTAATAAGCACTCAGGAAATGGCATGTTGTAGTTTGAAAATTTAATGTTCAGTTGGGTTTTTATGATAAGCAACATGATTACAGTAATAGAACTAGTGCTACCTCCGTGCATTAATGTTATTAATCCCTGTGGAAATACCAAGTACTGCAAAAACATGAATTTTTTGGGAAAACGCGTTTGCCGAGTTGCAAATTCTCGTTTTTGCCTGTTTTACCTAATTTTTCAGACGAGTTTTGAGCCTTGTATTGCCTCAATGTGGCTAGGACCCTGATGAAAAATAAAGGGTTTTTAGCGCAAAAAACAATATTCCTCATCTAAAAACCAACACTTTTGTATGAAAAAAACCAACTGTTCGCACGAGAAAACCGCATTTTTTGCGGGAACCCTTTGTGATATATGTACGTACATATACGTATATATATGTATGTGTACATAAACGAACATGGGTATGTACATACATGAATATGTTCATGATTACATGGAGGATCATGTATGAAAACAGCTTTATTTCCTTGTAATAAAACTATAACAATCTCTATACAATATCTATACAATATTCCAACAGACAAACCTATAATGATTCTTATATGATTAAGTTATACAATAATACAACGCTTCATTTTTATACAATACTGAAACCCCCCAATCTAACATCATCATACAAACCCATGTCTAAATCAACATACCAAAACACAATATTATAACACCTGGTGCACACAAAAAGGCACCAACAGGGACCAGGAGAACCTGATAAATAGTCAACATATAACAATAATAAATACCATACATTCTAAACACCTGGTGTACACAAAAACGTACCTCACAGGTTCTCATGGTGACTGGTGCCTACTTTAAGTACACCTGGAACCAGGAGAACCTTCTCCTTAGACTCCATGACATAGATCTGCTCCGTTATTACCATTTGTGCAGTTTGTCTGAGCCGTGGGCTCTGTGCTTGCTAACTGATCCGGCAGTAACGGATTATAATTGTAACTGTCATGCCGGCACAGAGTCTCCTTTGGCAAGAGTTATAATTACTCAAGATTATTAGAATTTTGTGCAGACCAGACTGAATCCATTACAGTATACTATAAAAATTATTTAAACAGAAAATCAATCCAATTTTGAAAAGTTTAGATATTTTCTCAAATATAACATGCAAATAATAACCAAGGAGATTGACAACTGATAAGACATCAAGTTTTGGCAATCAAGTACGGAAGTATTTTATTAAAAAATTGTCCAAGATGACAGATGGCTTCTGTTTGGACCTTGCAATGGTTGAAGCTATTAATACCAAGCAGCATCAATGCAGTTTTCAAGCGCTTAAGAGATGGCTTGTGGTGGATATCAAAAGAGTTAAAGTGATTGAACAGAGAGATATGCTGACTATCAAATAGGAAAGAAAATGGAAAACATTGTCTGCTTAAATGTATTCATCAACACTTGAATCATCATTTTGTATTGACAGAGCTTTTAATATAGTTCCAAATAATCTGTTGCAAAGGACTTGATCAATAACTCATTTAAGCTGCACAAAAACACATTAAGTCATACAAGATGTATTGGTTTATTAACCAGTTCTCTTAACTGGACAGCTGCACAGAATAATTGATCATTCTGTCTGCCGGCAACTGTCTCCTAGACAAGTCACTGTTTTAGCTGATAGAGGACATGGCGTTCAACTTTCTAAAGCATAGACTGGTGATGTTTTTACATCTCTATCTGCTGGTTGGCTTCTGTGTAAGTGATACTAGGTTTGATTTGGCTATTCTATATCAAACAATTATTACCGCTTTGTAGCTTATTGCATATGTCCCACAATTTTTCTGTAGCGGTGGCTGATTATTAAAACTAAGGTTAGATGTATGTAACTCAATCTTTTGATTAGTCTCAAGGAAAATCATCTAAAGTTACAAAAAAATTAATTTGAATTATAGAAACTCTTCAGAATTATGTATGTGATTGGGATATAATTTACAATTTAACAAACTTTGTTGACAAACGACTAGTAGGTATGGACAGCTGTTGGGAGTCTTTCAATAGTAGTAGTAGTACAGATATCTATCACTGAGCCATCGAAAACAATATTGTACAGGATTTCGTGTCTGGGTGGTAGCCACCTGTACACTCTCCCGATATGCTCTGTTCGACCTCAAGTCAGCGTTCAATAATGTGCTTATTATTGTTTACAGTGCGTACATTGACTGGTGCAGTTTTGCGTGCGGCCGAATCTGGTGTGGAGTGAGTGCAATAATTATCTGTAATTATTTGCTGTGTTCGAACCCTTACAAGGTCCGACAATAATTGTAAATTATTGTCTAGTTTATAGTTTGTTTCGAACTGTGCTCTGACATTAATTCCTCAGGAATTACTTGTCTAGTTTATAGTTTGTTTCGAACTGTGCTCTGGCAATAATTATGCTGAAGTTTTGTAGCCGAATCTGAACTCGGTCGAGATCGACAATAACTTCCTGCAATTATTATTTGACTAGCTTGTTGGATTCCCCGAATCCGAATTTGATATGTCGAACTATTAGTGCACTAGGCCTTGTGTTGTAATCCTTGCCTCAGGCAAGGGTATACACAGTGATAGGGCGTACCGTTCTCACTTTCCACCTTAGCGTCGTGCTTGCTAACAGTCGACTTGTCCAGCGCTGGTAGTTTAGGTGCTCCTAGTAGTGCTTGCTTCAAGAGAGAGAAATTCTTCTGAGAGTCAGGCTAACTCTTGCACAATAGAAATACACAATGAGAGAATATCTCAGCCGATAATTGCGAGAGATTGTCTTAGTAAATTGTCTTGGATAAATAATAACTGCGAGAGAGTATTGGCGTCCCTCACAATATCAATATTATTCACAGCATAATTAATCTATCACTTTATCAGCTACGTAGGTTTGTTGGTACCACCTCTGCTGAGTAAAATGCCTTTGTAATGAGCCACGCTAACATTGGCGACCGATCAGAAAACTTTTGGATTTTCAGGAATTACAATATCAAACTCCCTCCCTCCATAGTCTGTGAAATAACATAGGTCTGCTGGGAGTTACCTTTTCTTTTTTCGCAATAAATAAAGCCTAGACTAGCTGAGAGGGAAAGATGAACGACTGTTTTTAATTAGCAGTGAAAAGTTTTAGGGTTAAAGAATTAGGGGTGATCAAAACGGAAACTCTGACCCGGTAAAGTAACTTTATGTAATAGTCTAGTTGTCTCACAGTATTGCAAGTGCCCAGCTCTCTGCAAATTTTATGGCAGCTTCTTTTCCTTTATAAGTCTCATTGTCAGCCATAACAAAGCACTACTCCAAGTCTCAGGGCATCGTCTACAATTGAAACGCACAACTTATTAGCTAAATAAATGGAAATGACTAAGTACCAGGAAAAAATATTTTGGAAGTATATAATATTTTACCCCCTCCCCTGCTAGCTATGTCTTTGGCCTCTGTTCCCCTATCTACAGCTGTGACTAACCCCCCAATTCTCCTAGCATCATTTATCATCTCTGTCCTCCCTTCCCTCACCTTTCCTTGCCAAAGAGGGAAGACAAGTAAGAAGTTTGATTTGCAGAAAGCATACTTTGAGTTGATTCATTATTTATTTCGAACTTTGCATCACAGTTGAGCTCCTTATATATGGGTACAGAGCAGCTATACAGCTCTATACCAGAGCTGTATAGCCACAGGATCCTTCTATAACAATGTGTAGTGGATTTTACCAGTCACCAGAGGTGACCACTACTTAGCAAAAGTCCCCATCATAGTTTGCAGGCATCAGGCAAGTCTAATTAAGCAATCAAACAAGCCGGGATTGATTGCAGTTGCATTAATAGTGATGGATTAGACAGTAGGGAGTTTGCGAAAAACCCTGACTAACGAGTACGTTAACGTAGGGTACGCGCCAATTGGCCAAATTATTAAGTTCTGGGATAAGCTCACCAAGTACGTTGCGACAATCTCGCCGAGCGAGCCAATTCCCTGACTGAAAATCATTTCCGTTTTCACAGCGATAGCAGTTACACCTTTTGTATTTTTATTTTACTAATAATGGCCTCCCAAACAAAGTTATAAGTTACTATTAACACACAGCTGTATTTATTTATTATGAATGGTGGTGGCTTCCTGTACATGGATTACTGGCCTAACTGATGTTTATTCAAAATGTATATACGCCAGTGAGTGATTGTAATTTTCATGTTTTTTATGGCGTTTAATCAACAATGATAAAAATAATAATTAATAATACAATTTGCGATGGCGGTAACAAAATTCCCTCCAGTGTAAAAGAGGCGCCTCACGTACCAAATATTCCCTTCCGTCAAAACAGTAAATTGACGTAAAAAATCTCACGTTTACCAGAGGTACTACGTGGGACGAGACAGATAATCACCGATAATCCGCTCTAGTGGCACCACGTGACCTCTCTCACGTACTCGTTAACGGCCTCGTTGGGCTTTCGCAAACTCCCTAGTTATTGCTATACCGGCCCTGCATCAGTCTGTTTCGGCACAGGGTGTTTACTACCCTGGCCCTGAGTAGCTATCTTGGGCCGCCATCGAGATTGCTGTCCTAGCCTGAGAAACAAACATAGCCCAAGAACCTCCAGGACCATATCCAGGAGTTCACCATCCTTAGAAGTTGCAAAAGTTGGACCAAAGGCTCTCAAAGACCGAGGACTATAACAAGAAAAAATACTAACTCGTTACTGGTCAACTAATTATAGACCCCGCCCCTCACTTCTGGGCACCAGTTCTTTTCAATATACCTTATCATATCTCATTGGACTTTATTCTTGCGTGCATTTGTATTGGCTAGCTGCATCATGCTCCCGGTGCATGATGTAAATGTTTTGAGCACTTTCTGTTACTTCCTGTAACTCTGCCTATAAAAGGCCGAGCTTTCTCTTACTTTATGGCATTACCTGAAAGCCTAGCACTGGATTGCCACCTTGTATTCTGCTAGAATAAAGGTTATTATATATCACTCGAAAGAACCACGTATATATGTTTGAGCCTAGTGCTCACCACAGTTGGTAAAAAAGTTTTCTCTTTCCAAGCTGTTGTTTGTGCCATCCCGGCACGGGGTCACCTCTGGGGAGAGGTTGACGGTTCTTTGTGAGGCCTAGGAAGGCTGACTGTTTTGCTGTGCCGGCAGACAAGTCGTCTGAGCGGTGACAGCACCTAGCAGAAAGTAGCAGGATGTAAAACTCTGCGACAATTGTGTGGCTGCTGTACCAAACCTACGAAGCGAACTGATAATTAAAATAATGAAGCGTAAGAACAATGACTCAGCTAACCAACTCACACGAGATGACTAGAGGAGTCTACAAGTTGTAGGAACAGAGACTGCAAAACCTTCAAAACCTAATAAGGAGATCTAGCTTCCCTTGGTTGAGATTGGCTGATGCTTATTAAACAGAAGCGTGTACCCACTCATACTTTCTAATTGAACAGTTGCATTTGGGCTTCGTTGCTTCCTTATATATTATTGGTGCAATGATTGTATTTATGTGCATGATTGCTTCACCCCCTAATTAGAGAGTGGTAGTTCCTTTGCATTTTATATGAAAGAAGCAATATTGTTATGCTGAGACAGAATTTATGAAAGAGGCAACTTTGTTGTGTTGAGACAGAATTTATTGGTATTCTGTACAGTAGACTACTATATTGCTAAATGGGTTGTGAATAGCACATTGTGTATATATTGGACCTCTCTCTGATCAGTCCAAGTCTCGGACTCTGCACCAGTTGATTTGAGTAGTAATGTAGGAGCAGATCTCTGTCATGGAGTTTAAGGACAAGGTTCTCCTGGTTCCAAGTGTCTTTTTGTTGGCACCAGTTACCATGAAAGCCTGTGAGGTGCCTTTTTGTGTGCACCAGGTGTTATAATTTATGTTTAATATTTATGTTTGAACTAAGTATTTATTGTGCAGGGTTCGTTTATATTGTGATTGGTAAAATGATTTAGATCATGGGATTGATTAGTTTATAAACATGGTATGTATGTTTTGTTTATACCATGGAGGGGGAAGGGGTGTGTATTGTGTTTTATTGATGGATTAATAATGTATAGCTACATGCATAATTTTGATACAGAGTATTGTGTAACAAGAAAGTGTTGTATTATTGTAAAGTTTTATTATCTGAGACAAAATATTAAAGGTTTGTATTGTGTTTTGTTATAGTTTATTTGTATAATAGGTAAAATACAATGGATAAAATGTATATAATAAATATAAGAAAGCTTGAGTTTTGATAAGATATTTGTACTAGTAAAGGAATAAAGTATAACTAGATGAAATTGTATTCACAAGTGAAGACAAGAGTATTTTAGAGAGCAAAAATTAAAATATGACGCTAAAATGGGCTTAAACACCTGTTCTGGCTGTGTTGATTCACACACGACACCAACTACGCCATCAACGACACTGAAAAAGCATATATTTAACACCCTCATTATTCTGAAACATTATATTTAACAGTAAAGTTGTACTTGCTAACACTTTCTACATGAAAAAATTTTCCGCCACAAAGAATTGTACCTGGACCATTAAAACAGCAGGTAACCGCTATAAAGACTTGTTGGCGATGCAAAATCTAATTTAGTACATAATGACAACTATTTTTCACTAATTTAATTTTTGCAAAAATCAGCTTTTTCAAGCGCCTAGATGCTTTTTTGTTCTGGGGCCACACGAGCACATGCTTCACAACTGCCAATACAACCTGCTTTCCTGTTACTACATATGCTCATGCTGAATTGGCTCCTCCTTTCTGAAAATATTTATGTTTACACTGAAAAAAACAATTCCTTACCTGGGGATTGAACCCAAACCCTGTCAACTGCACGTTGCAGTGTTAACCATTGGGCCATCTTGCATCAGGGATGGCAGATGGAAAATAACTTGACATAACAAGAAGGATGTACTGTCTATATACAAAAAATATTTTTGGACGCAGACATTGCTAAATACTTCTCAAATGTTTTCAAACTTTTTGCAAAATTGTTCATTTTGCCACCTGAATGCTATTACTGACAATATTTTGAAGGAAGAAAACTTTTTCTTTGCGAAAACAGTAAATAACGAACATTTTTGTCACACAATGATTCCAGTGTAGGCTTTGACTCTTTCACAAAAGATAATAAAGTTGATGGGTGTTTGTCTGAAAGACAGCTACAATGCGATCGCAACCATTAAAAAATTATGCAATTTGAAGTAACGATCCCTGAGTTATAGTCGTTTTTCTGTTTTGAAGACTACTTTGAAAATTGGAATAGCTGTGTGGGAGGCATTGCGAGAAACTTGGAATACCAAATTAATAAAAGATAAGACATCAGGCTACGTGCCCTAAGGTTTTACTTGTCACTGACTAGTTCCATTCTGGTCTCGGAAAGCATTGAAAAATGTGATTTTTACTGAGATTTGTAAAACGGAAAATGAAAAAACTTGAAACGGCTTGATGCAATTGCTTTGAAGTTCAAAATGGTACAATGATACACTATCGTACACGTTTCTTGCAAACTTCAGCTGAATTGGTGGGTCAGTTCTTTGACGGGAAGCTGTTTTATGCTGAAAAATGAGAAGTTCGCTAAAATCCAAGATGGCTGTTTCCGAACAAATTTTTGACGTCGGTTCATCGGGTCGAATCAGAAGGTGAGAAAAATGCACCATTTTTCAAAATTTTGCATTTTTTCGTCAATCTGGTCTATGTTTTTTCAGCCACTTTGATGCTTTGAAAGACGATTCTTCACCTGTTTTTGCACTTAAATTGCGATATTCTGGAAAGTTTTGTAACTTTGTAAACTAACTTACTTTAGTGCCCGATGCCTGTCAATTGACCCGCAAAAAAATTTGTAGCTCTATCTATAACGGTTCTTGAGAAAAAGTGGCTACAGTGTTACAGAGTTTGTGTAAAATAAAAAGAATAATAAGAAAAAAAAGGAGCAATGGCGATAGTATTTTAGATTCTCTAAAATACTAAAAAGAAGAAAAAGGAGAAGAAGAAAAAAAAAGAAGACAGAGCTTAATACAGTATCTTCAATGGTAAAGATAATCCCATAAAAAATGGTAGAAATAGTCTACTAGTCATCATCAGCGCTGAGTTCCGCTCCGAACTCGATAAATTCCTCATGTGGTAAATCAGCAATATCCCAGTCAGCATCTGATTTTGATATCTCCTCGTTGTATTTTGCTTGAGAACAATTTTGCTTCCAATCAGTGCTGCTGGATGAAGAGAGAATGACGACATTGTGGTATGTATTTGAATTTACACTCCTTTTTTTAGTAAATCATCACACTCTTAGTACATTTTTTAGCTTCCTCGATGTATCTGTTTGTTAAGAGAAGTGTTCTTATCTCTCTCTTTTCAGTTTTTTCCCAAGACACAGCAGACTCAAGTTACGACAGGTTCTTCTCCATTAATTCGATGAAGTAGGAATCTTTCAACAACGTTGATGTAAGGAAAAACTGTACACTGTTAGAAATTAATGAGGTAGTCGATGTCGATGCTGAGTTTGAGCTCATCCTTTGTCATCATCATTGGGCTTCAGCAGCAACTTCTCCCGAGATTAAGGCTTTTGTGCTAATGCGTTTGAGATTGTAGCAAATATTATTTTAATTTTTGGGATTTTGCATCTCACCCAAGTAGACGACGTTACAAGGTAATGAATATTTGGCAAGATTGAAGTTCTCTGCAATTCTGCTCGGGGAAACTACTCTCTGAAGTTCTCTCACATACTTCTTGCCATAGTAGGTGAGAATGTAGTAATCACCATATACACCAGTATTGCAATCGACAGCAACCACCTCTGTAACAATAAGGACAACGAGTTTTGTTATTGTTTGAAAAGTTCCAATCTTTTGCAATTTGCTTGCTTTCCATCTTTCGAGAGTCTTAGCCATCTTTAGAGCTTTATCCGTATTGCAAAACGTTTCCTTACCATGTCTCTCTTCACTGATTTGTTTTGTAGGCATAATGAATTTAGGGAGAGCTCGCTTTTTTGCTGATGATTTTTTTGCAACAGGATACTTCTTCTGGGGGAATGTTTTAGTTGTTTTGACCTTGCATTCTTTTGGATTAACGCAAATGAAAGCTTCAAAGATTTTATCCATAGTAATCTAAAAAATAAACAACGATGTTTGTATCAATATAAACAAATAAGACAATATCTATTTAATTTTCAAAAAATAATAAAATAATTAGAACCAAGCTGCTTTTTCTCTGACAAAAAAGACAATTTTTTCATCGACAAAGACTTTGTGGACTCAAGAGCACACCAGCTAAGTTTAATGAGCAGATCTTTTTTTGAATTTTGAACTTTTCAAGTACAAACAAACATAAATAATTTAAACTTAGATGCTAAAATCTGTCACTTTACAATGTAACCAATTGATTTTACCCAACTGGTGCTAAATAATAATCATTTATTAATTTTACCTTACTGCTGAGAGTCCTCTTAGTATTAGTAGTAGATGTTGTAGTAGATGTTGCTTCTTTGGATGTTGTTTCTGGAGTGGATGATTTCTGTGTAAAAACATTGCTTCTTAAATAGTCAAAGTTGCACAAATCGACCCAAGCTTACAAGATAAACAAGTTGCTTTGGCGCAAAAATCCTTATATACTATAAATGGATTTTTGCGCGAAGAATGTATTTCTTTGGGCGAAAACCCCTTTAAAGTACCTATAATAAATTTTGCGCGAAAATTTTTGTTTCCTCGCAAAAAGCTTTTTATGATTCAAAGGGGTTTTCGCGTGAAACAAAAAGCACTTTTTTCCGCTCTAAGAATGTTGTTTTTTTCTGAAAAAATCCCTTCATAATATATAGGGATTTTGGCACAAATAAAAAAATTTCACGCAAATAAAAAAAATTTTCACGCAAAAGTCTTCATATAGGGATTTTTGCTTGAGAAACATCTTTCGTGTAAATAGTGTTGTTTTCTTTTAACAATTTTTTTTTCCTCAAAAAGAATGTTGTTTTCCATGCAAAAATCTTCCAATATATTAGGAAGGGATTTTTGCGCGTCAATGTTCTTTGTTTCGCGCGAAATTCCCTTTATAATTCATAAGGATTTTCGTGCAAATAAAATGAATTGTTCAACTTCTTTTATGTTATAAAGAGGTTTTTGCTTGAGACTTCTCATTGGCTTGAGCTCAGGTCAATCGGTGCAACTTTATCTAGGTAAGAGCCACTGTTTTTACACAGAAAGCATCCACTCCTATAATGGCGGCTGAAGGAACAACATCCACTACAACTACTAGGAGGACTCTCTGCAATAAGGTAAGAAAAAATAAAAAATGATTTAACACTAGTTGAAGTACTCAACTACTAGCACTGAACAAAGATTGTTACCTCAGTTCTAGCGGTTTACTTTCAGTACTATGTGATTTAAACACATATACGTATAACTATGTATAAAATCAGTAGATAAATAGATGTTTTTTATCCAATAACAAAAGAGAGTTTAAAATAAATTGTTACTTATCAATTATTGTTAGAGCGTGAAAAAATATCTTTTTTTTCAATTTTAAAAGTTTAAGAATATTTTTTTATTTTTAGCATGGAGAAAGGAGATGAAGAATGATAGTGATGTAAAAATACAGGAGGATTGGGATTGTCTCGTGAAAAATCACATTGCTATCAGACTTGAAGATGATGAATACATAGATGATGAATATATAGGGTATAAATACATAAATGAAATTGAGATTGAACTTGAGAATTCTTGTCAAGAGAAATCAGCTGCTTCTCAGGTTTCACCATCTACTGAAAACACTGAGACTCTTAGTAATCAGTGAGTTTTAAAATAAATAAATAATTGTACTGGAGTAACTTTTTGTGGCGCTTCGTACAGAGTGCATGATTCAGAGAAGAATTATCATCAGTTATCATTTCTTTTGTAGACGAGAATCAGATTATCAGAAGATAAATGTGAAAGACAGATGGAACTCGAGTTGATTGGAAATGGTTCAAAGAAAATTGATCTGAATTCGAATGCCGGATGAATCAGTTGATCCGATAGGATCGGGTGTTGAAGTTTCAGGACCAGATGCTAGTGGAATAATCGAAGATATGGAAATGATTGTGGAAGTTGCGGTTGAAGAAAATGAAAATGCTCCAACAATGGCAAATGAAGATGATGCAGATGATGATGAATTTGAGGAAGAAGAAGGAAAAGAATTGAGTGATTCAAGTTTTCAAATACCTAGTCGAACATCATCTCTAGGTATTGTCGATGATAGCAAACCACCGACTTTTCATGATGAAAAGTGGGATAAGCTGATAGGCAGATATTGGGGTGCTGTGGAAACAAAACAAACAATGGGTAGAGTTATAGAGGTTTTTAAACGTAAGACTTTGTTTTGGAGTTCCGAGATACCAAGCCGGCGTCTACCAAAATAACTATCATGGATTAAGAGCATTGGAGTTGTTGAAAAAAGATTGGAGACAATGGAGTTCGAGATAAAAAGTCAGCTGCAGAATAGGTTGTATACTGAAAAAATTTAACGACGGTGAACTCCGATACTTTCACTCATCATGCAACAATACTACTGTATAGCAGAGAGCTTGATTGATTGAAACCAAAGGACATCTCAATGACTTTTTTACCGACGTTGCTGAGACCAATAATCGTACTAATAGCTTGAGACAAAAACTCCATGCAGCTTAGAGACTGATGTTGATCACAAACACTACATTTTGTTTTTACAAATTGATTGGAATGGGAGGAATCGGCTCACCTCCAATGACTATACCTTCTCGCATTCTCACCAACAGACACATACGAACAATTTTAAAACAGCAGGATGGGAAACGAATCACTGACAATCTTTGTTTTCTTAGATGTTGGGCGTTACATAAAGAACTGCAAAAACGTAAAAGCTTTACAAAAACTCTCACAGACTTCTGACGAAGCGATATCTCAATCAATATCAAAGATTCATCAATTGTGACTTCAAAAAAGTCAACAGCAAGAGGTTACAGGAACAAGAAAAATGAAGGAGGGGTGAAAGAGTCGGACTTGCTGGTTTTTAAAAGCCATTTCAACTCAAGATAACGGTCTTTGCTCTA
Source organism: Cryptosula pallasiana (assembly GCA_945261195.1). Classification (NCBI taxonomy): domain Eukaryota; kingdom Metazoa; phylum Bryozoa; class Gymnolaemata; order Cheilostomatida; family Cryptosulidae; genus Cryptosula; species Cryptosula pallasiana. Next base: position 19,650,640 of record OX183132.1, read on the forward strand.
AATAAAGACAATACTTCAACAGTTATTTGGAATTCAAGTGCTAGATACCGGGAAAAACTCTATCTGGATCTTTATATCCATTGCTTCAGTCTCATCACAGATTTGAAAGCCTACAAATGTCCAACAGATTCTACTTGTTTTGACAGATAGGGTAATCTGAAAAAAACCCAGTGCTCAACCTCAGACGCATCGACCATGCAGTTTTGTGGAAGTGAATACAAGCCTAGCACTACAATTTTTGGTAAGCTAATAGAGCAACTTGGAATAAATGTCAGCACGGATGTTCCTTTGAGATACTATCGGTATTTTGCCGTGTAAGACATCTAGTGCTTGCTACCTGATTGCACTGGCAATAGAGATACGGATACCACCTTCTACACTAGCAAAAATAAGCACTTGAGCATTTCCATTTGTTCAAACATACCAGATTTTGACCTGCCTTGATGTATTATCAACAATGGTGATGATGAACAATGCGTTGAAAAATTTCTTCAACGCTTGGAAAACATCAGTGAAGAAGCGTACATCCGAGTGAGAAGAAACTTCTAACAAACCATAGAATGAGTAGAAGATGAGTTACATCGATTGGAAAAAGCCAAAGAAAAGTTTTGTGGGGAATCGCCTCTCAAACAAAAAAAGTTCGGAAAAAGACTAGGAGCCTCCAGAGTTCTGGATGACTAGATGAAGTACATACAAAAAAGAATTCTTATTCTAGGTTTCAATTCGCAAAGCTATGACCTCAATGATGAAAGGAATTCTGCTGCAAAAATTAAAAGATGTCTCCAACAAAAGTTTTGATTTTGTTGTAAAAAAACGAAGCAAGATTTTGCTTTTGGATTGTACGAACTTTATCACTTCCGGATACGGCCACGAAAAGTATCTCAAAGCATACAAGTGCGAAACTGCAAAAGGAGTCTTTTTTTTACAAATTGATGAAAGACTTGAGCCAACTGCAACAAAAACATCTACCTCCGAGACAAGATTCTTACAGTAAATTGAAACAAAAAAGTATCAGTGAAGAAGCGTACGACATTTGTCAAAAAGCATGGAAAAATGAAAACATGAGCACACCGAGAGATTTTTCAAAGTGGTACAGCAACTTGGATGTAACACCATTCGTTCAAGCTTTGGAAAGACAGAGAATAATCTACAAAAAGCACAGGATTGATATGCTGAAAGAAGGTATATATTCACCAGGATTGGCAATTTGATGAATGTTTAATAAAGCTCCCCAACCAGCTCTTCCACAGCTTTCTTCATATTTTGATTTTCAAGAACTCGGTAATTTCTTTCAGCAGACTGTCCCAATTTGTCTGATTGACAAATGCAATGCGGATCTTTATTCCTTGATAAAGAAAGATGCCATTGGTGGACCCAGTTTGGTGATGTACAGATATCACATAAATTATTTAATTAAAATTAGAGAACATTAGCTCGGAAAAGAAGCAAAAAATTTGCAACAGGATCTATGGAGTTGATGCAAATGCTCTCTATCTATGGTGTATGACGCAGAATTCCTTCATTGTTGATCCAGTAAAAGTTAGAATATCAGCGCATAGCTGGCTACAGTAAAAAATGTTTTCTCAAAAAATCAACATTAGACATCCGCTCAACGGAGGAGAGGTCTCTCTCGGACAGCGAGAACTACCGATTGATGGATTTTGTGTTGAAAACCGACTTGTCTTTCAATTTCATGTATGCTTTTGGCACTGGCATGACTGCTCATTTAACAATGCTACATGTCAAGGATTTCAGTTTACTAGACAACAATCAATGACAAAACTGTATAGAGATATGCTGGAAAATGAAAAGTATCTCCAAACTCTAGGTTACAACGTCATCTTGATTTGGAAGTGTGAGTGGATGGCTCATGTAAAAACCCATACAAAACTACAAAAACCTGTCAACACATTTTAGGAATCTTTCTATCCCAAACTATATGAAAAAAACAAATGAAAAGGAAGTGTTAGAGAGAGTCCAAACAGAAGATGTTTTTGGATTTGTCAAATGTGACATCAAAGTTCCTGGGGAAATAAAAAATAGATTTTCCGAATGAGATGAGAGTCTTTGCCGAAACCGAAAGAATTCTAAAAACCCCCCAATGCTCATTAGTCGTAAGTATGCTGGGAGAGAAGATATTGCTAATGAGTCCTTTGTTAAAGTGGCACTTCAAATAGGGATTAATAATCACCAAATTCTATCAGCTGATTGAATACGTATCTAGAAAGGCTTTTGAGGCTTTTGGAACAATGGTTTCAGATGCTAGGAGAATGGGAGATATGAATACTAGTCAAGATTTAATTGTCACTACCAGTAAGTTGGTAGGAAATTATGCCTATGGAAAAAGAAGCACCGACAAAGAAAAAAATACAAATGTCAAGTGTGTCGATGGTGCAGAAAAGCTTAATTTTGTAACGGAGGGAACAAACTCTTTTCTATGGAGGAGGTTGGCGGGAGATTTCGAAAAAATCATAAGTGCTAAACAAATGGTACATTCTAAACCTAATTAAGGTCAATACAAAAACTATTACATTCTTAAAGGTTACCCTGTTAATCATTATGTAAATCGTTCCAGCTACCTATGAGTGATCCAGTGCACTTGGGTTTCTTCATACTGCAATATGCCATGCTGAGAATGTTGCAATTTTACTACAACTTTATGGAGAAGTAAGTAACACCTAATAGTTAACTTAGACAGTAGACATAACTGTAAATAATACAATCACTCGTTTTATTTATATATACATCTATAAAAGTAATTTCCAGTACGTTGAAATGGATACAGGTAGCGCATACATGGCTTTGAGTGGATCATTAGAAACATCAGTGAAAGCGGATATAAAACGCAAGTTTAATAATGATTACGCCAATTGGATTCCACAGCCATACTGTGACAAACATAGAGATGAGTTTTTAAGGATTAAAACAATGGATTCAGAATGGAAAATGCTGGATTGGTGTGAAAAAGTGCTAAAACATGGAAAATTAACACCTGGATTGTTCAACGAGGAGTTCGCTTGAGATGGAATTGTTGCCGTCATCTTTAAATCCTACTACTGTTGGGGAGAAAAAGGAAACATGTTTAGTTCCGAAGGTTTGAGCAAGCGAAGTAATGACTTGAACGAACACAGGTAAGGCTGCTCCACACGGCAACGAAACGAGGACGAAACGAACTGGCCGAAACAAAAAGTTTTTTGTTTCGGTGCATTGTTAACGAAATTTGCTTCACACGCTAACAAAACTGCATGTAGCCGATCAACGACAAACAACTGCCAGCCAATGACAATACACGAATTGTAATAACAACTGCCGCCAATCATAATAATAGTAGTATTCAATACTAGTAGTTCTTCTACTAGTTCTTCTGTACGGACAGCTTCCAGATATTCGATTTAGTTAATTTATCGGTGAGTAAACTTAATTATTTATCAACTGGTGGTTATCATTATTATTACTCACTCACCAGACTAGTAATTTTATAAGTGCTAGGCTCCTTTTAATTCCTTCTAATAATTATAAATGATGATGAATCATTTGTTATTTTGTTGCAGTAGGCCCAATTTTTATTAAAAAAATAATTAACTGTACTGTAATAATAATTACTTTAATAATTCTAATAATTTTTATTATAATAATAGCATCATTAATTTATCATCATCAGCAAATTTAATAACAATAAACAACTGCCAGCCAATGGTAGTATTTAATATAATACTACTACTAGTAGTAGTAATAATAATTATTAAAATTATTATAATAATAAATTTTAGTAACATGTGCTGTGTTTAGCGCCACTAACGCAACATGGACCAATGAAGTTACGCCTTGTGTGGCCAATAGCAAAATGCAGAAAAGACTTTTGACCAATGATCGACTAACGAAAAAATGCCAACCAAGCACTGCTAGGTCTGGACGAAACGTCACCGTAACGCTACCGAAGTGACGGTAGGGCTTTCGTTGGGCAAATTTATATTCGTTACGAAATTAATTTGACGTTTCGTCCTCGTTTCGTTGCCGTGTGGAGCAGCCTTTATTTGAATGTATTGAGCGCAAAAAAGTCTTTTAAAACAGAAAATAGTCTCTCTTCATATTAAAAGATGGACAAATGTTAGTGTACAGTCAAATACAACGAGGGGTCACATATTTTACCGCCTAGGGACGAGTGTGTTCCGATGGAGTATCAACCGAACCTACCAGCGCTTAGTAAAGAAAAAACCCTTTATCTTACACTTTAACTTGCTTGCAATAGTGACTGTATACATATTTCTAATATGATAAGCATTAGCCGAATTCATATTTATATAATCACATGGATATAGATACGAATGTAGGCATAAACATATTATGCTTTTGAACATAAATGGATATGAATAAAAATATCGATACGTGCGCGGATTTGTATGAAAACAATTCCCTTAAATTTTTTCTTGTGATAAAACTATACCAGTAACTATAAATTTTTAATCCAACAATCAAACACAATACAAACCCCCCGATATAAGCAAAACATACATACCATGTTTATAAACTAATCAATCCCATGATCTAAATCATCATACAAATTACAATACAAACAAACTTTGAACAATAAATACTTAGTTCAGACCTGAACATTAGAAAATGAATGATAACACCTGGTGCACACAAAAAGGTACCTCACAGGTTCTCATGGTAACAGGTGCCAGCAAAAAGACACTTGGAACAAGAAAAACGTTGTCCTCAGGCTACATGACAGTATTCGTGGTGGAGTGGACTCCATGAAGTTGAGGCGGAAGAGCCCCAAATAACTTTGATGGTGGCTCCCAGGCTCTATATAGAGTAGGGTCCATGAAGTTGGTAATCTAGGGGTAGGTACTTCCTGTTCCTGACCTTGACTGAGCTCTTACATACTTTTGAAGGTCCTCATCTATGTCGGCAATCTTGTGCCGGCCCTGTACAGCTATACCGGGTCAGTAGGGTGTCAATGCCGGCCCTGCAGGGGTCACTACCGGCCCTGTACACTATGCCACCGGCACAGTAGGACTTTGCACCCAAACAGATGTTAACCGAATGCTGTGGGTCGAAGTCTAGCGCATTGTCTCGCAAGGTTCTAGAGTAAACGACCTGTTCACTACTAGTGTTCATCAAAATCTACCACATATCTCTCTCCATTAAAGTCATAGCCTGGCTTTAATAAAAGAATATCAAGAGCAGATATGTGTGGGGGTAACACCTGTACCCAGATTATATATATTTGTATAATGTGTACAGATATATAATATAGCAAACGGGAGTATATGTGGAATAATATATATAGTCGGGCGTCTCATCTAGAAGAGAGCGCCCCTCAGGCTGGTGGCTTGCAGTTGCAGCTGTTTAACCTCTGCGGTGATAAGCCGTGCCTCGGACTTCGCCACAATAGTCTGTTCCTCGGACAGAGTCTAGTTATTCAATAACCTTCACAGCTCTCCAAGCTGCCGCTCGTGAGCATTGACATGCTCCTCTATGTGGGTGGCCAAACGGTCACTGTGCTGTAGGAAGTGGCGTGAAGGCCTAGGTACTTCCACTTTGCTTGTCTTTGTGCTGGCAACTTTTGGTTTTGGCAAGCAAGTTGCGCTGGGTGGGCTGGTCGCCCGCTTAGGTATCTGGTAACCCGATAGAGCTGGTGCATGCTTGCCCCTGCTGTTAACCTTCTTCTTGGGTTCCTCTTTGCGTACTGGAGATCCTAGTTGTTTCCTTACAAGCACCTTGGGAGTTGGCTCCCCTTGGTGCATGGGTTGGCATCGCCTGAACTTAGGTGCACTGTTCCATCTGATGAACTCACAAAAACGGGAGTAGCTTGGGCGATCAACTGTGTAGATGATCTTCGTCTTCTGGTAATGGATGGCATCTCTAGGCACGTCAAATTTACTCTGATACGAGTACACTGCATCGCAGCTTTCGCTTGCATAGTGGTATCGGCAGTAGTGTCTCTGATAATGCTGCAGAGTGTGCACTCTCAGCTGCCGAGTGTTTCTGGCTTGATAATTGCACTTAATACAAGTGCAGTCCTTTGCGTTCTACAGCAGATGTTCCACCCGCTCCTCAGTCTCTGTGGTGATCGAGCGCACCATGAGCCATTTTGTTGGATTTTTCCTGCCATCCTTCTTCCACGACGTGGTCGGCTTGTCTTCTAAGGTCGGCGTCACAGGAACAGGCGTCTTCTCCTCTGCCTCCTCCTCTGCAGAAGGGCTGGGTGCTTGCATCAACCGTATGGTGAGCTTGGGCGTCATGCTCACCTGGGAGCTTGAGTCTACAACAACAGGTGCATGATAAGCTTTATGCAACATGTTAATGGGCTGCCTATATTGCAGCGGGGCTTGCTGCACCATAGTGTCATGTATGGGTGAGAGCAGTGGCCCTGGAAGTTCTAGCGCTGACAGAACCTTCCGCATCTCATCTTTAGGAGACCGCCGATCCTTTTCTAAGGAAAGCCAGTGCCTTTTCTCCTCTTCCCACTGTACCGTGGGGGTGCAAGCAACATCCCGTGCCGAAGTGTGGTGCACAGTGCTCTGTGGCACTCAAGGTTGGTGGTGAAGAGGTCGTGGAACGTTCACCATTAGCTGCCACCACAGGCTTTCTCTTTTGGTAAGCTCTACAAGGGTAACTACGGCCTTGTAACTTTTCTCTTGACTGAACCTCTGGAGGACCCCGGGCCGGTACAGGGTTGCCCCGGGCTGGTATGGAGGTGCTCCGGGCTGGTAGGGAGTCATCTCGGGCCGGCAGGTAGGCAGCATCAAGTGGTGGGTACTTGATCTCCCGCTCTTTTTTATCTACTGCCCTTATGAGGGTGTCAGCAGTCCCAACTGGCGGAAAAGCGCATACTGTACTGTCACCAGTGCATGCTGAGTCTAGAGGTACAGGTTTAGCATAGCTAGGTGGGCTACCACTTCGTCGTGCTAACGGATCTCGTGGTGTGCAATTCTCCAATAGCCATTTTGAAAATGCAGCATTTAATTGCTCACCCTCTTTCTCTTTCTCTGCTAGCTTTGACCTCCTCCTCCTTTTCCTTCTCCACCTTGGTATACAGCTCCGCTGTTGGCATTGCTTCCAGTTTTGTCTCCGACTGGGTAGGTGGGTAGTCCTCAAGATCTAGCAATAGCTCTTCTGTGTCGATAAGCTCAGAACATTGGTTAGCCATCTTATCGGTAGGTGTTCCTTCTCCTGTGTCTTTCGTGGGTATGAGTGGCTTCTTCAAGCTGCAGAGTTGCTCACAACTCTGACTCACTCCATATGGCTCCACAGGAAGTGTTTGGGTGCTGGGGGTTTTTGGCCACTTCTCCAATTTCTTTCAACGGTCAGCTACAGTGATTCTGTTAACTGGAAGTTGTCGGGGAGTTCCTGGGAATTCTTCAGAAACTAAGCATGATGCGGTTCGCACCTTCCTTGCAGTCTCTTTGAGTCTGTTTACTGCTTTTCTTGCCTTTCCACTAGGCGGGTGGTGGGAGTTCCCATCTAGACACAGTTGAGCGCTCTCATAGCCTGCCTCTGTGTTGTGCCTGCTTGTTTAATTTCTGCATCTTTTAACAGAGGGTTGATGGTTGAAGGGCAGCTGCCTCTCTCCAGCAGCACAGCTCCCCTCTCCCCATTGCAGGGGCGTAGCCAGCAGGGGGAAAACACTGTTTTGCCTCTAGCTCCTACAGTTTTTGTCCGATCCGGCTCAAATCTTTCACCATCTGCCTGTGGCAGGGGGCTCTTCACAGCCTGATGCATTTCACCTGTAGCTTTCTCTACAGTGGGTGGTTGTATGGGGACATCCTCTTCTTTAGGGGGTAAGGGGGGTTCTCTGTCAGCTCTGCTTGCGTTAGACGGACACTATCATTAAGTGGCCGCCAGTGCTTGTCCGTGCAAGATAGCACATGTCCACATATGATGACATTGGAGTCTAGAAACAGTAGGGCACACTCGTGTGAGGTGAGGAACGGCATGCCAATAATAGCATCTTCATAAATGTCACTAATGATGAAGTTAACGCTCGTTCTCAGTCCACGTAGCTGAAAGATCACTTGAGTGTACCGTAAAAGGGGATCCTAGATCCATCAGCCATGAGTCCATGCGCCTCACTGCGCTGCAACGTGTTTTTCACTGACTCTGGCAGTTGCTGGTACAGATGTTTTGACAGCAAGTTGGTTGTGCAGCCCGTGTCAATCAACAGGGATGCTGGCCTATCGGCTAACCTTCCGGCCAGGAAGTAGCTGGCTTGGTAAGGTCATTCCAATGGTGGCGCTGCCGTTTGTGTTCTCCAAAGGGGTTGTCCACTCGTCTCCAGAGTTACAGGACTAAACGGGGTTTGGTGAGCTGTCCGGTTACTTTCAGTCTGCGTTCTCCTGGGGGGTTGTCTACTCTTCTCCAGAGTTCCAGGACTAAAAGGGGGGACCAGGAGTTGTTTGGCTTGTGCAGTGGTGGCTGGTTGCTGTCTGTAGTGTCTTGGGGGGTTGTCTACTTGCCTTCTGAGTTACAGGACTGTAAGGGGTTTTGGGAGTTGACCGGCTTGCCCAGCTGCAGTCAGCTGCCGGTGGCGCTACTGCAGGCGCCGGCCGTTTCCCGTCTGTCTGGGGCACCTGAAAATCGAACTGCGCGCTGAGTTCGGGGGCAGGTGCCCATCATGTGGCCTGGTTTTCCACAGCCCCAGCAGCGTGTTGTAGGTGCTGTTTCCAACTGCGTAAAGGGAGCTTCTTGTCTGGCCGCTCTCAGCGGCCGTATCTCTTCAATTAAAAGCTTCAGGCTGTCCATAACTGCTGTCATGGGATCTGGTATAGCAGGTGTGGGAATGTGGTGTGTCTGCTGCACTGCAGTAGTGGTGGAGACACGTTGGGACGGGCTCTTGGCAACCCACCTCATCCATTCCTCTCCCTTTTAGTCGGCACCCTCTTCCAACATCCGTACATGAGCCTGGCGCTCTTCAAATGGTGTCTTTATTTGCTTGTACTCGTCGCCGGCCCTGACTGCTTCAGCTATGTCAACGGGCTGCATGGCCAACAAGTTTCTCTGTAGGTAAGCGTTTCCGGCTGTGGTGCTGAAGATATTCACCATCATCCTCTGCATGGGTCGGTGAGGTAGATCAGCATACGCAACGCGCACTAGGCGCTCTACTTCACTTGCATGCTCTTGGAGCGGCGTGTTGTGTTGGTGGCGTAGGCTGGTCAGCCGGGACATAGCTTCCCTTGGTGTTAGTAGTGCAGTAAATATACTCTGCAGATGTGGAGGCTTTCCACAGTCCAATGCTTTACCTCGTAATGCATCTCTCAAGTACAACATGGCCGTGTTCTCTGGCCATTCATTCATCTCTGTCACTTCCATGAATCTAGTGATAAAATACTCGACGTCTCCATCACTGTCAAACTTTGGAGCCTTCGAAGTAGCTGGTGCATTGCTTTGGTTGAACCTCATCATAACCATCAATGCTTTGGTCAATCTGTCAATTGCTGTAGCTTCTGGGTTGTTAGCGATTGCTCGACCGGCGCTGTGTTCACTCTGGGTGGCCGTCCTTTGCAAATAGAGGAGTGATCTCAATTCAGATCTAAGTAATGGTCAGTACAACTGGATCCCGGGCCGGTATAGGTGAGATCCGGGTCGGTAGCTGTGTTTCCAGTGGCTCTAGCAGATCTAGGGGTTGGTCCAATGGATACTGTGGCAGTATCTGGCACTCCGTAGCTTGTAACAACCGTTACGAAACTTCTTGCACTGCTGCAGGGCGGAGCAAGCTCAAAGAGTCTTAGGCAGTAGTGTAGGGACACTGTAAATGGATACAGTGCCGGGGTCACTGTTACCAGCTGAGTAGCACTCCAAGCTGAATAACTTTTGGCAGCCGAGTCTGTATAGCTGATACACGACTCTCTCTTCTTTCCGTACAGTGCGGGTATCTCTATGTCCAGGGCGGAGCGAACTCAACAAGCATGTAGAAGATACAGTAGCGTCTATACTGACTGCTGCAAGCGGAGCAAGCTCTACGGTTGATGCAGACAGCCTTTAGTAGGTGATACTGTGCCTGTATAGCTGTTGCAGGGTGGAGGGCCTCAACGAGCCTGCTGAGAAATCCAGTAGTATCTTGTGTCAATTGCTGCTTCAGATCTACTACTTCGGTAGATCAATTTTCTTCTCCTCTCTCCAGATCTACAGCCGGTAGATCACTTTTTCTTCAGTAGTAGCTGGCTTGCAGTGCATTCGCAGGGCCAGAGGGTAGCGTGAAATAGCACAACGTGGGAAGGTAATGTTTATCCCACCGCTGCCACCAATGTAATGGATTCCAGTCTGTTACCACGGACATCCACTATTCTCGAATATTGTACCTCTCTCTAGAGGAGACACTGTGCTGAATGACAGTGACAACTGTGTAGGGTAAGCGAATTACCTGGTAAGGCAAGAGCCCATGGCTCAGACAAACAGTACAGCGTAGTGCTTGTATAAGTGGCTTTATTCTCAAAAACAAGGTGCTAGAGAGTAATTATTCCTCTAGGTTGGCAACATGAGAATGAATGCAAAGAGTAAGACAGTGTGCTCTCATTTTATAGGAGAGCTAACAGGTGCAAAACATATAACAATCATAGCACAGGAAACAAACTAGCCAATACAATCAATTATATAAATAATTAGCCAACCAACAATGCAATACGGTTAAATAAGGGAGGTGCCAAGTGGCTAAAGGCGGAGTCCTATCTCCTATTGTCCAATCAGTGGTCGTGCAAGGCTCCCAGGCTGTATATAGAGTAGGGTCCATGAAGTTGGTAATTTAGGGGTAGGTACTTCCTGTTCCTGACCTTGACTGAGCTCTTACATACTTTTGAAGATCCTCATCTATGTCGGCCATCTTGTGCCGGCCCGGTACAGCTATACCAGGTCGGTAGGGTATCAATACCGGCCCTGCAGGGGTCACTACCGGCCCTGTACACTATGCCACCTGCACAGTAGGACTTCGCACCCAAACAGATGTTAAACGAACGCTGTGGGTTGAAGTCTAGCGCATTGTCTCGCAAGGTTCTAAAGTAAACGACCTGTTCACTAGTATTGTTCGTCAAAATCTACCACAATAGATGGCAGTTGCTTAGCAAAGGTTGATCATGTTATAGCATTAAATAGCAATGCCATAACATAAAGCTACCAGGTATATAATAATTCGTACCTGACCAGCAATTTTCATAAAATCACTCTGTTATCTTTTGATAAAAAAAATTATAAATGAAATTGGGAAATATGATTAGTTAAACAGGAAAGGCAAAACTGCTTAAAGATATTTCAGTTTCACTGAAAAGTGGCACTCGCTTCCTGCTAACTCTTGCTCTGGAAGTATTATTAATTGGTAAGCTAACTTAATGGGCAATGAAGACTTGGTAGAAGTTATATCCCTCAACTGATGTGACAACATTACCCATTCATCCAATTTATCATTAGAAATAACAACTGACTAAAAAAGTAGCTAGTTTCGACATATTACCAACAGCTTATATGACAGAAATGATGTTGTTGCAAAGGCTTGAGAGAACCCTATAACTTCTGAAAGTTTTTGATAAAACAATTTTAACAAAGAATATTTTACCCACAAATACCGTGACTGTGATACTACAATTTTGCATAACAAGCTTGTTTAATTGATGACACAAATAAATGCTGACCCACACAGCGAAGTCCTGCTTCCACAGCCAAAATGTATTGCATAGTGGAAGAAGTTTAGATCCAGGGCGCATAAGTAACATTAATCATAATGCTCAAAATCATTTTATGCATGTTTGGTGATTTAATAAAATCAAATTTTGCAACCGCAAAAGAACTAAGCAATTGTTGTATGAATAGTAATTGAAAAGTATTTGCTCGTGTGAACTTTTGCAAATTTCAGACCGATAGATTATTATTATTGCTATTACTTTCATGTTTATTATCAACAAGCTACCAAAAACAGAATTTGTTCAACTGTTGATTTCACTGTTATTTTATATCATATAATACTTTGTGAAAAAACAATAATTACAAGTAGTATTGAATTTACACTCGACAATAATAATAAAATGAATGGTGGATGTAATGAAATTTTTTATAACCAGTTGCACTAGAAACTGGGAGGTAACTCCTGCCAGGTCACTATTGATATTATATTTACATGATATTACCTTTGCTTCTGAAGCTTACAATGCATGGTTTAGACTAAATTAGTCACTGAAGTGCAGATAAAGCAAGAAAAACTGGGAAACTTACCACTACTACTACTGGATAAATCTCCTATTATTGCCTGTAGTTACACTGACTTGTCAGTGTGGTAAGTACGTAGTACGTACTGCCATTACTTCATTGCATGAGCCTGAAACAAGGTACAAGTAGAATGTTATAGTATACCTACATGTGTAGATAGGTTGATGTGATACAAAACATAGGTAGACATCACTTGGAACATAACATGTCAAAATAATAATTTTCAAGTGAAAAATTAAGCAAACGATAACATTAGTGCAAGTTTATAATCATAGTAGATAAAACAAAAAAAACTCGGCCAAAACTTATATTTCCGACCTTGTTTTTTTCACAACAACGATAAGAGTTAAATGTGAAATAACGGCTATCTTTCTTAGAATAATAACAATTAAGATTTTTAGAAGATGGTTTTAAACTGAAAACCTAATTAAAATGGTACAAACTACTTGTCGGAATATACCGCACAATATCATAACAAAACTGTGGCTCGCAGATAGCCCCTCATGTCGACAGCGTTGTCATCGACCTCCATAGACCTCTACAAACCCATTGCACTTTCGTTGCCGCAAGTGAGTTTTCTCAATAGTTTTACAATGCTTGATGAGAGAACAACTCTACATGAAAGATGCGTCTTACAAAGCCCATCCTAGGCCGTTTGTTTAATAATGAGCTTTTCAGTGTTAGTTGGATAAAACAAGCAGAGTAATAGTATCATTTTCATTTTACGTTTTAGCCACAGGAAATCAAGATTTAGTTTTTCCTTTATCCTCAGACCAATCACAGAAAATCAGTTAAAACCATGCCTGTATAACTTGACTTTTTTCTTGTCCAAGCCTATCTTTAACCTGGAGCACCCATTGCAGGATGATAATCCTGCAAAAAATAACAACATATCATTCATTTTCAATGTATGAATACAACATTTGTTCCAGAACAGGAAGTTTAAAACTTTTCGCACAACTTTTTATGCAGATCCTGGCTAAAGATTATTATGATGACAAAAACATTTTTCAGTAAGTTGTCTACTTGAAAATGAACAACTCCAGTAATTGAAAAATGACAGAGATGAAAATTAGTTTCCACCACAACATCACAAAGTTGTGACATCCAGAGAACAAAACTCAAACGCAGTGAATGAAGAGCTGAGCAGAGCATGGCCAACAGTTAACACATACTGCATCATGTTTCTGCTTGAAAGGAATTTAGCTTCAAATTGACCTATTAACCAAACTACTCAAATTATATATGTATTAGTAGTATAACACAAGCATAATAATAATAAAGTGATAATAATAACAATGATTGTTACTTTGAAGTACTTCTGCAAAAAAACTTATTCAGTTTGGGCCTATCAGTTCAATATTCAATAACACAGTGGTCTTTCAAACTGCTGATACGACGTTTCGGGGTTTCAATATTACCACTAGTAGTTAAGGTTTTCCAGCAACTGCGCCATAACCACGGTGTTCTTTGGTACTGTTGGAACCGAAATGATGGAGACAGGAAATAGACGTAATATCCTAGGTTTTAGACGTAATATCCCAAATTTTAGACGTAAAGTCTTATAGGCGAAATATCTAGTGGACCAAACTTCTAAGAGACGTAATCTTTAATTGACGATATCTCCTGAAGCCGTAGTATCTTTTAGGCGTATTATCACCCACCCATGGGGGCACTTGGAAGTAGCCGAGTGATTAATTGCTGTAGAACCAGTTGCTAATAACACATAGGTCGACACGCTACTACTCAAATGAGGATTTACTACTAAAGTAGCTGTGTAACTGCCGTAACGATAGATGGGCTTCACACCAACGACCCATAAAATAGCTGTGGCTATGCAGATAGGAGCAATGACACTAATTCAACCTTAGTTGTCTTGCCAATAAGGAAAAAATGAGGTAACTCTGAATAAAAACAATCAAAACTAATAGCAAAAATAATAATGGTCCAATCAAATTGCAATTCAACATAGCTTTGACTGAGAATAATTAGGATAAATAAGGTAGGATAGTACTGGTATAACAAAGGTATAGAATATGGATAGCAAGTCTATCCTAAACATATGCAAATAGGATATAAAGAGGATAAGAACCCTTTCTGTGCAGTGTAGTAATAATAAAATTTAAAACATTTGTGTTGCAGGGTGGTCTAAGAAACGGCAACCAGCTCCTCAAAAGAAAGCTTGGCTACAGCAACAGCTCTAACCCTTCTACACAATGCCAGGCTTCTAATAAATTCAGATGTGCTTTCCAGTGTCTCTCAGCTGGTACAAAACAGTGCAAGGCACTTGAGTACAAGAGTACTGAGCAACTCTGTATGCTTTATGACTCACCATTGGTTCCAGGTTTAGATGAAGGCCACCCGGAGAGGATCCTGTTTGAAGGTACAAAACAAAGATTGCATATATTTAGCTGTGCAAAAAGAAAACTGTTTGCTTTGTTAATTTCAACTTGCCTACAATTTTGTTTTGAGTTTATTAACATTACAACATTTCAAAATTGTTCATTTCAAGTTTTTCACTTTGAAGACTTGTAACATTGTACCTGTAACTTGACGCTTCAGTAAATCATCTTGAACTCACACACATCTTTTCATTGAAGAAGCAAGATGTTATGAACCTAGATGCATAAATTTAATCTATAAAATAAATGTAATACTACTATTGTACTGTTGGTACAGTCCAGTGATTATTTGCGCTACATGCTTTTTATTTACAACTTTTTTTGACTAAAATAACAGAGTGCTCTACCGTTCATGATTAAAATTAATACCTTGGAAATTGCACACACAAACTAGACATTTGACTATTTAATATAGAGCAAATGAAACTAGCTTCTAGTCTATGTAAATATGGCTAAACTGGCTAATTGAGCAATGTCAAATTTAGGGTAAGGTAGGGGTAGAACAGATAATTTTGACTGTAGCAAAAGTGTGTGGATGAAAAGATAAATAATGTCTCATAGGTATTAGGAGTTATTTAGTAATTACCACCAAAGATAAAATACAACCAGACTAGTGAACAATGAGTGCGCCATTTACATTAGTTAAAAATCATACACTTTACACAGTAACCAATTACCACTGAAAAACAGCTACTTTTAGAATTCTCACTAGACAGTGCATGAGAAAACTGAAGCTGGAAGAAGGTTACAGTTGTGGCGAATTTTGGCAATACATAGCACCAATGCTCCCCCACCCTTACCACTTCCTCCGCCAATAACCATTTATTGTCACCAGTATATCCTGCATACTGCCTCTACATCCCTCCCCGTTCCACCGAGAAGCTATCCCGGTACTGTATATCCTGTACACAAGCTCCACATTCCTCTCTCTCCCTCTCCCTCCCCCTCCCTCCCTCGCTCCCTCCCTCGCTCCCTCACTCCCTCCCTCACTCCCTCCCTCTCTCCCTCCCTTTCTCCTTCTCTCCCTCTCCCTCTCTCTCTCTCTCCCTCTCCCTCTCCCTCTCCCTCTCCCTCTCCCTCTCCCTCCCCCTCTCCCTCTCCCTCTCCCTCTCCCTCTCCCTCTCCCTCTCCCTCTCCCTCTCCCTCTCCCTCTCCCTCTCTCTCTCATTCCAGAAGATATTACCCTATACACCCTGTATACAAGCTCTGCTCTTCTCATTCTTTTCCCAGAAGGTATGCTGACACTGTATACATTGTATACCCGGTACAACTAGAGCGGTCTCCAAGACCCCGTGTCTCTGTCCTTTATCGATAATGGAAAGCCGCAGAGCCAAAAATGTTGGTAGAACCCCAACTTCAGTCCAACTAAATGTAAGAATTGACCAGATAACAGACACTCTACAGAGGCTGGTTCAACCCCCTCACCCAGGGTGCCTTCAGGGCCGCAAGTGCGATGTCCCTAAGGACATAGATTATTTTATCACTCTTTTTTGTTGAACTTACCGATGCCAATACAGTTGCTCAGCCACTGCTTATTTACTCCCACATGAGGCTTTGGGAGATGAACTTATGAGTGCCGCAAACCTTCCCTTGTCTAAAGAGTCTTCATCATTCTTCAAGCAAGTTTTGCACTGACCCATAAAGAAGCCAAGCTTAGCTGACAGTTTTATGTTGCTTTTCAGAAACCTCATTGGAAGACCATGCTAATGAGGCAGAAAAGCTAATTTTTTTCATTATGACGATCTCCCTCCCAATTGAGTAGCTCGCATGATAATGAACACATTTTCTTGTATGCTGGGAAATGCATACCTGCAGCGGCATTCGTTGGTAGTGCAGCCCTTCACCTCATCAATGCTCTCTGAGCCAGCATTCAAGTTTTACGAACAAAGAGCAGCTTTAAGACAAACCCACTTAGCTGAGATTGGTGAAAGAAGATGAGCAAGAAGAACCTCAGCCAAACACTGGAAGGCCAACTGCCCCAACCCCAATCACCCAAACCCAGCAAGCTGCTACCCCAGCAAGCCATAACCCTACCAAAAGATCTGGCAAAACTTGGCAAAAACTACTGTAATACACCAGCTTGCCCCAAACCACTTAGTAATTTCTTCATTTTGTACATAACATTGTCAGACAAAGTAGGAATCTACTCAACAATTGAAGAAAAAACTATGCATCGATTAAATTTCAAGAGAGGTTGAACTGAGGTCATATACTGTAGTTGAGTTGAAAATTTGAAAAAGTGCTCGTTCAAAGTTTAATTTACTCTTTGGTCCTGAAAATTTTTGCTACAGCTCAAAATGGTTGTGAACAAAACATTACCAATCAACTGTTAGTTTTATCATAGCTCTTAATTATTACTCTCATTTTCCTGGTTTCAAGAGCAATTTTAGATGCTTGGTAGTGTGAGGGAAACAGTGTGAAATCTACTAGGATGGGGGTGGGAGTTGGGGGGTAAGGGTAAAGGAAAACATTAAACCTATTCCACAAGCACTTAGTTTTTTTCAAATATGATTAATTTTTCTTTTTGGTTGAGTAGAGTTTGGTTTAGTTGAGTGTTTGAGGGCAGCAGTAATAGTTTTTTTTTTGTTATTTCATTTAATAGTTTATCGCTTGTCAACTGTGTAAGGATAAATTTAGTTTGCCACCTCAAACTATTCCGATCAAGAAAATTGATTGCTAATCTTGAAGTGTCCAATCTTTAAGTGTCCAATGGATCAACAAACATTCTCACATCCATCTTTAAACTTCCTTTGATGTAAACAACATTCATTGAAACCGCCTTTAAATTATGGTAACAAAATTATTTTTCCTTTCCATTTGTAGGAGGTTTGTCTCAAGATGAGAAATCTTTGAATGCAAAATTATTTAGTCGGGGTAACACGATGTTTATTAGCCAATAAAATTTAAAACCTGCCACCTCTCTGTAATCCTAGGGAGTAAGAACCTGAACTCATTTGTTTTGTGGGTTTGATAGTGTTAAAGGCATTTGTTACACATGAAGTGGCCTGTGAATTGGAAATTTTTCCTTGTTCTGAGAAAAACATTTCTATTCGATCACTGGAATTCAAATGGTAATATGTAGTTAATTTGTATATCATAGGTGATTTTATGAGAGTAATCGTGACCTGTTTGTCGAACAAAATACAAAAATAATAGGTGTTTGTAATTCACTATGTCGCGTACGCAACGGAACATTAGTTTAGAACAACATAACATTCGATGAAACGTTATAGTTTACCGAACAATTCATAAAGAACATAACTCCCAATTTTCAAAATAATCAAGCATATAATAAAGTTTGAACTGCTATGAACTGGAATAGTTTGTCAAGCTGCCCTTCAATTTAGTAAATTTTGATCACTTGCAATTATTTTGAATTACTTTTCAAGGGTGTATAAGCGGTCTATGAAAATGAAAAAAATCAACCCGCTCATTATTATTTATTTAGTGTTCAGTTTCATTCGCGACCTACGACCAATATTAGTAAATACTCGTGAATTGTTTTTTTTTATTCGGTGAGCTACTTTTTGTTGACCCGCGAGTTCCGGACAGAATCATTATTTATTGATGAAATTTATTGCCGGTCTGATTATTTTTATTGCAATGTGTTCGGAAAATAGAGGTCGCGAATACTCTTATTCTCCCCACAATTTCAACATCTGTTTTAGTATATGGAGTCTGTCCCCATTCTTACGTTCTCAACCCATATTCTTACACTTGCATCAGAGTAGTGAAAATTAATAAAGACTGGGAGAATTCCAAAGACTACTGCTTGAACCATGGAGAACATTTGGTCACTTTCGACTCATTAGCCTCTGCCTCCTGGTTTACAGAATTTATCATGAACTCGCCTGGTAAGTAGCATTATAGCTCTTTGTGATGTCGTCTTTTTTCAACAATTGAAACAAGATGGAGAAAGACACTGCTAGTAAACTCTTTGATTCAATTACCCTACGTTTTTGTGAAAGTCATGGCCTAATACTGTAATGGAATTCGCCTAGTGTGGCCAGCCATTAGATGGTGTAGCTGCTTGTTTGATTGACAAGCAGTGCATGCTCCGCGAGTGAACAATGGAATGCGCTAGCTAAGTAAAGCACAGACATACTTGGTTGATAGTTCTGAGATTGAAGTAAACGAGCCAGGCACCATTTGATGGTCAAGATTACAAGCTAATGAGTATCATAACATCATTTATTATTTATTATTAACCCTTGAATATTGGCAGCTAGCCAGCTCATGTACGTTATTTTTATGCTTAGCCAACCCATTGTGATTGACCTTTTCTGTAGAGCCAGACTATTGTTAACCAATCATATGCTTTACTTTTCAACTACTATGTTTTCCTATAAGTAGTGAGGCATTTCGCTCAGCACTCAGTTATCTTTCAGATTTGTTTCGAGTTAGTTCACAACTAGTTTAGTTTAGGTTGAGGTAGTAACTAGTCAGAGAAGTGTCAGCGATTGCTTGTATTGACTTAGTGTTGTCTAAGAGTTCAAGCTACTGTATGCTTGTAAGGACTATTTATCCAGCAAGCTTTTGTCTTCTAATAAATTATTGTTAATCTGAAACCTCATGTGTTTAGTGAGGCCGGTTGTCTGCGTCACTATTGTTCGCATACCAAACAACCAGATCTGTCTGCTATACAGACCTTCTACAACAGAGAGCCTATACTACCTTACTGGTAGCGCTTATTGTTCGTATCAATTGCCTTCCACAGAGAACCTACGCTACCAGTCTATTTGCACTCTGTATTACTATACTGCTTTCGACATCCAGAACAGTCACTTTCTAACAGTTGTCGTTGAAGGTATTCGCGAAATCACAAAAAAATCCTTTACAATACTATAGTGGATTTTGAGGGCATAAATCCATCAACTGAGTGCTGTGACCAGCCGAACTCCTAGTTCGCTACCACAGGACAGTCGGTAGCATTCCGACGTTATGCTCCCACCAGCTACTTTTGACCTGGAGGTAACAACAGGCCGGTACTACACCGAGTAGGAAGTGAAGGCAAGGTTTTCTACTCCACAACTAGTATAGAGCCCTCGGCTCAGAAGCATAACTCAGAGCTTGAGAGTAGTATCCATTTATTCTTAAAAAATAATACGAGTAAGTAAAAGCCCCAACACAAACTGATTATCATAGCAAAGGTTCTGCCTTTTATAGGCAGAGCACAGGAAGCGATTCATTGTATTGGCCAATTACACAGAAGTAAGACATAATATAACACAGTATCAGAACTAACCAATCGATATATGTATAACAACACCGAATGCACCAATAAAAATAGGATATGGAAAATCAAGCTGCATTTGACGGCAATTTTTTCATCAGCATATAAAATAATTGCTTCAAAAAAATTCAGTTAAAATATCTAGAAAGTGTGATGAGTTCAAACTTATTTCTCTCATTCAAAATATTTGTGTGAAGAAACCTCTGTTTTCATCAACAACAGAAATGACTTTGTGAGCCTTACACTTACCATAGCAGTAACAAACTTGGTAGAAATAAAACTAAAATTCAAAACTTTTCTTGTCTACTTTATACTAGCCACGTGCATCGCTATATTTAAGTCATGATGCCATCTTATTAGCACTGGTATTATAAAAAAAAACCTACCTGTGACGTAACGCCCCAAATCTGGGGCATTACGAGACCACATGGCTAGCTGAATTAATTGACTTCCTACTTCTGTTTCACACAAAACTGAAATATTAGTTTTATGAATTTCTTTGTAAATGCCATATTGATTGTAGGCAATCATTTTAAAGACGGCGGCTTACATGAGAAAAAAGTATTTATAATATTGGGTACAGCTGCTATCAATTAGATTAATGTTTTCACTGGAAAGATCTTTTAACACAATGAACAAAACTATTGACCTATTTATTTTTTTTTAAATTTTTTGTTGATGGGCCTGCAGGGCATTGAAATGCCTACAGTGTCTACAGTATTGCCAAATAAAAAAATTGGGGAAACCCAACAACTGGTCTGATTGCCAACCGCCACCGCAACCATAACAATCACTGCCCTTTTATTACTTTAGAAGTAAATTCATAAAGGAGCTCGATTTGAATCTTTGAGATTACTTGATGCTGTGTGGAGATTTGAGGTTGTCAGACAAGGTTTGATTCAACTGTTCTCACCCCTCCCAAATGCTGATTTAATCACTAATCAAAAGTGCAGACAAAAAGCACACGTAGCCCTCAAAAAGCAGTAATTGAGGGAAGGAGATAAAGGCGTGTAGTTTTTTTGCAGTCTTTAAACGAACTTGGAGCTACACCTCTACAGACACCTCAGTCCAAAAGTTTATTGAGAGAGCTCATAAGGAAAAAGGGCACAAAGAAATATTGCCTGTCCCATACATTACATCCAACTTACATGTTCCTGGCACTTGCTAGATTAAAAAGAACAGCCGCCAAAAGAGGGCCAATTCGCAATCACCAAAAGGGCCTAATGAGAATGCACCAAGAAGGCCTAATGAGCAAGCACCAAGAAGGCCTAATGAGCAAGCACCAAGAGGGCCTAATGAGCAAGCACCAAGAGGGCCTAATGAGCAAGAACCAAGAAGGCCTAATGAGCAAGCACCAAGAGGGCCTAATGAGCAATCACCAAGAGGACCAAATGAGCAAGCACCAAGAAGGCCTAATGAGAAAGTACCAAGAGGACCTAATGAGCAAGCACCAAGAAGGCCTAATGAGCAAGCACCAAGAGGGCTTAATGAGCAAGCACCAAGAGGGCCTAATGAGCAAGCACCAAGAGGGCCTAATGAGCAAGAACCAAGAAGGCCTAATGAGCAAGCACCAAGAGAGCCTAATGAGCAAGCACTAAGAGGGCCTGAAAAAAGTAGTAATATAGGAGCAGATCGCTGTCATGGAGTCTGAGGAAAAGGTTCTCCTGGTTTTCAGGTGAACTTTAAGTTGGCACCGGTTACCATGAGAACCTGTGAGGTGCCTTTTTGTGTGCGCCAGGTGTTATAATTTTGAATGTTTGTTAAGTATTTATTGTATATGGTTTGTCTATATTGTGATTTGGTATTTTGATTTAGGCATGGGTTTGTATGATTATTTAGATTGGGGTTTTGAGTATTGTATAAAAATAAAGCGTTGTACTATTGTATACCATTATTATATAAGAAATATTATAGAAGTGTGGAATATCACTAACATAAGCTCTTTTGATGAAAAAACGACCTGGATTGTTTTACAGTTCTGGCAAAAGCGTATTTGTTAGTTTTTAGATACTTTTTGTTAGTATAATTCGAATATACATAGGAAAGCGCATAAATATTCGTTAATGCTTAAAGTATTTGACATTCATATAATGATTTTAAGTTTGTTTTGGAAAATATTTGTAATAGAAAGTAAATAATAGTAGTGTATACCGAATAAGTAATGACTAAATATAGTATTTGTTTGATAGTAGAGAGTTTGAGGAATGTGTTTTACTAATCAATACAATGATATTTGTATGATAATAGCAAGCATAATGAAGCATATAATAATAGTGTGAGAAGTCTAGGTAAAATTGTAAATATTTGTAACAGAAAGTAAATAATAGTAGTATTTAATGAATAAGCGTTGACTAAATATTATAATTGTGGGTTAGTAAAGAGCTCGAGTAACGTTTTTTACTAATCACTCCAGTGCTATTTGTAGTGAGCTTTTACTGAATCTTGGATGATAATAGTGTATTTTTTTTAGTTCCCCTGAACAGCTGTATCTTATGATATCTGAAACAAAAAAATTACTTGGTGTATAAATTATTACATCTAATTGAAATAAAGTATTATTTACAATGGATGGATTATGTTAAACAAAAAAGAGATATCACTCAACAAGTTGCATTGTTTGTCTTGTAGTTGAGGTTTCTTTTAAAATGCCAGAAGTAACATCTCCAGCTGAAAGCAGTAACATCCTGTTTTCGAGAAGTTCATCTGCAACAAAGTATTTCAACTGTTCAGACTCATCGAGTTTGTTGGTTATGTTTTGTGCTGCTTCCATTGCTTCCATTGCTTCCATTGGTATGAGTGCGATGATGTCATGTCAAAGGTGATCAACTCTACAAACTTTTTGATTTTGTAAAAGGATGACTTCTGATACAATTATTTTTATGTCAGCAGCATGTTTTTCAGGTGTGTACAGAACCCCTATGATCAAGCAGCCGTATTGCAAACATTTGTAGTTCACTAGCAGTGCGTTCATTACCATTTTACCATCAGGCAATGTTAAATGATGAATTATTTGAGGAGATTCAAAACTGATTACATTATCTACAGAAAACTGAGAGAGGGTTGCGATATGAATCATTCTGAGCAACTGAGCATGTGTTTTGCTTTTTATGAACCTAGCTACTTGTTCAGCGTTTTCATTTGTTATATTAGAAGGAAATCTGATCGGATGAAAGATCGGAGGCTTTTCCTGATTGAAACCCATGGAGATCACCAGTCTTGGTACATTGAGTTTTAAGGGAGCTAACTTGTTGGATTCATCTTTACTCACGATGGATCTGACTTGTCTTCTGCTACCAAGTGTTTCAACATTGTAGTGATAATGGACAAGCTTTTATAGATATGCTCAGCTGGTGTTTCAATGTAAATTGTCTCCAAAAGCGATGGTGTTTGATTTAGATAAAGGGGTTGAAATCTTCCTATCATTATTCTTTCATTGATATGGCAAGAGTTCAGCATACTGGCAGTGTGTTTTTCTAGGCTGGAAAGATTCGAATTACAAGCTTCTTTCAGAGAAAATGCACAGTCGATTGTTTTGTTTTTATCTTTATTCCATCGATTCGGTCAACGCTTTCTTAGCCTTTTCCTTGATATAGGCGTTTCATGTGGAATGTTTTTTTTTGATCATGATATGGTTCGAATGTCGAAAGATTGTCTGTTCTGTTGTCATCATCTGCATTCATAGTATTGAGTGAGAAGATGAACTGGAAACAAAATAAAAAACTAGATAATGGTAGAGTTTCGATTTGATAGTTTGAGAAATGTAAAAAACATTGTTTTTTAAAATAAAAACTAACGAAGCGCTATTAATAATAAATAAATAAAACTCGAAAGACATCCCTCTGACATTTCACAGCGCAACTAGTTGATTTTTACCAATAAGTGATGAATAATTATTTGTTAATTCTCACATTATTGCTGAGAGTCCTTCTAGTAGCTGTAGTAGATGCTATGTAGATGTTGATGGAGTGAATGATTTTAGTGTAAAAACAGTGGTTCTTACATAATCAAAGTTGCACTGATTCACCTGATCAGAACTCCTATTTGACTGCGAAATGTGGTTTTATTTGGGCGAAAAATGATGTTTGTCTCACGAAAATCTCTTTATAAGATGTATATGGGAAATTTTGCTCAAGTAAATTTATGTATATATCACAGAGGCTTTTCGCACTAAAAATGTTGTTTTACACGCGGAAAATTTGTAAACATTATAGAGAGTTTTCATGCAAAAAATGTTGCTTTTCCATGCGATTAATGCGTTTTTTTCAGACAAAAAATGTTGTTTTTCAGACAAAAAATATGTTTTATTTGCACGGAAACAGTATTGTTTTTTGGTCAAAAACCTCTTAAGATATATAAAAACTTTTTTGCGCAGATAAAAGTTCTTTCCGTCCAAAAATTTGTATAGGTTTTGAAGAAAGTTCACGCAAAAAAAATTTGTGTTTTTTCGTACAAATAATATGTTTTTGGGCACAAAAAAATTGTATTTTTCTTTTGAAACAAGCAATGTTGTTTTATTTGCGCGAAAACCTCATTATGTTATATACAAATTTTTCACGCAAATTAAACTTTTTTTTGTGCGGATATAGGTTGTTTTTTAGCGCGAAGAATGTGTTTTTTCTGATGAAGAGTCCTGATTTTCCGGACACAGAAGGTTGTTTTATTTGTGCAAAAAATATGATTTTTTTTGCGCAAAAACCTTTCTATAACATATACAAACCTTTTTCGCAAATAAAAGTTTTTTTTCGCGCTGAAATATGTTTTTTTCTCACGAGGAAAATGTGTTTTTGTTCAAACAAAAAAAGTTGTTTATTCAGACAAAGAATTTTTTTTTTGCTTGAAAAATGATGTTTTTCGCGCAAAAAAACCTCTTTATATTACATACAGATTTTTGTGCAAATAAAAGTTTTTCCGTGCTAAAATCTATATACATTATAAAGGGTATTCCCAGGAACAATGTTGTTTTTTTCGCGCGAAAAATGTGTCTTTTTTATCCAAGCGAAGAATGTTTTTCGCGCGAAGAATGTTGCTCTTCCGCATGAAAAATGTTGTTTTTTTGTGTGAAAAATTTTTTTTTCAGATGAAAATTACTGTTTTTCAGAAAACGAATGTTATTTTACTCTCGCAAAAAAGTGTTCTTTTTTTGCCCGAAAACCTTTATATATTATAAAGGGTTTTTGCGCGAGGAGTTTTGTTTGTTCGCGCAAAAAATATGTTTTTGTCAGATTAAAAATGCCGATTTTGCAGACAAAGAGTGTTGTTTTATTCGCTCAAAAAAATATAATTCTTTGCGGGTAAATCTCTTTGTCATATAGACAGAATTTTACTGGAAATACAAAGTTTTTTTCGGGCAAAAACTTGTATTTCCGCGCTAAAATCTTTATACATCATAGAGGGTTTTCGCACAAAAATGTTGATTTTTTTTGTGCGAAACAGTTGTTGTGTCAGACAAAAACGAGTTGTTTTTTGCGCAAATTCCCTTTCATAATATATATGAGAATTTTTGTCCGATTAAAGTTGTTTCTCGCAAGATTTCGACTCAAAAAAGGTGTTTTTCTCAGATAACTTTTTTTCGAGAAAAAACCTTTATATCTATTATAAATTGGTTTTCCCGCAAGGTTAGTGCAACCTTAGCTATTTAAGAACTGCGGTTTTTACACAGAAAGCATCCACTGCCACAGCAGCTACTGAAGGAGCAACGTCTACTGCAACTACTAGGAGGACCTTCAGCAATACGGTGAGAACTGATAAATGGTTGAAAAACTCGGGCAATTACTTTCTAAAAAATTGTATTCATAATCCTATTTGGTTTGCTCTCAGAACAACAAAGTTTTAATCATTGACAAAATTAACTTTTGGTTAAAGAGATAACAATTTACGTGGATTATTTCACTTTAATAAAAAATATTTGTTCGTTTTACAGTTCCAAAAGTTTGATAACTTTATCATCAAAAACCAACCAATTCTCACTTATCCAAAAATTATCAAGATCACAATGTTATGTAAGTTTTTAAACTATTTGCTTATAGTCTGCTAATAGCTGTCATTTATGTAGTCGTAAATCACAGACAAAAACTTTAGTAACACATATTATTATCATTATTTTAGGATTTTAATGAAAATTAGCTTCTTTTTCAGCAGGAATCAGTAGGAGCCAGCTTATATTCAAACAACTAAACACAGCATTCATTTAAATCAAAACAAAATCCTTTATTTATAAAGTAAGTTTTTATAAACATGTTAATTATAATCTATTCAAACATCGAAGAACTTAAAACTTAATTCGTTTTTTAGTTTTTATTTTTGCTTCACATCACTACTTTTTTATTTTAGATCATCAATAATCGAAGATGAGCGGAGAGGTACAATTTTCAAAAAAAGTTCCTCATTGAGCAATTACTGAGAAGTTAATACTTGTTTTTTTCTACAGCGCTAAAAACAACAAGACGCCATTGTATAAAAATCATGTGTCGTACATCGAATAAAAAGCATATAGCGAATGTCATTTGTAATGAAAAAGACGATGAAAAACAAACGCAAAACAATTTTGAAAATACTGGGAATCCTATTCGATGGAAAAACGATATTTTATTCAATACCAACTAAAAGATCTTTTTGCAACATTAATGCAGTAATTTCTGTCATTGCAACTTATCAGGAAAAGTACTGTAGTCTTTTGACATTGAAATTACAAAAAAATTTTGCGCAGCTTTCCCCAAACAACTTTTTCAAGTTTATTTACGATGAGCTCTCCTTTGTTGAAAGAAACATTTTGATGCTTGAAGAGAGTTATCGAAGAATGTCATTTGTCACAAACTGGAGTCATACCAGTAGACACTCGGATGAAAGCGTAGCGATAGGTGGATTTTAAAATCTCGGAAAACACAATAATGTTCAGTGCGCTTTCTGCAGAAGAATATTACTAAAATTGAAGAGTGAAGATGAGCATCCAACAATAGAGCATGCTAAAAGTATTCCATATTGCCATTTTGTTACAGCATTTTCCACTCGCAATCGAGTGAACAGATCAAGGAAACTAGCTGAGGAAGAAATGAAAAACATCTTCATTGTCGAAAGTTATGCGATCGAAAAACAAAAAACTAGACGGTCAGCGGGTTTGACTGCAGAAGTTTTACCTATAGGCATGTCAATTGATCAAGCTGGCGCAGTCAGATTTGCTCCTGAATTGGCGAGAGAAGAAAGTTTCAAGCGATGGAAGGGTTAAGTTTCTTGAAATTCTTTTCCAGCGTAGGTTTTTACTATACTGGTTTTGGATATGGTGTAAGATGTTTCTTTTGCTCGAGGAGCTCAAATATTGGGAAGAGAGAATGTTATACCATGGACAAAACACTGTCATTGGTTCCCACTCTGTTCGTTCTTATTTTTGAGTAAAAGAGAAAAACACCTTGGAGAAGTTCAGGAGCAAACGGACTAATCTAAAAAGTGTGAGCGACAGCTTGAGTCACATTAACAAAGAAATAAACGTATAGCACAGTCTGATGAAAAATAGGCAATGAAACTTCTATGCAAAAAAACTGGGAAATAGTCAAAATGCTATAGAAAAAGTCTTGATGTTGAATGGAAAGCCTTTTTAGCGAATAGGATTTATGATTGAAGCTTTACACACTTTGGAAAATTTGACTACTACCGATGAGAATAGGGTAAAAAAATTGTAGGATGATATTGAAACTTACGCTTTCGTTTTTGATGAGAGTAAATCTCTCTCTTGTTGGAAAATCATCTTCACTCTTCCATTTTAGTAATACCCCTCTGCAGAAAGCGCGCTGAACACTATTTTCTTTTCCGAGATTGTAGAATTCAGCCGTCGCCATGCATGTTTGAGTGTCTACCCGCATGATTCCAGTTTGTAACAAATGACTTTCTTTGATAATTCTCATCAGACATCAAAGTCTCGTTTTCATAAAAAGAACTTGAAAAAGTCTTTTGGGGAAGCTGTGCAATAGTTTTTTTGTAATTTTTTGATGACAAATGACTACAGTGATTGTACGGATGAGTTGCAGTGACATAAGTCATTGCATTAATGTTGGAAGACAGCGTTGTAAATACAATGAGTAATTATTGAGTAAAATATCGTTTTTCCATCGAATAGGATTCCCAGTATTTTCAAAATCATTTTGACTTTTTTTGTCTTCTTTTTCATTACGGATGACACTCGCTACATGCTTGTTGTTTAATGCACGACACATGATTTTTTATACAATGGTGTCTTGTTGTTTTTAGCGCTGTAGAAGCCACAAGTAGTAGCTTCTCAGTTATTGCTCAAGGAAGAACTTTTTTTGAAAACTGAAATTCTCCTTTCATCTTCAATAATTTTTATTCTAAATAAAAAAAATAATGATACGGAGCAAAAATAAAAACTCAAAACTGAAGTTGACTATAAGTGTTTCGATATACGTTTGAAAGGATTACAATTAAAATGTTTACAAAGACTTACGTTATAAATTAACACTTGTCTCTTGATTTAGGCGAGTGTTGTGTATGTTGTTTGAGCATAAGCTGAATCCCACTGCTTCCTGGTAAGGAAGAAGCTAATTTTCATTGAAATCGTAAAAAAAGAATAATAAAACGTGTTACTAAAGTTTGTACCTGTGATTTGTTACTACATAAATGATATCTATTACCAGAGTATAAACAGATAGTTTTAAAACTTAAATAATATCACAATATTGATAATCTTTGAATGAGTGAGGATTGATTAGTTTTTGATGATGAAGATAACAAATCTTTGGTACTGTAAAATAAACAAATATACTTTATTAAAGCTACACAAGGTACGTAAATGCAGGAGATAATAAGTATTTAGAGATCAATTGTTATCTCTTTACTCAAAATTCAATTTTGTCAACGACTAAAACTATGTAGTTCTGAGAGCAAACCCGATAAGTTTACAAGTACATTTTTTAGAGAGCAATTAAGTAAGTAAGTGGTTCAACTGTCGCTAAATAATTATTTAACATTTATTACCTTAATACAGAGAATCTTCCTAGTAATTGCAATAGATGCTGTAGTAGATGCTGTTCCTTCAGTCGCTCTTGTTGAAGTGGATGCCTTCTGTGAAAAGCAATGGTTCTTAAATAGTTAAAGTTGCACCGATTGACATAAGCTGAAACCGATGGAAATTTTTGCTCAAAAAAGCCTTTTATACCATATAAAAATTGGATATGCTTGTTCATTCATGTGAAAAACTTCTATAACATACAGGGATTTCGGGCAAAAGCAATTTTTTTTTCCTTTGCGCAAAAAAATCCCTAGATATAACATATAGAGGTTTTTGCGCGAAAAACAACGTTTTTCGAGCAAATAAAACAATATTATCTGTCTTAGAAGCAACATTCTTTGTCTGGAAATAAACACATTTTTTGCGCGAAAAAAGCAGCATCCTTCGAGCGAAAACCCTTTATAATATATACAGCTGTTCGCACGAAATATTTTTTTGGTTGGATATCAAAGATCGGAGATGATGGTGGAGAAAAAGTGCCCTGGGATTCTGGTTCTTCATCCATCAATTGGCTTACATCGTCTTGACTATTCATTTTGAAAAAGATCAACTAAAAATGTGACTCATTGATTATTATTTCGTTGTAATTAATTTAAAGATACACACTCCATAGCGCAGCGAATTGAGTGTCACAGCTAGTGAAAAATAATGAATTATTATTTCCTACCTTAATACAGAAAGTCTTCCTAGTAGTTGTAGTGGATGGCGTAGTAGATGCTGTTCCTTCAATCACTGTTGTTGAGGTGGATGCTTTCTGTGTAAAAGAGATGCTTCTTGAATAGCTAAAGTTGCACCGATTGACATGGGATGTAACCAATGGAAAGTTTCAAGCAAAAAGCCATTTATAAAATATAAGAAATTGGTTAAGTTTGGTCATTCACGGGAAAATGCTTATATAACATAAAGGGTTTTTGCACGAAAAACCTTTTTTCTTCACGAAAAATCAATATGCATAACATAAAGAAGTTTTTGCACAAAGAACAAAATTTTTCACGCAGATAAAGCAGCATTGTCTGTCTGAAAAAAACAACATTCTTTGCGCAAAAAACAACAACATTTTCTGTTTTAAAACACAACATTTTTTGTCCTGAAAAGACGCACTTTTTCGCACGAGAAAAACGACATTCTTCGTTAAAAAAAAACAACGTTCTTTTGCGCAAAAACCCTTTATAATGTATTCATGTTTTCGCTCAGAAAACATTTTTTTCCTCGCACGAGAAACTTTATGTAATATTGTAATAGATTTGCACAGTGCGGCTATTCTCTGTTCAGCCGGTGATATTATTCTACATACCTAGCCATCTTATACTACACGCTAGATGGCTACGCTTGACTGCACCCAAGAGTACAGCTGACCTGCCGCTCATGCAGCCAAGCCTAAGGATGTTTTCCCGCCACTGGTAAACTGATGCATTAACACATATTTATATATATGTTCATTATCATCAATGCGCCAGCCTATTGACTCATGTATTCTTTTTATGATTACTTTTTACACCTCTCTGGGGGTATTCTCTCTGCCCAATCAAATATGGATATTTTCAAATGCTTACTTTTTCTATAAATATCCTTGTATTCAGCCCAGTGGGCAGACGTTGTGTAGACTTTGAGTAATGAGTAACCCTCGTGTAGCAAGCGAACTGTTTTGACCAGTTATTTGTTGAGTCTTCACTCGACCCTTGCTGTCAGTTGCTACCGTTCTGGTATTATCTACTTGTGTCACTCTTTCAGTTTGCTGCGTCAGATTAGACATTGTTTGCTTTGTTGGTAATAATAAACCATTGTTACCTACAACTCTGTGATGTCTGTGAGGCCTGTGCCTGAACACAGTTGTGTCTGCTATACAGTAGCATCCGGAGGTATCTAGAGCGAGATAAACCACACAGAGCCGTACTGCCTAGCAGTGACGCTCTTAGTACAGTGCAGATAAAAGCCGGACAGTACAGCCCTCCTTGTAGTGCCAGTAACGATTCGATCCAGGGACAGAAAAAGCCATTAATTGGTGGCAGCGGTGGGATCATTCTTGTTCTCACCCCGGCACTACAAGACGAGAAAGCTAACGACCAAACTCACCAATTACTCTTCCCCCTTCCCCCTTCCCCCCTTCCCCCCTACCACCCCATGGATACTGTTTTCCTCTTCCACCAGCATCCTCCTACAGCATGGAGTGAGTGCGGCCCCATCACACTATATAGAGGAAGAGCAGAAGTCAGGTCCCACCTCACCTCCCAGTATAGTACGGTCAAACCACCCATCCTGCTGAAGAAAAAGCTCACAGAAGAGGAGTAGACGCTCCGTTGTACTTCACCCTACAGTAAAATACAACCTAGGTACCTACCTTGTAGCAAAAGAAGAAGGATTTCCCGTTTATGGCTGCACATAGAGCCAGAAGTGCAGGGCGGTTCCCAGCTGGCACCCCTGAAGCAGCGGCTTTAGACAGACTAGCTGATACCCTTGCAGGAGTACTCCAACCCCGCGCACCTGTGCCGGTTTTCAAACCGCCTAAGTTCAATGGACAGGGTGATGTAGAATACTTCATTGGCTGGTTCCTGGAAGTTGCAGAAGCAAACGGTTGGGACGAGAATGCATCCTTGCTGCATGTTGGAGAAGCCCTCCGAGAAGAAGCCCTAGAGTGCGACAAGCCTAACAACCTTAGAATTGTGTTCACCGCGCTCCATGCTCGTTTTGGCTTGACAGGCCGTGAGGCCCTACAGAACATTGCCCAGTTGAAGAAAGCTCCGAAAACTTCCCTACAGGAGCATGCCAATGAGGTGGAAAGATTAGGGCATTTCGTATATGAAGACATGCGAGATGGACATGTGGAGCGTCTAGTACTGGAGATGTTTGCCACCACCTTGGGCCACCCGTATCTGCAACGACATTCGTTGGCAGTGAACCCCTGAAGCCTTGAAGAAGCTGTTCGCGCTGGAGGCGAAATCCTCCAAATAAGAGCCTTGTCCGACAACATGCCACCCAGAGTGCGTAAAGTAGAAGAACATTACGACGAGAGGTATGAAAAGGAATACCATCAACTTTCCATAGCCCATTACCGTCATTCACAGACAGCTGCCGTAGTTATACCGGCTCATAGAGAACTGGATCGCTCTTACCCAGTTGCGAGCAGCCACCACCACTCTGCTCCTCAGCCGGCACCAGTGTACGAAGATACCACAACGCGGTTGCTTCAGACAGTATAAGAGATAGCCACCGAGATGCAACAGTTGAGACAGTGGAAACAGACAGTGCATACACCTCCGCCTCGGGTGCAGCCTGCTCCTCAACCTCCTGTTCAGGCTCATCATGTGGTGTACCACCCTCCCCCTGCAACACCTACCACCACTGTCAGTGAGTGGCCACCTTTTGCAACAGCCCGGTCATCAGCCCAACAGTGTTGGAGCTGTGGACAGCCTGGACACTATAGTAGATTTTGTCTGTCCAAACAACCAGCTGTCGCCACACCCAGAGAGATTCAGGCGACAGGAAACGAGCATCGACGGAGTAGCTATCACACCGGCTACCTGCGATAAGGCAAAAAGGTGGAAAAAGGAAATGAAGAAGCTAGAGAGATGTACCCCTGTGCCTTTACTCCCCTCAGATAAAGCACCCCTGCGAAGAGAACTGAAGCGGGCTGAAACTGCCCATGCCAAGCTGCCTACCTCTTCTGTCGGCCCCCTGAGAGACCATACAAGAAGTGAGCCACTACCTACTGGTGGGCAACTAATCCCTACAAGTGACAGCCAAGTCACCCTACAGAGAAAGAGAGAGAAGAGTGTGCAGAACGAACTAATTGTACCATCCCTGCTAGATTTACCACCAGTGCAATTTACCGGCCCCCTGGAGCTTCAGCCTGCCCTCACTCAGCAAGCGGTAGCTGTACCAGTTAGCCAACTGATGGAGCGCGCTACACACTCACCAGTCCGAGTGTTGCCCCCTCCTTCTTGAGCTACTGAAGTTCAGCCCACCTGTGCACCTGACCGAAGGTTAGAGAGACCGTATAGAGCAAGCTATTTCCTCACTGGCAGGTTACAGAGCCAGCCAGTCAGGCTCCTAGTTGACACCGGTTGCACTACAAACCTCTTGTCGAAGCATGTAGTCAACCGTTTGCCTCAGACAGTGAAGAAGAAGATAAAGGAGAGCGAGTCACATGGAATCATGGCGGACGGTTCACAAATTACCTTCTACAGGATGGTGAAAGCAGCCCTACAATTGAAAGACATAAGAACAGCAGCCATGTTTGTAGTTAGCCGTATAAGTGAAGACGCCATATTAGGCATGCCCTTTCTCACCAATCATGACTGCCGCCTAAAATTGGTGAACATGCCATAGTAATTTCAGGGTGCGAGATGTGTTGTACAGACAAGGACAGCAGCCGGTTGGTGAACAGCGACAGGATCTCCCACATATAACAGTTACGCATCAATGGAGACACCCCTCACTTGTACCAGGTCAGCGCGCAGAGTTGCCTACCCCCTGGCCGAACATTGTACCACCAACCACCTTCAAGTTGGAACCATATGCTGCACCACTTCCGAGACATCAGGATTCCTGCATCTGATCTCTTCGACTTCCCCCTAGCATCTACCCAAGGTTATCAGATGGTTTCAGAAGAGAGGAGTGAAAATTGATTTCATTCAAAACGAATCACCTTGGATCATCACTAGGCAGAGTATTGAGTCTGCAACAGCCAATATAGGAGCGGCCATTTGTGTCAAAACAGCACAGACACTTCCAACCCATCAGTCAGCACCTCCTCAGTTTGATGCAGTGCCAGGGGGATTGATATCATTACTTTCACCCAAGAAGGGAGAGTCCAGTTTGGAGAGACCAAAGGAACCACTCACTACCAACCCCCCAGCCACTCAGAGCAAGTTTGGGGAAGACCGGCCAAGCGGTTTGGCCAGAAATAGTCAAATTGTGCAGGAGTTGTCCCAGCAACTGGGGGAGATGACTCCAGTCCCCATTCATAGTGGAAGCCGGCCAGCCAACATACAAGTACACAAACCAGTTAGAAGTGTTGGCCCGCCCACGCATTGCAGCCAGTCAGTTGCAATAGCAAAAGGAGTGGATCAACAGAATGCAGTTAGCAAATTATCTAAAGTGAAGAGAAGCTCTCCTGAGCCAGTTCCCACTGAAACCCCTGCAAGCTGGTTGCCAGTAGAAGACATAGAACCTCTCTCAACAATTTTTCAAGCTCTTACTCCTTGGCAGAAAAATCATCCAGTTATAAAAGTTGGAAATTGGACAAAAGTTTAGTCAGGAAATTACCCGATGACAGAAAACGACCAAAACTATTGGTACCAAACCGGAGGTATATTAACCCTGGCTGGGATGTCAACACCCCCCCCCCCCCACCCCCCCCCCCATACTGGACGCTGTTCATGGAATGACAATCGAGTAAACATGTTAGAAAAATATTGAGTTCGGACTTTCCAACAATCCAGAGTAATGGGCGCTCGAATACCGCACCCGTCAGCCAGGCCATTGTAAGGCATCCACCCCCGCACGATTGTCAACAAAGCATGAGTCAAGGACAGTGCATTTTGAGTGCGGTAACCACCATTGCTACGCAAATTTCTAAAGCCACAGGACGTGTTTTTACCGCTGCAGAATTTGCTCAACACATTTTAAACTCTACTATGGATTGCTCTCAGGATGTTTCACCTGCTGAGGACGCAGTTCTTCAGCTAGAAGAGGAGGAAGGGTTCTTGATGGAGATCGACGATGCTGCAGAACAGCCATCAGGAAAGAATTCTGCTCGTCGCCACCATCGACAATCTCCACCTACTCAGAAGGTTTCTCCTTCAGCGCAGCCTCACTGTTCAGCCGAGAGCAGGCTGTCACTCCCTCATTCTGACCACCAACTGGACAGCTGGATTCAGAAACACAGCTCTCCCAGGGATCCTTTAGCTTTAAGGCATAACCCCCTCCCCACCAGCTGGATGCGGAGTTCCCTCCTTTTCCCTCTGGCAACCGGTGGCCATCCACCGCACCCATCACCCGTTCCCCTCCCCACAGCTAAAGTGCTGCTGCTACGAGGCCAGTTTCTACTGCCGTGTCCCCCCTTCATGGTACACCTACCTCGCAGCAGGCCTTTTCTGTGCCTTCCCCAGTATGGGACCTTCTGCCAACAACCACTCCCTCCAACACGGAGCCTAGTCACAGTATGGTGACAGTCAAGTCGGGCACCTCTACCCGTATACCGCACCTCGTTATACGTGAACAGATGCAGTCACTAGGGAAGATTTTCCGAGCAAACGCAGAGGAGCCTCCCTCCTAGCTGGTCGCTCTGAGCAGGACAGCTTTGCTGCTGCCATTAACAAGCCAGATCTCCCCCCGACAAGAGTTAGGGTGGTAACTCTAAAACCAGTTGAGCAACTCCCTATAGAGGACCTCATACGTACCAGACGCAAGGCAGATACCAACTCCTTGCTGGTTTCCACAGCACCTGTTGCCTCCTCGGAATCTGACGTTAGGTCATCACCCCCTGCAACTCTTCCAATAATACGGTTGGTAGACGTTGGTGTTCCACCACCTCCTTCCCCTACTGTTACGGAAGAAGTTACTGCTCCGATGCCTCCGGCAAGTAGCTGCCTATTGCTCATCGACTATTGCAATGGATAGCTCCTTCCACTGAGAAAGCTGTACAACGGCAACTAAGGAAGGCCAGGCGTAATACCTGCCAGCTGTGCCATTGCCAAGCCAAGAATATGCGCCAACTCTCGGAACATATTCACCAGCACTTCATCAGATATTTCTGTAAGTGCTGTTACTTCTCCAGTTCCCGTGATAGTGTCTATGGCCATCAAAAAAAGCGGGGTACGAGACCAGAAGACAGTGACCATTACCAAGAAAATGGCTACATCTATGCCGTCGACGGTGAGAGTTTTCCGGCCTTTTGCAGATACCAGTACTGGTCATCTTCTGAGGACTTTGGATCCTGTAGACCCACCCAGACAGGCCCTGTTACCCCCTCCGTTTCTTCTTCCCCCGTGGTGACGGAACCCCCAACCCTAGTTCCTCCTCAGCCAGGACCTTCTCCTTTGCAGTCTAGCATCACACCACTGATGTCGATTCCCTTGGAGGGCTACCGTATCCCCAAGAAGAAGGCTCGCAAGAAGCCCTGCACCCCCGTAACACCCAGTTCCGAGGACATGGTTGTATCCCCTTCTCGCCCTGTCTCTACATCCCAGTTTGTGACGAGAGATGTTCCCCGTTTGCTGCCCCTGCACCTCCTGTAGAATCTCCCACGGAGGTCAACCACTCTTTTCCAGTTATTCCCCCTACTGCCGGCTTGCAGGTTTTAACTGTATTTACTCTTCGCACATGGTCTTGTGCCGGGGACATACTCTGTATGTACCCCCTGGACTACAGGTTTTGTAGTTGATGGTCTCTTGGAGGCTCTCCGGTATGCACTCATACCCTCTCTTTGCACATGGTCTTGTGCCCGGGACATACTCTGTATGTACCCTCTGAATTATAGGTTTTGTGGTTGACGGTCTCTTCAAGGCTCTCTGGTATATCCTTATACCTTCCTATTTACTCTCCGCACATGGTCTTGTTCCCGGGACATACTCTGTATGTACCCTCTGGACTACAATTTTTGTTGTTGACAGTCTCTCCAAGACTCCTGTATATACTCATACATATATACTCCCATATTTATCCCCGGCCTCATATTTACCCAGCCCCCCTGTGCCTGTTTAACTATCAGTACGGAAGTACTTGATTGTTGAAGCGGCCTAGATTTGCACAGTGCAGCTATTCTCTCTTCAGCCGGTGATGTTATTCAACATACCTATCTATCTTATACTACACGCTAGATGGGTACGCTTGACTGCACCCGAGAGTACAGCTGACCTGCCGCTCACACAGCCAAGCCTAAGGATGGTTTCCCGCCACTAGTAAACTGGCGCATTGGCACGTATTTATATATATATTCATTTAGCATTAATGCGCCAGCCTATTGACTGATGTATTCTTTTGTGCCAGATTATGATTGTTTTTTACATCTTGCTGGGGGTATTCTCTTTCCAATCATATATGTATATTTGCAACTGCTTACTTTTTCTATAAGCACCCTTGTATTCAGCCCAGTGGGCAGACATTGTGTAGACTTTGATAGTGAGTAACCCTTGTGTAGCAAGCGAACTGTTTTGACCAGTTATATTTTGAGTCTTCACTCGACCCTTGCCGTCAGTTGCTACCGTTCTCGTATTATCTACTTGTGTCAACCTTTCAGTTTTGTGCATCAGATTAGACATTGTTTGCTTGGCTGGTAGGAATAAACCATTGTTACCTACAAATCTGTGATACCTGTGAGGCCGGTTGCCTGAACACAGTTGTGCCTGCTATAGAGCAGCACCCGGTTGTATCTAGAGCTAGATAAACCACACAGAGCCGTACTGCCTAGCAGTGACGCTCTTAGTACAGTGCAGATAAAAGCCGGACAGTACAGCCCTTCTTGTATTTCCAGTAACGATTCGCTCCAGTGACGGAGAAAACCATATAAAGAGGATTTCGCTTGCAAAACAATATTTTTCGCAGGAATAAAACAACATTGCCTATCTGAAAAAAAACAGTTTTTGTCTGACAAAAATACATTCTTAGCGTGAAAGACAATTTTTTTTGCTCAAAAGATCCCTTAATAATCTGGAAAGATTTTCGCTCGAAGAAATATTTGTGCGAAAGGTCTATATATGTTGTAAAGGGTTTTTGCGTGAATAAAATCATTATAAAGAGGTTTTCTTGTGAGTATTTTCATTCGTCGTCGGGTTAATAGGTGTAACTTTGAGTATTGAAGAGCTGCTCTTTTTACACAGAAATCATTCTCTCCAGCAACAGCTTTCAAAGCAATAGCTTCTGAAGAAACAACATCCACTACAGTATTCATTACACAGCTATCAGCAGGATTCTCGGTGATAAGATAAGAATTGGGAGAAATATTATTTAGCACTGGTTGAAAAATAAAAAAACTTCTATTGTTTTGCTTCAATATCTATTACCCTTTACTAATACAATTTTTTTTTATTTTATATCAATATATTATCAAAAACGCTATACCTAAAAGATTTCATTCCGGAAATATATCACAATTATGGAAGAGATAATGTGATTCTTCAGCAGAAAGTGGTATATCAAGTGATATTCCAATTGCCATAATATTTTGCTTCAGCAACACATGCTAAACATGGGAGCTCTGTACGGAGAACTTTCACCAATTCAGTGCGAACAGAGTATGTTTCAACAAGATGATGCTATAGAGGTCTTCAATCTTGTGTTGAAAAACAATTTTGAAACCATTCTAAAAATGGTAAGAACTGTAACTATTAATGAATAATAAAAAAACAATTAAAAAAAGTTCTTGGAATAAAAAGATTTTTCAAAAATTATATCAAGTGAACTGGACTAAAAAAGTTTGAGCAAAATCCGTCCTCATTTTTATAAATACATGTAAATAGATAAAGAGCTATTTTTTTCTAGACATACTTTCAAAAATATGTCAGAAGTTTTCCGTACATATCTATAATGTTTGTTATATAATGGAGTTATACAACAACACAATGCTTCATTTCTATACAATAATCAAACCCCCCAATCTAAATCATCATACAAACCCATCGACATACCAAATCACAAAACATTCAAAACACCTGGTGCACACAAAAAGGTACCAGCAACAGGACCAGGAGAACCTCCGCTAACAAATTAACATTTCACACAATAAAAACCAAACATTCTAAACACCTGGTGCACACAAAAAGGTACCTCACAGTTTTTCATGATAACTGGTGCCTACTCCAAGTACACCTGGAACCAGGAGAACTTTCTCCTTAGAGTCCATGACACAGATCTGCTCCTATGTTACTACTGGTAACTCCTAACAGTGTCAGTGAAGGTTATTTGAAACCACGATGCAAACCTTTACATTGGTGGCATCAGTGGATATTCTCGTGAATGACAGATACTGTTGGAGATTCAGCCAACGGCCAAACACACTGTTTACTCTTTCCCTTTCCCTCCTGAGTAACGGTGTCTTCCCTTTTACACAGTGGTTCGATAGACCACACTACTACCACCCCACAGACACTGTTTCCCTCCTTATTCTGATCTTGTGGCAAACCTCCAACCACACAGAATACTCCTCCTACAGCATGGAGAGAGTACAGCGCCCGTGCCCCTTGCTGAAGTTAAAGACTGCCTGCTTTTAAATGAGCTACAGACATCACAGCTCCCCTTTCCAGTACAGTCATCTACCAGAGCATCTACCCTCCCGTACAGCTGAGAACCCTGCTGAGAGAATATACAAGCACTCCCCCTTGGACAGCTGCACGGAGAGCCAAAAGTGCTGGATGATCGCCAGCAGGCACCCCTGAAGCTGCAGCCTTGGACCAGCTAGCACTGCCATTACAAGGCATTCTAAAGCATTGTACCCCTCCCCCTACTCCTAAACAACATTTCAAGCCGCTCAAGTTTCACGGCCAAGGTGACTTAGAGTATTTCATTACTCGGTTTATAGAAGTTGCTGAAACCAACGATTGGGACGCCCACACGGCGCTACTCCAAATCAGAGAAGCGCTCCATGAAGAAGTAGTGGATTGTGGCAGACCTATCTCAATCTCTGTCCCCGTTTTAGCCTTACACGCTGTGAAGCCTTACAGAACTTGGCACATCTGAAGAAGCTACCAAAGACTCCCCTCCAAGAGCATGCCAACGAGGTGGAGAGATCGGTACAGATTGCCTATGAATACTTTTCAGCGATACGTGTGGAAAGAATGGTGTTGGAAACATTTCTGTCTACCTGGGACACCCGTACCTAAAACGTCATCTGCTAGCTGTGAATCCCAAGACTGTTGGAGAAGCTGTTCGTGCTGGGAATGAGTTCCTCCACATAAGAGCAATCTCAGACACCAAGCCAACCAAAGTTAGGATGATAGAAGAAGAAGAGTATGAAGAAGACGGCGAGGATTCCAAAGAGGATTACTTTAAACCTTCCATGACAGCATTTGTCATTGCCAGACAACTGCTGTGGTATACCAGGCTCCAAGAAAAAAGAGCACCCGTATGAAGCTGTGAGCAGTTACCTCTCCACGAGTCACTCTGCTCCACCCCTGCAGCCAGCACCAGTGCCTGATGGCGCAATGACTAAACTGCCACAGACAGTCCATGGCATGGCCACTGAGTTCCAACAGTTGAAACAGTAGCAGCACACAGTGCATGCACCTCCCCCCTCCTACCGTGTATGCTTCCTCACGCAGCGGAACCCCTGCTCATCATACAGTGATGCAGCCTCCTGCTCAGATTCGGCTTGGAGCATATCACTCTCCCGTGGCATCTGTTCATCCTGCAGCTGAGCAGCCACCTCCTAACCGAGCGCAGTGGATTTCCCTCCAGTGTTGAAGCTGTGGACAGTTGGGCCATTTTAGTGAAGATGGTCCCGTGAGGTCAAAGGCCGTCACTAGATCTAAAGCAAAGCCTGTTTTGCAAAATGAGGAGTGCCAGCAGTAGCCACCACACCCGCTACCTGCGACAAGGCAAAAAGCTGGAATAATGAGGTAGAAAAAATCAAGAGATGCAACCTTGTGTACTCCACCTCGTCAGACTGTCCACCCCTGAAGAAGAAAGAACCGAACAGAATCCAGAATAATGCAGTAAAACCTTCTGCCCTCGTACCGGATCTTCAGGGCCCCCTCAAGAGAAGAAGAAGTCACCTCCTACTTTAAGTAATTGCATGAGCAAAGCGAATGGATGGAAGCGCTCTCTCCCAGCCATCCCGTCATTACTAGAGATGCCGCCTGTGTAGTCTGTGGAGTTACGAGAGTATGAGTTGGTTGGGACACAGAGCCAGCGAGCGGCCGTCTGGTCAGTTAGTAAAGATGTGAAGCGGCCTATACCCTCCGAGGATACAGCCCGGCCCTCCTCTCCTCAAACAGCTAAGGTGAGACCCACTCACCTACCCAATGCTGAAGTGGAGAGGCCGTACAGAGGCAGTAACTTCCTTTCTGGCAAATTAGAAAACAGGCCTGTTACCCTCCTTGTTGACACAGAATGTACTACTAACCTCCTGTCAAAGCGTGTGTTCGATCTGCTACCCCCAACAGAAGAAAAGACCGTACGGAAGAGTGAGTCATATGGTATTATGGCTGTTGGCGCTCACATCCCTTTCATTAGTGCAGTAACCACCACCCTATAGCTACGAGGCGTGCATACCTCAGCCACGTTTGTAGTTAGCCAGATAAATGGGGATACCATCGTAGGCATGCCTTTTCTCACAGGCCACGACTGCCATCTCAAGTTTAGCAAGTGCGCCATAGTCATAGCAGGCAGTGTACAGACCAAGATGGCACACTACTGATTAATAGTGTAAGTCTCCTAGCATAGAGTCAGCCAATCTGTGCAAAACCACTACACAGAGTTTTCCTCCCCTAGCTTGACAGAGCCGTGCCCAGGAGAACTTCCTGTTGCCACTGAACCCCCCAGCATCAAGCAAGGCGGTGTTGCCAGTCATCTTTGGTGAGACATTGCTGTCCCACCCTCACAACATTGCCATTTGTAGTCCTGTGCTTCCCCTCAGTACTTAGTTGAAGTTCTCCAGCAAGTGCAGAACAGCGCAGTTAACATGCACAAATTATGGAAATTAGCAAAAAAGTGCTTGAGTGGTACAGCTAAGATAGCACCTACACCCCTGACTCCCCCACTGGCTCTTCCCCCCACCAGAATCATCATGTGAAGGGACAGAGCTGTTTCCTTTTCCTAACCGGTGTGCACTAGGTTTGGAGCGGCCAGGCGAACAGAGGCAGGTTACCCCACCAGCTGTTTGATGAAAATAGAGCAACTGGTTTGGACAGGAATTACCAAGACATACGGAAGTTGTCTCCCTTTCCTAGCAGGAGTACATCAAGTTTGGAGCGGCCAGAAGAGCAGAAACCGTCCACCCCACCAGGTATTCTCAACGCGCGTAATGAGAAAGGAACAAGCAGTTTGGTCAGAAATGAGCAAAATGTGCAGGAGTTATCACCCTCAAGAACTGAGGTAGCTCTACTACCCACACAGACTGAGAGTCTGCCACCCAGCGAGTCAGTGCAATGGGTACACAAGGAAGTGGGCCCTCTTACACTCTACAGACAGCCGCTATGTTGTGTAATCGTAGCAAATCAAAGAGTGAATGCAGAAATGGAAAGTAAGAAAATACCTGAGATTCACGCGTTTTTCCTGGGAAGAGTTCTCATGGAACACCTTGCAAATTGGGTATCAGTAGAAAAACCAAAGTCCAGCACAGCTGTCTGTAAAATTCAGTTCCCTGGCAGAAGTTTCCACCCAGTGATAGAGTAGTGAAAGCGGACCATCACCTCTCTGATGAAAATGAATTGCCAAAACGGCTAAGGCCACACGAAAATGGGAAAAACTTCCGGATGGGTATCATTAGAAATAACACAATCTGACGAACATCTTAGCCAAGTTTCAGGCGTGTACCCACATTCTATGGAAAGATATGGGCGCTCGAAGACCGCACCCGCTGGTCAATCCATTGTTGTGCATCCACCCCTGCCCACTAGTGGTCAAGGGCAGTCCAGACGCCCTCGCGCTGGAACCGCCATTGCTTCGCAACTACTCGTGCATTCAAGACGTGTTTTCACTGCTTTTACGGATCACTATTCTGATTTCAAGATGGAATACTCGAAGGATGCTCTCCCAGAACCTAGAAATGATGTTCTACAGCTTGAGGAAGAAGAGGACTTCATGATGGAGATTTCGGCCAAAGTAGACCAGCCACTGCCTTCTATTTTTCCTTCTTCATTTCAAAGTACTGTCCATCCTTCCCCCTCTAAACAGGTGACCACCCCTGCCATTTCGGTACCCTGTGCAGAGAAAGCCAGGAGAGAGGATGCTCTTCTGGGCATAGGTGACCAGGCAGCTCTTGTAGAGAGCTGGGTGTGTTGGCATGAGTCGCCTAGCTACCATCTGGCATTTAATCGTCCAACCCCTTTGTAGCACACAGAGTTTTCCCCACTCTCCACTGCATCTCTTCCTCCCCGTGCGACCACTGCACCAGCTACTCTGACATACAGTCAGAGTGTAACCAAGGCGGCACCTCTTGCGTCCCCCCTCCGTGGTACTCCCATTTCTCACAATGCTGTGAGCATTCCATCTCCCGTGTGGGACCCCTTCCCCTTTTTCCGTGTAGCACGGAGTTGAGCCTGAGTACAGTTATTGTGTCTGAAAAGGCAGTTACTTGCATGCCGCACACAGTGACCCATGAGCGCATGCAAACCTTAGTTAAAATAGTGCCAACTGAGAGGAGAGGAGCCTCACTCTCGGTTGGGCTCTCCCAACATAGCTACTCTGCTGCAGCCACCCGTCCTCTGAACTGACAATGCCTCCGTTAGCAGTGCGAGCTGTTAGCACTCAGCCAGGACCACTGGTACCCATTGCAGACTTCAAGCCCTCCAAGCGCAGGCTGAGAAGCAGTACTGAATCTTTGGCACCAGCACCTGTCACTCCCCCAGTACCACTTAAGAAGGATGAGTTACTTTCTCCAGTCCCTGCTTCAGTTCTCCAGCTAGTTTATGCGGCTGTCTCCCATCCTTTGTTACCTATGGTGACCAAAGAGGTAGTTGCTCCTCACTTTACTGGAAAGAAACCATCCATAGCTAGTTGCCTCT
Organism: Cryptosula pallasiana; assembly: GCA_945261195.1. NCBI lineage: Eukaryota > Metazoa > Bryozoa > Gymnolaemata > Cheilostomatida > Cryptosulidae > Cryptosula > Cryptosula pallasiana. The sequence continues at coordinate 19,694,149 of OX183132.1, forward strand.
TCCAGTGGATCACCCCTTCCACCGAGAAAGCGATCCAGAGGCAGTTAAAGAGTGCACGCCAGAATGTCTGCCCTCTCTGCAAATTCCCAGCAAAGAATCTGAGACAGCTCTCAGTCCATGTACACCAGTATTATGTACAGTATTTATGCCGCTGCCAGTACAGCAGCAGTATTAGAAATAGCGTGTATAGTCATCAAAAGAAGCAAGGTGGACCTGAGGACCCCGACCATGACCAACGGTTGGGATATATATTTGCTGTCGACGGTGAAAGCTACCCTGCATTTTTCAGGTATCAGAAATGGACTGCGCCTGCTGAATTTGGCTCTTGCAGACCTACTCAAACGGGCAAGGTACTGGTCAAAGTACCCCCCTTCCAAGTTTCCCCAGCTGTGGTTCTACCCCTATCAGGCTCTTCTTCCACACCAGCTGGAATTGTCTCGTTGATGGACATCTCTCTCTCTGGCTATAAGATTCCAAAGAAGAAGCCATGTACCATGACCATTCCATGCCATGATCACTCTTGCTCCAGAGGCTTTGGTTGTGTCTTCTATTGCTCCTTCCCCCTGTCTGTGCACTCGTGGCGGTGGCCAGAGTATCTTCACCCCCTGTTTCTACCATGGAACTTCCACCTAGCGGAAATGGTCTGTCGGTGTGCTTTCTACAGCACAGAGAGATTTCGGCTGCTGCCATCGAAAAAAGCGCAGCAGATTTGGAGACTCAACTCTAGGATCTTAGGATGAAGGTGGTGCCTTGTATGCTATTAGACACGTAAGTCGCCAGGCTCAGAGCGTAGATGGAACTCCTAAAGGGAAAGATAGCTAGTCTCAAGGACACCGCTGCTCAAAAGATGAGAGGCCAGTTGTTTTAGGGCGAATGCCCCCGCCCCCTTCTTTTAGCCACGCTGGTTGTGTTCCACCTCCCTCTACTGTTTGCACAGATGTGTGCAACCCGTTTTAGTATCACTCCGCTACCCGGAAACGGGCTCTTCTCCTCATTCCCTCTGCCGGTTGTGCAGATAGCGGTTTTTTCAAGTACACATGATCTTTTGTCAAGGGTCGTGCAACCCGTATGTACCTCTTTTTCTTACCAGTACACATGGTCTTGTGCCAAGGGTCATACAGTTGTACGTACTTCTCCCGGGCTAAAGGGTTCTGTAGCCGACAGTCTCACTCTTTCGCGAGACTCTCCTTATACCCATATATGTTTACTCCTCATATATACATAACCCCAGCCCCTATCCACTCACAGCCACAATATGACTGGTTAACTACCTGTACGAAAGTACATATAGTTGGAGAAGCCTGTGTGATGGAAATGCACAGAGCAGCCATGTGATATGACAGTGTGCCTACTAGCTTACTAGTTAGTAGTTTACGCCTGAGCGATCAATGGACTGAAAGGGTCTGATGCACAAGTACAAGCTTACCTACATGACAGAACAGTACCTTAACGCATATGAAGTAGATGTCCAGGCACCCTCTCCCAGTCCAGATCAAGCACAGAGGATTGCAGGCTACAATGGTTTGTTGTCAAACTGTGACCTATTTGTACTAACAATTAAGTAATTGGCGGCTAGCCAGTTCAATGCGCCAGCTTGCTATGTTATTTGGTATGTTTAATCTACTTATTCTTCATGATAGATGCCTGCACAGGAGCAATGACAGCACATGGCCCGCCACTTGTTTGTATCAGTGCTGACGGCTCACTCTAAGTAAAGTGGAAGCCTAGTGCATAAAATAAATGCATTATCGTTTTGCACTGTGTAACAAGGCCGATGAGTTTCTATCTGACCTTTTATGCCTATTCTCTGGCTCATTGCATCTTGTGTAACCACATCTAAAGTAGTTTTAAATTCGTCAACTGATATTGGCTGGGTATTGGCTAAGCTGTAGTTGATAATAATATATAAACAGCCTCAAGGTTAATTGTCATTGTTCATAATCTGTAAATCAACATAAACAATGATTGACAAAGGGATGGTGTTACTAACAACAAAAATGAGTTGCAAAACAAAACTATATGGTGTATGATTAAATCCACATGGCTCTCTGACAATCTTAAACACCAATCTTTATTCTTTACACCTGTCTTAAGTATTTTTATGAATCATATTTGTAATGCGATTGCTCATTTGTTAAGCCAATCAGGCATTACTAGTTTCAACAGTTGTCTTTTTGCATAAACAGAGAGACAGAATGCCCTATGCTCAGATTTAGTTTAGCTTTGCTTGAGATAACATCTAGCTGCTCAGAGAAGTGTATTGAGCGATTTCTTGTACCGTTTGAGTGTGAGATCTAAGGGATGTCAAGTTTACTGTACGCTTGCGAGAACTGTTCACCCCGCAAGCTTTTGTGTTTTACTAATAAATTATTATTAATCTGAAACACGTGTATATAGTGTGGCCGGTTGCCTGTAACACTAAGTTTCCATACCTTTTTCAACGAATCTGTCTGCTATACAGATCCCCTACAATAGAGAGTTTATACTACCTGCTGTTCGTATCTGTTTTTTTCGACGATAAAGAACAATAATACCGTACCGGTAGCGCTTGATAGTTTAAATTAATTGCCTTCCACAGAGAGACAACGCTACCAGTCTATTTGCATTCTGCATTGCTGTATTATTATTACACACAATACTGGCAACTCCTAACAGTGTCAGTGAAGGTTATTTGAAATCACAATGAAAACCTTTACAATATTTAGATTTTAAAAGGTTTGTGCGCATATCAGTGGACAACTTCGCATATTCTTTTAACTCAGACACGAGTGGAACAGTAGTTACATTTCGGCAATCACTTTGATGAGATTGTTTCATATCTTCCAAAGCAACTGAGTGAGATGAATAAGTCAATAGTCCTTTTTGTATAAATGACACGATTGTCAACGAACAAACGCATATAGTTGCTAACGCTGAAACCAAAAGCATTTTCGAGATGAGTTGCACAATTGTCTTGCTATTGATGGTTTCATTTCTCAGTGTCAGTGGAAACTTTCACACAAACAACATTGATGAATGTATCGACGGAGCTATGGAAAGAGATGATGTCTTATTCTTGCCACCTTTCAAAAGTAGTATATGATATACAGATGCAGATGACAATAACTGCGTGAGAATTTACCCCTCTGGCTTTTTGCAGTGTGGATGTTTCATCCCTCGAAAAGCCTTTTGGATTTGCAAGAGTCAATAACCTACAAATGAGACATTTTGTAATACTCCGAAAAAATACAGTCCAAATGAAGAGGAATGTGTGATAGGATTTAAAAATGATACGGAAAGTCCCATCCAAATGCAAAACTCTTTCGGAATGGAGAATTGTGCACATTTGACTACAAGTCTCATGTCTGAGGTGCCCATTGACAGAAGAAATGGAGACATTTGACTTTGCATGTGCAAGATGCAATTGCTCGATCAACATAGAACCAACTACTATCATCGCTGATGTCAAGGGTGTCAAATGTGTAAATTTGTTCTTTTCGAGTTTTGAAAGTCTGAAGACTGTTTAACACAAGATTATCATCAGCATCACATGTCAAGGAGATAGTAAAGACAGGCACGATCCCAACATTCTGCATACAAAGTTTTAATTGTAACATATTAAGCAAGAACAGCTGATGTTTAAGACATTTAACTCTAGATGATGAAAGCGTGAACTGAAATAAAAACAGTTTCTCTCTAAAAAAATGGAATACCTGAATTATCTTATATTATTCTCTATCCGTTTCATATATCTTCTTGCAACAGACACTCATCAGTTTATTTTATCTCATCCGACTTCGGATTGTCACCATGGAATTCTTGGCAACACGGATGCTCGAGTAGTGAGTCGTATTTTAGGCTAATCCTTAAACTTTCAAATTCATAGACTCACATGTTCCATAGATCATGTCTATCGATGAACAGACTGCTTCAGAAATGATAGTTTGAATCAATACCAATTGTTTGCAAAACCGATAAAGTTTTTTCTTACATCCTTTGGAGGATCAATAACTACAACTCAGAGAATAACAACTACTCGCACAACAGCAACAACTCCTCCGACGACAACAACAACTCCAACAATAATGACAAGAACTCTACCAACAATGACAACAACCATACCAATGACAACAACAACTCCACCGACAACAACAACAACTATACTAACTACTATGGAAACAACTAATGATTGCACATGTGAAAAAACAATACATCGAATGCGAAAACAATTCGGTAGCACTTACAACTCGATCACCTCCATTTTATAGAAAGTTTAGATATAACGATTAGGAAGAGTTTTCAGGAATGACTCTGTCTGTATCAGAAGATACTGAACGGAAAAATGGAAAAGATCTTCTAATCATCATTCATCCCAAAAGTGACGATATTTCTTGCAATATCATTAAATATTTTACAAATTGAGAAGTTTTTATACTTTTCATACTACACTATTTTTTAGTATCCATACTTTCCAACCTATTATACCATACTTCATTCCGTTCACTTCTTACACTCTTATTATATATTTTACTACACTCACTATTACTATTTTAATCAAATATACGTAATACAATAAAACAACGCTTCAGTTTGACACAATACTCACACCCCCAATCTTAATCATCGCACAAACCAATGCCTGAAATAACATACCAAATCACAATATAAACAAAACATGCACAATAAATACCCAAAAAACATTCAACATTGTAACATCTGATGCGCACAAATAGGTATCTCACAGATTCTCATGGTAATTGGTGCCAATTTAAAGTACACCGGGAACCCAGGAGAACCTGTACCTTAGACTCCATGAGAGAATTGTTCCTATATTATCACTAACAGCAAAGCACGAGGAGGGCCTAACAAGCATGCACCAAGAAAGCCTTATGAGCAAGCACCAGGAGGGCCAAATGAGCAAGCACCAAGAGGGCCAAACGAGCAAGCACCAAAAGGGCCTGATGAGCAAGCACCAAAAGGGCCTAATGAGCAAGCACAAAAAGGGCCTAATGAGCAAGCACCAAAAGGGCCTAATGAGCATGCATTAAGTGGGCCTATTGAGCATGAACTAAGGGGGCCTAATGAGCATGCACCAAGAGGACCTAATGAGCAAGCACCAAAAGGGCCTAATGAGCAAGCACCAAAAGGGCCTAATGAGCAAGCACCAAAAGAGCCTAATGAGCAAGCACCAAAAGGGCCTAATGAGCAAGCACTAAGAGGGCTTAATGAGCAAGCACCAAGAGGGCCTAATGAGCAAGCACCAAAAGGGCCTAATGAGCAAGCACCAAGAGGGCCTAATGAGCAAGCACCAAGAAGGCCTAATGAGCAAGCACCAAGAGGGCCTAATGAGCAAGCACCAAGAGGGCCTAATGAGCAAGCACCAAGAGGGCCTAATGAGCAAGCACCAAGAGGGCCTAATGAGCAAGCACCAAAAGGGCCTAATGAGCAAGCACCAAGAGGGTCTAATGAGCAAGCACCAAGAGGGTATAATATTCTTGCACCAAAAGGGCCTAATGAGCAAGCATTAAGTGGGCCTATTGAGCATGAACTAAGGGGCCTAATAAGCATGCGACAAGAGGACCTAATGAGCATGCACAAAGAGGACCTAATGAGCAAGCACCAAAGGGGCCTAATGAGCAAGCACCAAAGGGGCCTAATGAGCAAGCATTAAGTGGGCCTATTGAGCATGAACCAAGAGGGCCTAATGACCAAACACCAAGTGGGCCTAATGAGCATGCACCAAGAGGACCTAATGAGCAAGCACCAAGAGGGTATAATATGCATGCACCAAGAGGGCCTAATGAGCAAGCACCAAAAGGGCCAAATGAGCAATCACCAAGAGGGCCTAATGAGCATGCCCCAAGAGGGCCTAATGAGCAAGCACCAAGAGGGCCTAATGAGCAAGCACCAAAAGGGCCTAACAAGCATGCACCAAGAGGGTCTAATGAGCAAGCACCAAGAGGGCCAAATGAGCAAACACCAATAGGGCCCAATTAGCAAGCCCAAACAGCGCAATGTAAAAGCAAAAATAAATCAAAATATGTTATAGGGACAAAACTAACTTCAAAGTGTATTAAGATGTTGTTTGAAAGAGCTCAAGGTTGCAAAAAGGAGCTCGTTAATTTGCTGATGACATGCCAACGGAATGTATTCAACAGAGAGGAGATGAAAACCTGGTTGTTTACAGTCGCATTTTAGGCCCTAATTTCCTTGCTTGTTCTCATGTTTTTATGGCAACTTTACTTGTATTTGATTAACTAAATATTAAAACGTTTTTTTCCAACTGCTCAGCTACATATCCTATTATAGGCACATGGCTCTGAATGCTAATGTAGAAGTAGCAAACTGGTTTTATATTGGGCACATTACTTCATTGCAACCTTAGATTATAGCTAGCCTAATAAAACTGATTTCCTTGTGTTTATTACTTTGTGATCTGTCAGATCGGTTGCATTCTGAGGTTGATGATGGTCAGCAGAACTGCTGCTGGTGACTTATTGGTTAAGTAGTAGCCTCTAGAGGAACTAAAGGAAAGTTATCTGGCCCAGTGGTACTTGTAGGCAGATATATTAGCCTTTAAAAACTGTAGGCATGGAGTAGTAGGGGAGACCCTGTCTTGAGCTAGATGTGTTCTAAAAGACAATGACCTTTACTTTGGTCAATATTGCTGTTCCTCTGAGGCCTGCATAATATTGTGATTTTATGTCACCACAAGTGATCCTGTGACTAGTTTTCAAAACATTTTCTTGCTCTACACATGTGACTGCTGGTAGATCATTGTTTAGAATGAGACTATGTAACAATTTATAATTGTTTTTTATTACATAGAGTGGCAAACTTACCGCCCATGGATTGGTATGAGGAAAGTTGATAAGACCTGGCAGTGGGATGGACTGCTGACTGGACAACTCGCATTTGATTGGTGGATTGATGGTGAGCCAAATGGCGATGGAAGCTGTGCTGGTCTGCTTAGTAGCACCCCCAAGTTTAATGATATGGATTGCAGCAGTGGGAAAAATTTCTTCTGTGAGAGGGAGCTCTAAGATGAGTTGCTTGCTGGTAAAAACATTGCCAAGCTCAGTACTACATCCCTAAAAAACAACTTGATATAGTTAGGCTATTGTCTGTGTATTTACTTAACCAAAGACACCCAAGAGACTTTGACAATTGATTGACGCTAACGTGACCAGCTTAGGTCTAGGAATGTTGCTGTTGTATAATTTCAAGCTAACGTTACATTGCTGGTCATCTTCAATGTTTGCATCAGCATGACTTACATTGTATTAGTTTATTGAAGAAATGAAATAGAAAAATCTGTGTTGTTCTGCATCCATTAATACTTCTATTTTGTTAAGCGCACTGTGCCTAAAGCAAAAAAAATTTCAGAAACATTATTCCCTCTCCACTGAAGAAAGAAGCCAAGAAGCTTGTTTTTGTGTCAAAAAGCAAAACTGCTTTAGAAAAATTTAGCACCGAAAGCAATAGCCTGATAAAACATAGGCTTAAGGGAGTTAACAATAAAACTTGAAACAAATTCTTCTGTTGAAAAATATAAGTCACATAAGAAATGCTCTCCTTTCCAACAAACTGCTCGAAAGTTGAAGAACGAAAAGCAAATCCAACTAAAACCAATGAAGGAATAACTATATTGACTACAAGTGCATGGGAAATTATAAAAAAAAATGACCAGAAAACTGCTGAGCACTGTCGAGGAATCCGTAGTGTGACATGTTATAAACAGTTATCCAGGTTCGGTTTCTTCCAGCGTTGAAACAACCAAGTTTGGAGTTTTTCAGGGTTGAAATGACTGGGTGAGGTGGGGGAGGGGCCGCAGGACACAAAAGTTGTATAGTGAGAAAGGTGCTGTTGTATACAAAGTAGTGGTAAGAAACAGCTACAGTACTTGGATCGCTTTGATCTAAACTGTAGTAGGAGTCTTACTTATAAAATATGATTGAACAATCACACCTTGTCTTGTTCATCTGAAACCATTCACTCAGGTTGGATTAGCAGGTTGCAGCTTGGTACAGGAGGTGGACAACCTTGAGTTAGGCTGGTAGAGCTGTGAACTTACTAGAGGAGAACAAACAGACATCAGTTCCAACCTCATACCAGAACTATTTGATGAGAATACCAAGTGATTGCGAGTTGTCCGAAGGGATGGTCTAGTAATGTTGTTGGTGAAAAGCAAACAAGTTGAAAATTATTAGCTGTGCTAGCAGAGACAGTAAAAATTCTCTACAAGGTTTCTCATTTTCCCATAAAAAGCTGTTGATGACAATGGAACAAAAGAAAATGTCCACAGTGTGTGTGTTCATTTGTTAACTTGAACAATCTACAGGAAAATAGTTCCACCCTTGCATGAGCTCAGAATGTTTGCAAGATCCATAATTGATCATAATCCAATAGTTTCTCAAATAGGGTTTGCAAATACAATTCACAGATGTTAAGAACTTATAAAACACCAGAATTGATTTAGTCTTATCAGTTTTTAATCAAGAACCCAACCAAATGATGGGCAAGAACTTTAGTAATGTGGCTGACAACTACTTCGGACCTCGTAAATAGCCCAATGGTGAACATTGGCTTAATTTTCTCAAATATATCGACTTCAAGTGAACATCAAATGGGTTTGAGTTACGAATCATACAAAAAGGTTTTTGCAGACATGTGAATCATTATAAAACACAGCCTGCATCCGCAAATCAATCCTCTAATTAGCACTTGCATATTGACAAAGTTTTTAGCGTAGATCCAAACAACTTTCTACAAAGAATTCGTATCAATAACATATTTAAACAGCAAATAAAAAATATTGTGGGGGAATCGAGCCATTGTCAGCCCCTGAGAGCTTTGCAGCAAACTGTAGCAGTTGTGCACCCTTACTGGATGTTTAGATAACCCTAGACAAGTACAGACTGCTGCTAGAAGAGATTACTGCTAGAAGATGACAAAGCCTCCGCCCACTTCCAACCTTGATTTTATTGATTGGACAATAATTTATTCTAGTAATGGTATTGGCTAGTTGCATGTATGCCTGAGTGATCATGTTGTAATGTATTAAGCTGTATTAAGTTGTCCATCATAATTTGTGATGATCGACCCGGAGAGCTCAATTGTAAATAATCCTTATATTTGTAAGCATCTCTCTGTATTTACTTGGATTATTCTGGAGTTGCGGTACTTGTTGGCAGGCTTCCATACCTGTCTGGGTTTCAGGAGCAGATTTTCCCTGCTACACCAGTGCTGACTGGGTAGACAGGATGGTGCACCGGGATTACTGGGTTACATGGGTTAACACCTTGTACAGTCGATAGTCAGTCAGATAGTAGTTGTCTTCAATAGTAGTCGGTGAAATCCATTACATTGGTGGCAGTAATGAGATTTGATGGAATCCCAACAGACCCAACTGATGGAGCAGATAGTCATACTACCAAGCCAAAAGAAAGTTGCAGTGTCTACCTTGGATTTGTCCAGCAGAGAACCACAGAAAACCGAAGAGTTACAGTATCTACATTGGATTCATCCTGTAGACAGTGACCGGTACTAAGTCACACACGGCCGGTACAGGGCCGGTATTGAGTCCTACAGGGCCGGTACAGGGCTGGTACTCACTTGAATTTTGGTCGAGCTGGACAGCCGGTAGCACAACCAGCTGGACAGCCATGGAAGCTATTGAGATGCTCACGCAGGCTTTGCAGGGCGTAGTGCCATCTCAACAAGCTGCAGTGCCAAATCAATTTAAGTCGCCTAAGTTTGAAGGCAACCGAGGTGTCGAATACTTCATACCTGGTTTTGTCAAGGTTGCTGAAGCAAATAACTGGGGACAAGGCACCGCACTATTGAACCTAAGAGAGACGCTGAAAGGCAACGCTCTGTAGTGTGGAAAGTCAGCTTATGTGCAGGGAGTGCTTACTGCCCCGCGAGCCAGGTTTAGTCTCACTGCCAGGAAAGCACAGTCAAAATTGTTTGGCCTGCACCACTCCCCTCTAACCACCCTAAGAGAACATGCAAGTGAAGTAGAATGCTTTGTGCAGGTTGCCTACGATGACCTACGACCCAGACGAATTGAACAGGTGGTGTTGGACACCTTCTCCAGCACTCTAGGAAACGCAGCTCGCTGCAGACACTTGCTGGCTGTACAACCAGTAACAGTGGAAGATGCTGTCCAAGCGGGCAGCAAGCAACTACAGATCAAACCCTTCCTAGAACCTAGACCTTCCAGAGTCCGGGCTGTGGATGATTAGACGGAGGAGGATGAACCATCTACATCACCAGCCAAGACATCGCAGTTACCTGCCAGTCAGGTTAAGCCTGTTTCTACCCAAAAGGAGCCACTGATAGGGATGATGAAAACCCTGCAAGCATTGGTGGAAGAAAAGAAGCAGACAATGATGCAGCAAGCAGATCCTCCTTTTCCTAGGGGACCGGCACCTCCTAGCTGTTGGGGGTGTGGAGGTCAAGGCCACTACCGCAAAGGCTTTCCTACCCACCCTTGAAGACCCAGAATGAACAAAATAAAACAGCAGGGAAACCAACTGAGCCCACCACAGACCTTCAACTGCTGGTCAGACCCGGGCTACTGAGAGATTTACAGAGACATCACATAGGTTGGAATGCCATAACCCTGTTCCAGAGAACCAGAAGCAGGGGCACAGAGCCATTCCCAATCCTGGACCATGGCAACTATCACTGCACAACCGATTCACCACCTCACAGCAAATGGAGGAAGACAGTGCAGATCCAGGGCCATCAAGTCAACTACTGACCAGTGATCCATCACTGCTCCACACCCAATTACCCAGACAGAAGCAACAGTCAAAGAGGACCAGACCAGACAAACCATTGGTTCCAGGCGTCTGCCCCGCAGAGACAGTGACATATGCTCTAGAAGGGCCATACAAACCCAGCTATTTCTTACCTAATAAACCAGAAGGGACTCCAGTATCCATACTGGTAGATACAGGGTGCATCACCAATTTGCTATCCCAGTCATTAAGAGCAGCCTGCAAGAGAGTGACTCCCATGGATTGATGGCAGACGGTCCCCGGATTCCAATTTATGGCATGATTCAGCTACCCCTCCGGCTAAGAGATATCAAGACCGAGGCTACAGTTGTGGTCAGCCATATCAATTGGGATGTCATTATCGGGATGCCGTTTCATATTTCGCACCAATGCGGGATGAAGTTCGACAAAGCAGTTATTATGATGGATGGTCAAGAACTGGTGTGTACAGACAAACACGGGAGGCTGGTGGTTAGCAGGGTTCAAGTGATTCAGGACACAGACATCCCTTCTTGCTCTGAAGCAATAAAACCATGTCGGCTGAGCACCAGAATCACCTCCCACTTGGTATGGTGGAAGGCCAGGCAGATGCACCACTTCCTTTGGCCAGCCTTAACTAACCAGATCAACAGGGGCGCATCCTAATGTGATGCCTAAATCCCACCGACCAGCCAGTCTCCTTGAAAACAGGAAGAAAAACAAGGCAGTATACCAGGGTCTCTATTGAGGAGTGTGGTAGAGAACAGACATACACAAAAATAACATTGCCAGTAAACAGGCCCTTTTCTTTACACCTGGTGCCAACACATCTTCAAAAGCTATATGATTCAGCTCTGTATAATCACAGTAACACCAACGAAGCAAATTAGTTCGCCCAGTTACTAAGCCAGTATGAGGCGGTGTTTCGTACAGAATAGCAGGATAAGGGACAAACTGGGCTAGTCAAGCACAGCATTCCCTTGCTCCCAGGTGCTAAGCCTATTTTCCAACCCCCACACCGGCTGGGCTCACAAAAGGAGTGAGAAGGAGAGTGGCAGGTTGCCCAACTACTTGAGAGAGGATTGATAGAACCGGCCTTAGGAATTTGGAGCGCTTCGGTGGTCCTAGTAAAGAAAGGAGATGGAGCCCGGCATTTTTGTATAGACTACCGTAGGCTGAATGCAGTAACACATCATGATGCATATCCATTGCCAAGGATTGACGAAAGTTTGGACGCTCTTGCAAGCAGTCGGTATTTCAGCACCTTAGTCCTCGTCAGCGGATACTGGCAGGTGTCACTAAATGATGATGCCAGTGAGAATTCAACGTTCTCTACAAGATCAGGTCTTTGGAAGTGGAAAGCTGCACCTTTTGGGTTGAGTTCTGCGCCAGCTAATTTCCAACCCCTGATGGAGAAAGTCCTACATGGACTTCACAAGCAGATGCTCCAGCTCAATCTAGATGATATTGTAGTGGTTTTCCACCTTCTACTACGACACAACGGTATCACTCCGAATCTTCTTTCACTGTTCCGGAGTCCACTCCGAACTGACTCTAGCAATCTACACGGGGTCCACAACCCAGACACAGAATAACAAAGTTTTCACTTAATAAATATTTATTCCGTAATCTATTTAGCAAGATATAAGTGTATTTAGCAAGATCCACCAGACTTCTGCCCTTCCAATGAAACACTTTTTTCCTTCATAGGAGAGGGCAGCAACTTTTCACCTCCTTATTAGGGGTGAGCCAATAAATTACATCATAACAATACATATACGAATCATAAAGCAAGACACAACATACAATAACAACATGATCCAATAGGGGTCAAAAGCACATGGTAGTTGGTTTGAGTGTACCCCAACTGCCTCCCCTTATAAGGTTTCTTCCTTTCACTCCTTGTTAGGTAGGTCACATAGCCAAGGGCTTATGATCATGTATTGCAGAGCAAGGAGTGGTGTTTGCATGGGTGGAGAGAGGAAGAGGGTAATTTTCCGCTAAAATCTCCCACAATATTATTGTTATAGCACCAGAGTTCCGGACACACCTCCACAGGCTGGCGGGGGTCTTGAAAAGGGTTGCAAAAAGCAGAAATAAAACTCAAACCAAAGAAGTGCGAACTTTTACAGTCGCAAGTTTGATAAGCAGGACACATAATCAGCAAGGATTTTGTGGCCATTGATCCGCCAAAACCAAGGTAGTGAAAAGCTGGAGGCCCCCCTAGGATTTGAAGGATCTACAGGCATTTTTGGGTACTGTTGGGTACTATAAGGCAGTATATACCTGAGTTTGCAACAGCTGCCAAGCCCTTGACCAAGCTGACTGGGGATTGGGAACAGACCAAGAAAGTGCGTTCCAGCATTTACAACACAGCCTGCTCATAGCCTCCATTTTTGGATTACCCCCTGTGTTGCTCCCACCAATAGAGCCTGCACCCATGCGTTGGAGCACCCAGGATCAAGAGTACAGCCACACGTAGCAGACAGTCCACTGAACCCCCTTTTCGAATAGCATACAATTCGATCAAGAACTCCAGCCACAGGATCAGAAAACAAATAAATTATGCATACACCCATGCTGGGTACACCCCCTTGCCCATAAGAGGAGGGAATGCCCCCATAAGTGGAATAAGCAGCAGACCCAGAAGAACTGTAGGGCCACACATACGGTACAATCCGCCACTGTACCACCTTGTGAAAGAAAATGCATTCCTCATCAAAATAGAGAAAGCTGAAAAGATGCCCACAACAGAGACTGCAGCAACTGAAGAATCGTTTAAAATAGCCAACTCATTCTTGGACTTAAAAGGAGCCCAGAGTCCAGTTCCGCCATTCCCTTAAGCTCTAAGCAGATTCGGACTTTCCAGGAAAACCAAAATTAGCCAGTTTGCTCCCAGTAGAGCTCCACCAACTGCTCAGTGTGACTCACATGAAATGAGTCAGGCTTGTGCACATGTAGCTAAGCTCTGCAGCCAGTCAATTGCCACCACTGAAGCCGAAGTGAACAGACCTACTCTGCTCCTTCAGTCAGTCAGCAAGTATTTCTGAACAACTCAAATGGACAAAATGCCGCCAGATCTTTTTGACGAGGAGGAACTGTTGACCTCTTGTAATTTGGCAGATTTTGCGCCGGTATTTTCTACACAAAATGAGGAAGTATTGGCTATGCCTACAGCCAAACTGAGCCTACCTACAGAGGAATGTACTATAGCAGAAAAACAGAACAGAGAGAAACAGATATCAGGATGGACACACTAGACAGCAATGAGGGTGGTACGATCAGTGGGTGTTAACCAATAGCTCGTGTATTGATCCTCTAGCTTAACAGTGTAGTTGCCATCTCCAACTAGTGAAGCAGATTTTCCTTCACTTCCTAAAAGTGAGGCAGTAACAGAGGACAGCTCTAGAGTCTCACCAACACTCCCAGCTAGAGCACTGTACAGTCAGTGTTTTAAACAATTTGTTGAAGATAGAACCAGTCAGACACCACCCCCGGGCCGGCTGTCACAACATCCGGACCGGCCATCACTATCCCAGGGCCTGTCACCTCTACCCCTGGGCCAGCTGCCAAAACTCCGGGCTGACTGTCACCATTACAGGCCCGGCAGCCAACAGAAACATGCCGGCGTCCATTGGATGCGTTAGGGAAAGTGTCAAGGTGTAAACAAACACAATTAGGAGATTTCTGTAGCAGAAATAAGGCCGTGCAGAGGCCGGCGGAGCTGTCAGTACCTGACATACTAAGGGTGTTCAGACCCTACCTTGCCTAATGCCTGGTAGGGAAAGTCACACTGACCCAACATTTTCTGTTTTTGGTGAAGGAGATGTGAGCAGATTGGCTGTGGATGTCCAGCCAAAACTTACAGTGCGTTTGGTCAGCAGTATGGCTGGGATCTAATCCCGTTATTTTCACGATTAACACAATCAATTTCACCAAAACATTAACACAATTAAAAACAATTATCTAATTAATCTCCATTAGTAGCAATAGCATTTTTTCCTTTGTAGTGACTTCTTTGTTTCACTTTTTTATAATTGAAAATTGCAATTTTGTTTGAATAATGCCACTTTTTCATTATTGTTGTTCGTGATGTAGAAATAAAACACTACTACGTAATTACCATTACGCTAGGCAAATAGTTAGTGATGGCCTGCAAGCAACAGAAACGCTTTGTGAGTCAGTAGAAGTTACAAAACAACTGAACCGTGCACTCAAGCATGCATTTTTGACTGCAAGTCTAAGCAAACAGCTCTCACTCACAAGCTCAACCTAATTGAATGGAATATTCAAAATGCTTAAGGCAGAGACACAGTGAGCCACTTTAGCCACGTATGATTGGTAACATATGATGAGACTGGTTGTGCAATAATAACTGAAGTGATAAAAAATTTACAATAACAATAATGTGATAAATGAACAAATTAAATTTATAAGCAACAATAGTAAATGATATAGTACTATTCTATTAGTGATCAATAAAAATGCTAAATCTAATCATTTCGATAAATAGTAATATACTAGTAGCAGCAACTAATATGAATCAGAAATAATAATTAATAAGCAGAAACTGAATAAACACCAGTATAAATACATATAGAATTGATGTACTTAGTTTTCTCTTTCAAGTTTACCTTGTCTATGACTGAAAATGAAAACCTATTCACCATAATGAAATACCATGCTTATAATTTTTAATAGGTGCGGAAAAATCAGAACTATATATTGGAGAACTGGAGCTAAAAATAGATATTGCGGGGGATTAATTTTGCGATTAATTAAGATCAATAAGTTGGAAAACAACATTAGTCTTGACTTAATTTTTGAACTGTATTGGAAAACTTTAGCTAAGTATAGTTATTGCAGGAGATTAATTTTGCCAATAATTAAGATCAATAAATTTGAAAACAAGATTAATCTTGATTTAATTTTTGAACCATGCCACAGCCCTAGTCAGGAGACTTACTTCATTATATCTCTGATTACACCTCTATATGCTGTGCCGAAGCATATGTTAGTCATGTTTTTTGGCTTGCCTTGTCCATTTTAGCTGTTTATGTAACCAAACATGAAAAAACTAGTTGTTTAATTTTCAGCTGACAAGTTCTCCAATTTATATTTGTTTGGTATAAACTGCTCATTTGTGTGTTTTATATATTAAGAGAATATAAAATTTTGGATTATTGACCATGAGATGACTAGAATGGGAGAGTGGCTCCATGAGCCTATAACTATCAAATGCAATTACAAAATTTACTACATGAATGCATAGCTAAATATCAGTAGTATAACAGGAGCAGGTCTCAACTAAAATCTAAAATAATTAGTTTGACATCTATGATACTCCCTTCAATACATTATTCAGGTGTGTACATAAATATGTGATAAAAATTCATACACTTGTGGTGTTTTGGATAGGTTGGCATAAGTACAGTTTACGCTGAGTGTCTACCAGAACATAAACTGGCTAAAATAAGACAACTCCAATCCTCAGGTCATAAGGTAAGTGCAATGGTCACAGAGATCCTCAGTTCAATTTACTAGGTTGTAAATATATTACACTAGTACCTGATAATAACTAAAGACACCACTTTGGAAATTTAATCAATTTAATATGTTTTAAAGGTCACTGTTAAGGAGAATCAGTTTGATGTGATGTGACCAGTCAGTGTCTTTTTTATGCTATGGATCACCTAAGTAACTTCATATGCTGTCTGGTTCTACAAGAGCAGCCTCAAATCAACTGAAAACCAGTGTGCAAACCACTTTTCTGTATTTAAACCATGTGTGCACAAGCTTCCAAAATTTAGCGTACTGTTTTATTGACCTGTATGTGGCTATGGTAGGAGACGGAGTGAATGACAGCCCTGCTTTAGCTCAAGCAGATGTAGGAATAGCAATAGGAACTGGTACCGATGTGGCAGTAGAGGCAGCGGATGTGGTCCTCATCAGGGTAAGTAACAGATAGCTGAGAGGTAAGGTTATGGCATTGAGAAGTTACAATGCCTACTGATTCAACAGGTACCATTTCTATACAATGGCATCACAACAGTTTAAAACATCACAACATCACAACAAAGTTTACACATTAGAAGTTCTCTTTCATTTAGCTTACTTGACAAGCATGCATAGTGATTTCACTATATGTCCAACAACATCCAAGTTAAAATTTTAGAGCTGCAGAGTGTGGAAAACTATGTTGAAATCTGACTCATTGAAAAATTATTTTATAGCCCGTTGCTAATGGGTGATGTTCAGACAAGAAACATGGTGCAATTTTTTTGGTTGATCAAGAGGCCAAGGGGAAACTTATAACCGTTTGTCCATTTTTTTGTCCAAGACCTGGTCTCAAATCTCTATTTTTACCATCCCTGGTGCTTTTTTCGCTAATTCTTCTCTCCATTCTAACTGACTCCCCCACCCCCTCTATCTAATTTTTCAATTATTTTCAAAAGCAAAAAAACATGAGACTCGATTAAGGTTATTACACATATATGTGACTGATCTCTCGTCTTTTTTGTTAACAGTCTACAAGTATCCAACTTGATGCCGGAGTGTTTAGCCTTATTGGACTTCGCCTTTTGCCTTGGATGGCATCAGCAGCGATGGCTGTCAATTGTGTCCGTGGTGTCTTTGAGCCTTCTACTAACACTGTAGGTCTATGTACTGTTATGTCTGTGTAGTGCTATATATATGTACTATTGTGTCTATGTACTAATATGTCTATGCACTACTATGTCTATGCACTACTGCGTCTATGCACTACTGTGTCTATGCACCACTATGTCTATGCACTACGGTGTCTATGTACTATTATGCTTTTGTTTTATTATCCATATGTACTGCTACACCCATGTACTACTATGTCTATGTACTACTATGTCTATGTAGTGCTATGTCTATGAACTACTGTTTCTATGTGCTACTATGAATATATATGTTTGGTAAAGATGGTGAGCCCTCCAGTAGTGGAGGAAATGGAGCTGATTCGTAGCTTTCACCATGATCCAGGGGGAGTTGAGTCACAGGATGTCACCTGTGAGAGGGACCTTCTCTGAACAGAGGGGCTATATCGTCACATGGCCGAGAAGCATACTAAGCACTGTGATTAACCACATACCTTTTAACTTGGGTACAGAGATACCCCCACACATATTGCTCTTGCTATGTTAAAACTAAAGACAGGGTATGTATTTAATGGAGAGAGGTATGAGGTAGATTTTGGTGCATGCCAGAAGTAAACTGCTTGTTTGCTAGCAGAACACCAACCCAAAGTGTGCTAGGATTCTACCTCCAGCCCTTGTGAAGTGCTGTGCCGGTAGGATAAGTTGCTCTGTCAGTAGCATAGCTTGCAGGGCCGGTCTAGACCCCTGTTGGGCCGGTAGTGATCCCTGACAGAAGTAAAATAGGACCAGATCTTTGTCATGGAGTCCAAGGATAAGATTATCCCGATTACAAGCATACTTTTAGTCGGCCCCAGTGGCCATGAGAGCCTGTGAGGTACATTTTTGTGTGCACCAGGTGTTATACCTTTGAATGTCTGCTAAGTATTTATTGTGTAGGGTTTGTTTATATTGTAACCTGTATGTTGATTGGATGCATGGGTGAGATTATTTTCATGGGTGCTGTTTTTGTGCAAAAGCTTTTATTATCTGTGGTGCAGGGTTTGTTTTTATTATTATATGATGATTTAGATTGAGGGGTTTGACTATTGTATAAAAATGAAACTTTTGTGCAGCAGTTTTAATTGATTGTTTTAAAACTTTGTTTGTAATTGTATGTATAACTAAGCATTTATTATGGTTTTTATGATGATTTAGATTGGGGTGGATAAGTACTGTATAAAAACGAAGTTTGTGCCATTTTTTGTTGGTAACAAGTACCACGAGAGCTTGAAAGGTACCTTTTTGTTGCACCAGGTGTTATTGGTGTTTTTATTTTTTGTGTAATTTCTTGCCATTTATTGTGCAGAGGATTTATAATGGAAGTTGTTGGGCAATTTAGATCATTAGGTTGACTAGTTTTTAAACATGGGATGTAGGCTTATACTGAGATTTGTATTATGAGTTTGACTGTATGATTAACATTGTATAATTATTTGTATAGTTTTATTATTAGAAATTAAATTGAAGCTATTTGTTTTCGTACATAACGAAAGTACGCACCTATGTCCATATTCATATCCATTTATGTACATGTCCATATCTATTTATATACATGTCTATATCCAAGTACATATTCATGCTCATTTACATTATTCATGTCCATGTACATAACCATGTCCATGTACATAACCATCTCCATATCCGTCACCATATTAACATTGTATAGCTATGTACATGTCCATATCCACTCGTGACTATGTCCATATTCGTGTCCATATTAACATTGTAAAGCTATGTACATGTCCATGTCCACTTATGACTATATCCAAATATAAGTTTGACTATTGATTATTCTGTTAAAAATATCTATACAGTAGCTATTGTAAAAAAGCTAAAGTTTATTATGAAGAAGTTCTTTCACTAAGCGTTGATAGGTTCGGTTGATACTCCATCAGAACACACTAGTCTTTTAGCGTAAAATTACGTGAGCCCTCATTTTCTTTTACTGTACGTTAACATTTTTCCATCTTTTACTGTGAAACCACGATTTTTTTCCTGTAAATGACTTTTTGTGTTCAATACATTCAGTTAACTGTGTTTTTTCAAGTCATTACTTTGCTTGTTTAAATCTTTGGAACTAAACTTGTTTTCTGTTTTTCCCCAAAAGTAGTAGGAATTAAAATTGAGAGCAAACAATTCCATCTCCAGGAAACTCCTCTTTGAACAATCCAGGGGTTTTTTTTCCATGTTTAGGCGCTTTTTCACAGCAATCACTCATGTTCCATTTTGATTCCATTGTTTTAATCCTTAAAAACTCATCTTTATGTTTGTCACAGTACGTTTGTGGAAACCAATTGCAGTGATCATTATAAAACCCTCATTTCAAATCCGCCTTCACCAATGTTTCTAGTGTTCCACTCAAGGCACATTTGCGCTATCTGCATCCATTTCAACCTACTGAAAATCAACTCTATTGATTTAGCTACAAATAAAAAGAACAATTGTAATATTTGTAGTTATGTCTACTGTTTATGTTAACTACTAGGTTAATAGCAGAACTTTAAGTGCCACTTACTTGTCCGTAAAGTTGTCGTAAAACTGCAAAATTCTCAGCTTGGCATATTGTAGTATGTGGAAGCCCAAGTTCACTGCAACATTCATAGTCAGCTAAAATGATTAACATAGTGATTAACAAGGTACTGTTTAAAAACGTAATAGTTTTTGTAGGGACTTAATTAGATTTAGAATGTACCCTCTGTTGAGTGCTTATGATTTTGTAGAATTCTTTTTTTATCTCCTCCATAGAAACGGATTTGTTTCCTCTGATACGAAATAAAGCTTTTCTGGCACCATCAATGTACTTGGCATTTGTATGTTTTTCTGTGTCGGTGATTGTTTTTTCATAGGCTGCATCTCCTACCAACTTGGAGTAGTGGCAAATAATTCTTGACTAGGATCCATATCTCCCTTTCTCCTAGCATCTGAAACCGATGTTCCAAAAGCTTCAAAAGTCTTTCTAAGTATATGTTCTATCAGCTGATAGACTTTGGTGATTTTTAATCTCTGTTTCAAGCACCACTTTAACAATGGGCTCACTCCCAAATATTTTCTCCGATAATACTTTCAATTAAGAAATTTTGAGGGGCGTTTAGGAATCTTTAGGTTTCAGAAAAATCTCATCTCATTGCTCAAGTGCTTTCTGTTCAAAATTGTAGTTTTAAAAATCAGAAGCATTTCGGAAAATTTTTCTTTCATTTCTTTGGAAATGATGTAACCTAAAGCTTTGTGATACTTTTCATTTTCTATTGTAACTCTATGCAGTTCCGCCATTTATTTTTGACCGATTGGCTGAAACTCTTGGTGTCCAGCGCTGTTAAAAGAGCAGTTGTGATCATGCCAAAAACATCCATGAAGCTGACAGACGAGTCGGTTTTCAACACAATATCCATAAACGGGTAGTCACCGTTGTCCAAAAAAGACTTCTCCCCCGTTGAGCTGATGCTTGATGTTGGTTTTTTTGCAAACATAGCAAACTATAGCCAATTATGTTCTGACTTGCTAAGTTTTACTGGATCGGCAAAGAAGGAATTTTCCATTTTGCTTCTTCGACGATATTCAGTAGGCCTCGACTGAATCATACACTATAATTAGAGAGCATTTGCATCAATGCCATAGATTTTGTCACAAATTTTTGCTTTTTTTTCCAATCCAATGTTCTCTAATTTTACCTATACTCTTTTCGTGATATCTGTGCATCACGGGACTGGGTCCACCGATGATACTTTTCTTCACCAGAAAATAAAGATCCGCATTGCATTTGTTAATCAGAAAAATTGGGAAAGCCTGTCGAAAGAATTTAGCAAGCTCATCAAAATCCAAATATGAAGAAAGCTGTGGTGGAGCTGGTTGGGGAGCTTTGTTAAACATCCCTTGAATTACCAAACCTGGTAAAGATATACCATCATTCAGCATATCGATCCCGTGTTCTCTGTACATTGCTCTTTGTCTTTCGAAAGCTTGAACAAATGGTTTTACCTCCAAGTTGCTGTACCACTTGAAAAAAAATCCCTCATTGCGCTCATGTTTTCATCTTTCCATGCTTTTTGACAAATCATGTATTCTTCTTTGCTGATGCTTTTTTGTTTTCATGTACTGTAAAAAGCTTGTCTCGAAGGTAGATGTTTTTGTTGCAGTTGACTCAAGTCTTTCATCCATTCGTAAAGAAAAAATCCTTTTGCAGCTTCACATTGTATGCATTGAGAAGCATTTTGAAAATGTATCCTGGAGCAATAAAGTTAGTACAATCCGAAAACATAAAAGAACCTATACCGATCACAGGCATCTTGCTTCCTTTATTTACAACAAAATAAAAATTGTTGTCTGAGATATCTTTTACTTGCTGCAGCAGAATTCCTTTCATCACATTGATGTCATTGCTCTGTGAATTGAAACCTAGAATAGGAAGCTTTTCCATGTACTTTATCAGGTCATCCAGAATTCTGGAGGCTCCTGATTGTTGTCTGAATTTCTTTTGTTCGAGAGACGATTCATCACAAACTTTTCTTCAGCTTTCTTAACTCGATGTAACCCATGTTTAACTCGTTCTATGATTTCTGAAAAGTTTTCTCTCACTTGGATGTACGCTTCTTTGCTAATGTTTTCCAAGTATTGAATGAATTTTTCCACACATTTTTCATCATCACCCTTGTTGATAATACATCGAATGAACTCAAAACCTGGTATATTTGAGCAAACGGAAATGCTCAAGAGCTTATGTTCGCTAGTGAAGAAAGTAGTAACCGCATCTCTATTGTCAATGCATTCAGGTTACAAGCACTCAATATCATACATGGTGAAATCTTGATACTATCTCAAAGAATCATCCTTGCTGATATTTATTCCGAAGTAAGCCTTTCGCTCATCAAAAAATTTAGTGCTAGGTTTGAGTCTGTTGAGTCTGAGGTTGAGCACCTGTGTCTTTTCAAATTACCTATTCTGTCAAAACAAGTAGAACACATTGGCCATTTGTAGGCTTTGGTGTATCCTTTCAAGTTTGTGATGAGACTGAAGTGATTAGTAAAAAGATCCAGAAAAGGTTTTTCCTTGTATCTCGTATTTGAATTCCAAGTAACTGTTGAAGTCATGTCTTCAGTTAGAGAAATCACTGTTATCTTGAGTTAAAGCACTTTTTCCAAAACAGCAAGTCGGGTTCTTTTACTCCTTTTTCATTTCTGTAATTCTTTCAACTTTTATCTGTCAGCTCGTTTTGGATGTCACAACCGATCATTGGCGTCACCAGGGGGGCTCTGGGGGTCTCTGCAGAGCCCCCTAAAATAGATAGAAAAAAAAAAATTTTAAGCAATTATCATTTAACATTGTATAACCGTGATTCAGCAGGAGTTATGTTCTACTGTATGGTCAGTTTGAGCAACATTTCGAAGTGAACACTTTTATAACCTCCTACTAAAGAGACTGGTTGGCCTGTGTTCTTAGGCTGTTTCTATCAAATTTTTAATAAATTACTGAATCACAAAACATTCTTTAGAGCTCAATCTACAATGTTCTGCACCAACGAAATGTAAGTTTCGGTAGATAGAGACTCAATCAATAGTCACAATCACTAATTATACTTTAGTGGTTACAATCATCATGCAGAAAACTTTAAAAGTCTTTCTGATCCAAAAACAAAAGCCAGAGATAAGGTGAGCCTGCTTTGTATGATGATGATGATGTTGAACTTGGACTTACATAGAAGAATAGCAATAGTATTAGTCTGTCTTGGTATTATTAATTAAAACTTGACTAAGAAGTAGTAGTCAGTCTAATAATTATTATTATAATAATTATAATAATGATTAAATTATTCTTATTAATTTAATTATTATAGTAATTATTATAATAATAATTTTAGTTTCTTTTCAATTATAATTGATGTTAATAAATAATAATAATTAATTAATAAAAATCTAAAGAATTATAATAATAATATAAAACTCATAACAACAAGTAAATAAATAAATTATAATTGTTATTGTTATTATTAATTATTATTATCTTTTTTAAATGAATTATTAATTGAATTTACTAATTATAATAATAAATTATAATTATTATTATTAATATTATGATATTAATAGTTTAAATTAATAATTCAATTGAAAAAGTAACAATAATAATTTGTAATTATAATAATAACAATTATTTATTTACTTGTTGTTAGGGCTTTTATGTTATTATAATTGTTATTAATTATGATTGTTTTTGTATCTGTTCATTGTGGTTTAATGATTTTAAAGTGTGTAAATAATAATAATTATTATATTATTATTAAAATTATAATAAATATATACGAACAATAATAATAAATAAATTATTAGTATATAATAAGTTATAATGCACATTCACTGTGACCAAGAAATTGATATTCAAAAAACTGTTGACAAATTTTCAGTCCTTCATCAAAGGCGAATGGAGCTGAACTATTGCATATTTTTAGATGAGAGGATCGGTCATAAATTCATACCAAGCTAAGATACATTCGTGTATTCCAATGTTTAGTATATTTAGTACCATTTTAAAACTTATATTTGCATTTGATAGTGGTGTTTTTAATTCTTATAGTTCGAGTTGACAGTTTAACTGTGTATTAATTTTTAAATAGATGTGGATGGATAAACTATATTATATAGCCCATCTTTATCACCTTTAGGTTTTTGGTTTGATTGAAAGAGTTTATTTCATCACAGCAGGATTGTTCGCTATTAAAATTCAAGAAAGGTAGTGAGCTGTTTATGGGGATAATAATAGTTTCAAGAGCTGGATTAATTTTTTACCACAACTAATTTTGATTAAATATTGAAGTTCACAATTACAAAGAGACATTTGAGCAATCAACATCTCAAATTTGAATAGCTGTTGATTGTAAGGGTCAGCAAAATCTATAAAAATCAAGTTGACTGGATTGTTTGCAAATGACAAAAAATTTACTTCAAAAGTGGATCTTTATGCATGCTTAAAAAATTTCATCTAAAAAACTCAACTCTTACATCAGTTTCTCTGGATGTTTGTGTTGCAAAGTAATGTATGTTATCAAAAACATTTGGTATCTTAGACGGCATTTCTAGACATCTCAGAAGTGACATTTCTCAAGTTTTCCGCTAGCGCGGGGCCTTTGCGGGGGAGGGGTGCCCGCACCCCACCCCTCCCCCGCACCCCCTCCCCTCCCACCCTCATTTTTAGAGCCCCCTTCAAAAATCCTGGTGACGCCCATGCAACCGATGAATCTCCGATATTCATTGAAGTAGCGTCCTGTCGAAATTTCTGTTGGAGCTTTTGTAAAGCTTTTATTTTTGTGCAGTTATTTGTGCAATGCTGAACATCTGAAAAAAACAAAGAAACTGTCAGTGATTCGATTCCCATTGAAAGTTTTTAATATGGTATGTATGTGTCTTTTGTTTAGAATCTGAGAGGGTAAAACCGTTGGAGGTAAACTGATTCCTTCCATTCCAATCAAATTGTGAAAACAAAAGGTAACTTTTATGATCAGCATCAGTCTACAAGACCTATTCGGTCTTCGCCACAAGTTATTATTACGGTGATCGGTCTCAGCAACGTCAGTAAAGAATTCATCGAGCTGTCTTTCAGTTTCAATCGATGGAGCTCTCTGATATACAGTAGCATTGTTTGATGATGGGTGAAAGTATCGGAGTTCACCGTCAATTGTATTTTCCTGTATACAACCTACGCTACAGTTGACTTTTGCTCTTGAACTCAATTTTCACCAACCTTTATTCAACAACTCTAACGCTCCTGATCCATGATGGTCATATTGGTAGACATCAGTTTTGTCTCTCTGAATGTTATCCCAAAGCATTACGTTTGAAATTTCTAAGACTCTACCTGTTCTGTGTTTGGTTTTCATAGCATCCCAGTATCTGGCTCTCAGATCATCCCATTGTTCATCATGGAAAGTCGGAGGTGTGCTACCATCAATAATGCCTAGATTTGCAGTTTTACTAAGTATTTCAAAAGTTGAATCATTCGTTTCTTGTTCCTCTTCTTGTTCTTCTTTTTCTTCTTCTTGTTCCTCTACTTCTTTTTTCTCAACATCATCGCCATCTTCTTTAATCTGCAATACAGCATCATCCTGACTTTCCATCGTTGGAACATTCTCATTTTCTTCAACTCAAACTTCCACAATCTGTTCCATATCTTCGACTATTTCACTGAAGGCCGGTCCTGAACCTTCAATACCTAATCCTATCTGGTTAACTATTTCATCTGGTATTTAAAAACATATAAAAAAAACTTCGAGCCATTCTCAATTAACTGGAGTTCCATCCCTCTCTTTTACATTTATCTCCCGATAATCTGATTTTTGTCTACAAGACAAATGGTAACATATAGTAATTCTGCTCCGAATCATGCACTCTCCACAAAGCGTAACAAAAAAGCTACTCCAGTACTAGTGTTCATTATTTTAAACACTCACTGACTACTAAGAGTCTCAGTATTTTTAGTAAAAGATGAAACTTGAAAAGTAGCTGATCTTTCTAGACAATAAATTTCGGTTTTCCTGAAACCACCATTCCTTTATGTTATATATGAAGACTTACCCGCAAAAAAACTTTTTTTCTCCCAAAACCCTGTGCATATAGTATATGGGGATTTTTGCGCAAAAACAAAGTTTTTCGCTCGAAAAATAACGTATAAGTCATTGACAGGGAAAACCAGCATTTTTCGAGTGAAAAACATTGTTTTTGTGCAAAAATCTCTCTACGATATAGATGGAACTTTTGAGTAAAAAATAAACTTTGTACGTTGTATAAAGGAACTTTTGTGCGAAAGCACCTTTTCATCGTAATAAAAAAAAGTAGTTTGCCCGTGTAGAATAGTTGAGAACTTCAATCTTTTCAATTATCCATTACCTTGTAATTTCATCTATCAGGGTGAGGTGGAAAATCCTAAAAACAAGAATACTTGCTATGATCTCAAACATGTCAGTACAAAGCGCTTAACTGTGAGAGAAGTCGCTGCTGAAGCCAAACAATTGAGAATGATGAGCAAGGATGAACTAAAACATAACTTTCACAATGAATATCTCAGTGATTTCAAACAGTGTGCGGTTATTCCTTACTCCGATGTTGATGAAAGATTAATATCTCATCTATTTGATGGAGAAAATTATGTAGTAAATTGCATTCGTTATAATTTGAAAAAAGAAATGAAAAGAGAGAGGTAAGAACACTTCTCTTACTAAACAGATACGTCAAAGAAGCCAAAAAATGTGTTCCGGGTGTGGTGACTTACAAAGGGAAAAAACGAAGTGCAAATGCAAACATATAACACAATGTAGCCTTTCTCTCTTCATCCAGCAGCACTGATTGGAAACAAAATCGCTCTTAAGCAAAATACAATGAAGAGATATCAGACTCAGATGCTGAAGCCGATATTGATGAGGATTTAATACACGCTGAACTTATCGAGTTTGGAGCGGAACTCAGCGCTGATGATAACTAGTAAACTATTTTTACCATTTGTTATGAAATTATCTTCACTTTTACAAATACTACATTAAACCCTTATATGCTTCATTCCATTACTAGTACAAACATGTTATGAAAACTCAAACTTTATAATAATTCTTATAAACATCTTATCCATTGTACTTTACTTATTAGACAAATAAACTATAGCAACCCGTAATACAAACCTTCAATATTTTGTCTTACACTATAAAACTATACAATAATACAGCACTTTCCTAGTATACAATACTCTGTAATAAAACTATACCAATAACTCACATTGTTAATCTAACAATCAAACATAATACAAACCCCTGCTCTAAACAAAACATACATACCATATTTATATACCGATCCATCCCACACATCAAAATCATCATACAAAATTAAATTACAACACCTGGTGCGCACAAAAAGGTACCTCACAGGTTTTCCTTGTAACTCAGGCCAACTAAAAGTACACTTGGAACCAGGAAAACCTCATCCTTAGACTCTGTGACAGAGATCTGCTCCTATCTTACTACTCCTGATCAACCATGTATCGTGATACTGAGCTCGTACAAGATGGCATCCTTAGCCGAAGATCGCCAAAACTATCTAGGAGATTATTCTAACCCTGGAGCCAGAAGTACTCTTCCTTGGATTGCCAGTTATATTAACCACATGCTAGGTATAGCCTCGGGACCGTATGGAGTCTATGATCGGACGATGAAGGTAGGATTCCACCATTTAACTACTTGGTACCACTTACCTTTAACCTTGTTCCACTGTTTGATTTGGTAACTAATTATATATCAACTATACTCTTGGCCTATTTACTTCCTGTGCATGTATTCTTATATATAATATGCAAATGACTTCCTGCCAGCCTGCCTATATAATGGCTGGAGTTATTGTGTTTTCTTTTTGTATTCAGTCATTCAGTCATCCACCCATCCACCCGTCCACCCGTCCATCCATCCACCCATCCATCCGTCCACCCATCCACCCGTCCACCCGTCCACCCGTCCACCCGTCCATCCATCCACCCGTCCACCCATCCACTTGTCCATCCGTCCACCCGTCCATCCGTCCACCCGTCCATCCATCCACCCCTCCACCAGTCCACCCGTCCATTTGTCCATCCGTCCATCCATTCATTCATCCATGTCTTGCCAATCACTCTAGTGGAAAGCCACGCTAGGTCTTTAGTTCTGATGAAAAAAGCCAGTATTCAAACAACATTCTGTGTAGTTTGTCTGAGCGGTTAGCTTTGTGCTTGCCAACTGATCCGACAGTTTCTCCTCTGGCGAAAGACATAATTACTGGATATTATTAGAATATTGCTCAAACCAGACCAAATTCATTACAGTATGCTATAAGAATCATTTAAACAGAAAATCAACCAATTTTGAGAAGTTTAGATATTTTCTCAAACATAACATGTAGATACTATACAAGCAAGTTGACAACAGATAAGACAACAAGTTTTGTCAATCAAGTTTTTAAAAAGCGTACACAAGTATTTTAATAAAAAATGGACCAAGATAATTGACAGATGGCTACTGTTTGGAGCCTTGCAATAGTTGAAGCTATTAATACCAAACAGCATCAATGCAGTTTTCAAAAACATATGAGATGACTTGTGGTGGATATCAAAAGAGTTATATAATTACTGACCGGATATATATGCTGACTATCAGATAGGAAAGAAAATGGAAGATGTTGTCTTCTTAAACGTACTCATAAACACATTATTCATCATTTTATATTGACAGAGCTTTCAAGTCTATTTCCAAATAATCTGTTTCAAAGGACTTGATCCATAACTCATTTAAGCTGCACAAAAACACATCAAGTCATACAATATGCATTGGTTTATTATCCAGTTCTCTTAACGGGACACCTGCACAGAATAATTGATCATTTTGTCTGCCGGCAACTGTCTCCTAGACAAGTCACTACTTTGGCTGATAGAAGACATGGCATTCAACTTTCTACAGCGTAGACTGGTGATGTTTGTACATCTCTATCTACTGGTTGGCTTCTGTGTAAGTGATACTAGGTTTGATTTGGCTAATCTACATTAAGTAATTATTACTTTATTTTTAGCTTATTACATGATGTCACAGAGTTTTTTTTAGTAGTGACTGATTATTAAAAATAAATTTGTATGCACGCAGTTCACTCTCTTTGCTTTTCTCAAAAAAAAAATCTAAAACTACAAAAAAGTTTAATGCAAACGAAACAAACTCTTCAGAATTACGTACGTGATTGGGAGATAACTTACAGCTTAACAAATTTTGTTGACAAAACTTAGTAGCTACGAACAGCTATTGGGAGCTTTTTAGTAGTAGTAGCAGTAGTGGCAGTAGCGGCAGTGGCGGCAGCGGCGGCAGCGGCGGGAGCGGCGGCTGCGGCGGGAGTGGCGGCAGTGGCGGGAGCGGCGGTAGCAGCGGTAGCGGCGGTAGCAGTGGTAGCGGTGGTAGCGGCAGCGGCAGCAGCAGCGGCAGCGGCGGCAGCGGCGGCGGCAGTAGCGGCAGCGGCGGCCACGGCAGTGGCAGTAGCGATGGTGGTAGCAGTGGCGGTAGTGGTGGCGGTAGCAGTGGTGGTAGCGGTGGCGGTAGTAGTGGCAGTACTAATGGCTGTAGTAGTGGCGGTAGTAGTGGCGGTAGTAGTGGCGGTAGTAGTGGCAGTAGTAGTGGTACAGATATTTATTGTTGGAGATTTGTTTGAGATGCTTAGGAGTGGATGCCGTTGTGTTAGTAATAGAAGACACAAATATAGTACATTTGTGGCAGAGTTGGGATATTGGCAAACAGGAAGACACAACAGACAGGAAAGAGAAGGACGAAGAAAAGAAGATAGGAGCGATACAGTGCAAGTCACTTCACTCTATCCATTCCCCCTACCCCGAAGCTATACAGTGCCTGTATACCTTGAATACTGCCAGTATCACCCTGTGTACTGATTTCCTTTCAGGAGCCATCCCCTGCCAATATACCCTGTATACTGCATTCCCCCTTACCCCAAAGCTATCTCGAGCCAGTATACCCTGTGTACTGCTTTTCTCTCTCACCACAAAAATATACCGAGCCGGTATCACACTAGTTACTGTTTCCTCATCCCCAGGAGCTACCCCAGGCTAGCCTCACCCTGTATACTACCACATCTCCCTCCCAGAATTTATCCCGGCCAAGGAACCCCAGGTTACTGGTTTTTCTTTGTCAAAACCAATACTCCATACCCCATAGCTTGCCATTTAACTAAACATGGTGACCCAAAGAGATACGTATGGGTGCTGGCAGAGACATCATTGGAGCTCCACCTACCATAGCCTTAGACCTACTCACCAATGCCCTGCAAAGGTTGATAAAACCCTCTACCCCCCCCCCCCCCCCCCCGAAGACCAGCGCAGACACCTCAAACCCCCCAATTACGACAGCACGGGCAATGTCGAGTGTTTTTTTACTTACTTTGTCGAGGTTGTTAAAGCCAATGACTTGGGCCTAGCCACTGCCTTACTACACCTCAGAGAGGCACTGAGAGAATAAGTACTTGAGTGAAGCCTTCCCCCCATGTAAAAGGTATCTTCACTTCCATACGCGCACGCTTTTGACTCACTCCCAAAGAGGCACAGGCCCAGTTGATTGTGCTGCACTGCTCACCCAAAACCTCACTGCAACTGCACGCCAATGAGATAGAACAGCTGGTTTGCACTGCCTATGACAATTTGCCCCGCAGAAGAGTCGAACCAAATGGTGCTGAAAACTTTTGCTAGCACAATCAGCAATGCTTGCTTGCAACAACACATGTTGGCAGTGCAACCCCACACCGTAGAGAACCGTCAGTGAAGAGCAGTTGTCAGATCCGGCACTGAAGTTTTCCAAATCAAAAGAGACTTTCAGGATAAACCCTCCAGGGTGAGAATTATGGAGGACAACGAAGAAGTGGCACAAAGATCCAGTGCCAGAACCCCTGCCGTTCCCTCCCATCAGTCATATTCAACAGGGAGCCAACTTGCCACAAGACACCCTGCACCATGCAGCTGTTGATCAAAGTCATCACGCTCCAGTCAGAAAAGCTTCAGAAGAATCAAGAACAGCCAACTCTTCGCTGATAGCAACCCACCCTCCTAGCCCCCTCAAAACCACCCCCATCCCCCAGTTTTGTGGATGTGGCATCAGCAGCCACCTACAGAGAAGTTGCCTTGTCAATCCCTGGCCGTGACCCGCTACTTCTCCCAACCAACTGCCAAAAAAACCGGCGTCGCCTGCAGCAGGGAGACTGACCCCTAACTGCCCCCGGGCATCCTGGAACAACAAGACGGCGCTAGAGAGAGTAGAGCAGCACAACCCTGTAGCTCAAACCCCCCCCCCCCCCCCCCCCCGAGATAGATGGTATCCTATGCAGATCACGGAGCCCTGGCAGCTGTACCAAAAACCGGTATGCTCCCTTACAAAAACTAAGATATACAGACTTTTACTCATCTGCTCCGCCTGTTTCCATTGAAACGTGTACACGTAACCTTCCTGTTGCCCTGAGTACTGAACACCTCCATCAACTCCGGGGACAGCACACCACAGCATTTCACACTCTACCAGCTGATTGTGGCCACAAGATGTACTGTCAAGTAGAACGCGGTAAACTGCACTCACCCCGCCAGCCCTCCGACAAAAGAATCCACCTCCAACAACCCCAACCTCGTTAACCACAGCGCAGCCATCCCATCCTTTGGAAAGACACCCCCTCCCTACCCCTTGGTCCTCTGCTGTTAAGTTAACAGACGTCCTCTTTACCCCGCCTGAGCACCCCTAAAAAGCAAGCTATTTCTTGCATGGCCAGATAGAAGGAAAAGCCTTGTCTGTGCTCATTGAAACCGAGTGCACCACTAACTTGTTGTCACAGCATCTGTTCAACCGGCTGCCTGCCACCCGGAATTCCCTACACGAAGGTGACACCCACGGTATCCTGGCAGACCAATCTCACATTTTCTTCTTGGCACCCTACATCTACCCATGCGACTACGGGACATCAAAACCGAGGCTAAGTTTGTAATGGGACAGATTAAAGAAGATGCCATCCTGGGCATGCCCTTTCTCACATCCCATCAGTATCACATGAAATTCGAACTCTCAGTCATTGAAATAACTGACCAAGAACTTCCGTGTACTGACCAACATGACAGAACTCTCACCACGGGTTTCCAGGTGGTAAGGAACACTCACATGCCCCCACACACAAGGGCAACGACGGTGTTTTGCAAGGTCACCCACCCCACACACCTTTCCCTGTGTATAGTAGAAGGCAACCCGGATTTCCCGCCCCTAGCTGCCAGTATCAATGCCCTTGATGCCAAGCATCTCCTGTTAGTGAGATGTTTTAATCCAACTAGCCAACCGCTACACCTGAGAGCCAGCAAAACCATTGGCAAGGACACTGGCTTACACACCGGTAATATGGTGTTGGCTGTAGAAGAGAGTGGACCTACCCCCACCATTCTTCTTCTTGTCTTTCCACTGTCCATGAACACTTGCAGGCACTATACACAAGGGCATTAGACCATTGCCACACACCCCAAGAGGCCTTTCAGCTGGCTCAGCTTTTGCACTCCTACAAGCAAAGACGTTTAGCAAAGGAGGCCGCAATATGGGTCTCACCAACCTTGTGGCGCACAGTGACCCCTGGAAGCCCAGAACTCAGCCCATCAGACAACACCCGCACAGACTAGGCCCCCCATAAAAAAAGGAACAGAAGAACAAGTGACCAAGCTGCTTGAGAATGGACCAATTGAGCCTAGTACTGACGCCTGGAGCTCCCCAGTGGTGCTTGTAAAATAATACGGCTCATGGAGGTTCTGTATCGACTATTGGTGTTTGAACGCTGTGACGCAGCAAGACACATACGCGCTTCCCGAATAAACAAGAGCCTGGACACTATGTCGGGCGGCCGTTACCTTAGCACCCTCAACCTGGTGAGCAGATACTGGCAGGTTCCACTGACCGCTGATGCCGTTGACAAATCTGCCTTCTCTACCCGTTCTGGCCTATACAAAAGGAAGGTTCTAATTTTTGGTCTGACCTCTGCCTCAACCACCTGTCAGAGGCTCATAAAACGGGTACTCCATGGCCTCCATTGGAAATCAATCCTTTTGTACCTAGATGATACTATTGTCATCAGCCCCGACTTCCCAACCCATCTGCACCGACTGGCCGAAGCGCTCCAGCACTTCAAGACAGCTGGCCTCAAACTAAAGTCAAGCAAGTGCGAACTCTCGCACTCCCAAGTTTGCTACCTTGGCCACATTGTCAGTGAGCGTGGTGTCAGAACCGGCTGGTAGAAAATAGCTGCAGTCCAGGATTGGCTAATGCCTCTTTATGTCAAAGAATTGCAGGTGTTCCTCGGCACAGTCAGATATCACCGACAGTACCTCTCCTGGTTCTCCATTGTGGCCAAGATCCTGACCAAACTCACCTGCAAAGGCGTCCCATGGGCTTGGGAACACCCTCACAGAGAAGCTTTTGTGCAGCTTAAGGCTGGACTGGTCTCCGCTCCTATCCTCGGGTATTCCGTCGCCAACAGCCCTTACATATCAGACACATGTGTCTGCAGATACCACTGACGACAGAGTTGGAGCTGTTCTCTCCCAGATACAGAATGATGAAGAGTGGGTGGTAGCATACTACAGTAAAACACTGAGCCCTGCGGAGCACAACTACTGCGTTACTCTGAAAGGGTTGCTGGCAGTGGTTAGAGTGGTCAAACACTTTAAGCCCTTCCTCTAACGACAACCATTCTGGGTTTAAACTGACCACGATTGCTTCCTGTGGCTTTGTAAGAGGAAAGAACTTTCTAGCCAGTTGGCCAGATGGTTAGAAGCCCTATCTGAATTCCGATTTACCATGGTAGTGGAAGCCTACACGGAAACACAGGCATGCTCAGAAGGTGTTGCCCCTAGGACTACAAGCAGTGCAACCACACTGCAGCCAGAGATGGTGGCCCCACCAAAGAAAAGGTAGTCCAGACTCTTCCCCAGACACTCTTTACCCTCCCACCCCCAGTCCCTACCAGCTCACTCAGTACCACCGGCTCCCCGGGTAGTTGCTGTCACACATCCCCACCCCCACCCCCTGATACAGATCTTAGAGAAGGTCATCATCATTGCCCACCAAAGCATCTGACGAATCCTCAAGAGGTGGAATCTCTCTTGGTACTGGTCGGGTATGAAAGCTGATTTGAGGAGAGCTATCAACAACTGCGAGGCATGCCAATGAGCTAAACACAAGGGAACAAAGCCCAACTCGGCCTGGTAATGGATGCACGCGGGTTGGCCATGGTAAAATCTGGCTGTAGGTCTGGTTGGCCCTTCCCTGAGACCAACAAAGGAAATAAGTGGATCCTCGTCCTAACAGACCACTTTACACGCTGGCAAGACACACATCCTCTCCCTGATGCTACAGCCCCAGTAGTTGCCACCGCATTAGATGAACTTGTGTTCAGTTACTTCGGCTCACACAAACAGTTGCATATGGACCAGGATGCTAAATTTGAATCAAGTCTCATCAGGGAGTTATGAAACCTCTGACAGATGGAGAAGACCCGGACTACATCTTACCACCCCCAAGCCAACAGAGCCTTAAAACGGAATAGCTGGGTGCTTTGAGATGCACTACGTTCCCTCCTCCTTAAAAGACGGCCAGAAAAATGGGACCTGAAAACCTTTTGTGCCACTCTTCACTCAACCACTGGCAAGACACCCAACTTTCTTATGATGGGCATAGAACTGCATCTCTCCAACCAGATAACCTACCAACCCTCCCTGAATCCAGTGCGTGCCAGTGCACCAAAATGCGTACAGGCCCTAAAAGAAAGACTAGAAGATGTCTACAAGGCTTTGAGAATGGAGCGGAGACAAGTGAGAGGAGAAGATAGAGAAGAGCCATCGCTATTTTGGACAGGAGGCGAAGTGTGGTAAGATAATAAGAGATGGAGGAAGGGTGAGAACCCCAATCTACAACCCAAGTTGGTTAGACCCTACCTAAGTGAGAAGGTATACAGCAACCAAATTTATCTCATCAACAGGCATGGGCAACAATCTGTGCAAAGTGGCATACGCCTCAAACCATACAAGGCCTATCTGGAACTCTACGGCCAAGCCCCAACATGTGTGGTGCTGCCCTCCGACGACGACGGACTCCTCCTCTCCTTTTTCAGACATCCCCCTCACCCTCCTAGCACTTTCCTCCCCCAGGGCCTCCCTGTAGCTCTACTTTCCCCCTCACTTTCCCTGTTGGAAAAGAGAACACCAACTCACCTACAACTACCAATAGAGGAGACTCCACTTAACACCTCCAGCAAATTTCGGACCAGGACTGGCAAGACACCAGAGACCAACTACTGAAGTCATCCCCCCGCCAGCCACGCCTACTCCTGCTATAGCCCCAGCACCTACAAGCCCTCCTGGACACAACGAGGGACCACCCCAATGCTATGGACAGCCCTGTTACCACCAAGTGGCTGCAAGAAATGACCAATTGTTAGAAAAGCAATACTGTGAGAAACTGAGACTGTTGGATGAAGTAACAGCTTTTGCCACTAAGACTGATGTCCGTACACCCTCATACCCAGTCTTAAAAGAATTGCCAGGACCTGCTCTACCTGTCGCCAAAATCTTACCATGCCCACTTGACTCCCCTAAGCTACAGAGTCACCCCAAAGACACCTCTTTTTTACCCTACACCAATGAGTCACACATCCCAAGCAATAGGACAAAAAGGTGTAGAACCAGACAGTCAAAGAAGTGCAGTTCTTTTTCAGCCAGCCTCTACTAATGAAAAATCTGTTTGCTTGCTCCAGTTTCTAATTCATTACCTGCAAGCCATGACAACAACAGATAATCCATCTTTCCTGCAAATTGAAGTACATGACAACCACTCACTTTTAGAAGCAGGTCTAGCTGAGTATCAGCCACCCTCCAGCAAGCTCGAGAGTGAGCTTTTAGGAATACCCAATACAGAAGCGCTTCTGTCCACCAACCCCCCTCCCCTCACCCCAGCAAAAACCACTATTGACAACAGAAAGGGTCAGAGAGGTCAAAATTACAGCAATTGGCTTTTCAGCATTCTACTGCCTGTGATCCACTATCCTTAACTACCCGAGAGTTTTCAACCTAGACTAACCTAGACGAGTTTCTGCCCCTTTCCCCACCCCTTAAACGTGTGCCAGCAGCCGCTACCCGCCCCCCATAACAACGATTCACCCCGGCATAGCTATAGTCAATGCATAAAAGACCCCCCTCCCCCCAAACCAGTTCAACCCTCAGAAAGTGACCTCGGGTCCACCCCAGACTGGGATCAATTTACTCTATCGCGGGATAAATGAATCATCTTGAAGAAAGTCACCCCTGGCCAGCCACCCTTGTCTTCTAAGTCGCCG
This sequence comes from Cryptosula pallasiana, assembly GCA_945261195.1. Lineage (NCBI taxonomy): Eukaryota > Metazoa > Bryozoa > Gymnolaemata > Cheilostomatida > Cryptosulidae > Cryptosula > Cryptosula pallasiana. The sequence goes on from OX183132.1 coordinate 19,730,440, forward strand.
CACAAACCGCAACAGAAGAAAAGATCAAAGAGCAGCTCTCCTCCCATCTCAATTGCAATGGTCATCGATCCACTCCCATCCCCAGCGACCCAAATCTGTATCTGCAATTAACAATCAAATATAAATCAATATCTCCATCACCAATATCACCAATATCACCATCCATGTCTTGTTATTTATTCATTAATTAGACACTATGTCGCTAAAGAAGTGGGGAATGTAGAAGATTTGTATCAGATGTTAGCAGTCCCGGCCCCCCGTCCACCCCCCCCCTCTACCCTAGAAACCACCTGTGTCCCTTTCCTTACCTGTAGTAATGATCTTAAACTAGAACCGAAGCCTTTCCCTAATCCAATACACTTATTTCCCCAGATTTATGGATATCGACTATACCGGGCCAGTATAGACCCTGTATCCAGCCTGTAGAACATATAAGAACCTACCCTGGGTACCCCCAGTTAGTACCCCGGGTATCCCAAGTCAGTATACCCGGCCAGTATTAAAGATGGCTGATAACAGTAGCCTAGGGCCTTAGTAACAGAAATCCCCTTCATTATATGGATACCGGAGCGGTACAAGTGAAGTAAACAGAAGCTAGGAAATAGGGTTACTACCACCAAAAAAGCGGAAAAGGAGCCCACAGCCACTTTGTCATGTGTTCGCTCCTCCCATTGGCTCACTATGTTTTTGTGATTGATATCATCTATTTCTATTCGTGCACATTTTGTATTGTTGTTTGTTATTGGCTCACACCTAATAAGGGGGTGAGACTTCTTGCCTTCTCCTATATAACGAGCTGCTGCACATGGGAGAAGGCAGAAGTTTTGTGGATTATGCTAAGTACACTTTTGTTGTATTGCTAAACAGATTTATGGGTTAAAGCATTTACTCATGTAAACCAAGGTGTAGTGTGTCTGGGTCGTGAACCCCGCTATGTTGTGAGCGTCTCTTACGAGCTGAAGGCGGTTGTGCTAGTAATATTTGTTGAATATTTTGGAAGTCTCTAATGTTTTACCTCCTCTCCTGCTAGCTACAACTTTGACCTCTATTCCCATCTCTACAACAGTGACTAATCCCTTAATACTCCTGACACCACTTATTATCTTTGCCCCCCCCCCTCCCTTACCTTTCCTTGCCAAGGAGAGAAGATAAGTAGGAAAGTTGATTTGCGAAAGGCACACTTTGAGTTTTTTATTATTTATTTTAAACTCTGCATCAAAGTTGAGCTCCCTACATATGGGTACAGAGCAGCTATACCAGCTCTATACCAGCTCTGTATAGCCACAGGATCTTTCTAAAACAATAGCTGCTGTACCAACTCTGGGTAGCGAACTGATAATTAAAATAATGAAGCATAAGAACAATGACTCAGCTAACCCACCCACACAGGATGAATAGAGAAATCTACAAGTCGTAGGAACAGAGACTATGGAACCTTCAAAACCTATTAAAGAGATCTAGCTTCCCTTGGCTGGGATTGGCTGATGATTATTAAACAGAAACCTTGACCCATGCATACTTTCTAATTGGACGGATGTATCTGTGTTTTGTTGCTTCCTTAGATATTATTGGTGCAATGACTGCATTTATATGCATGATTGGTTCATCCCTAATTAGAGAGTGATTGTTACTCTGCATTTTATATGAAAGAAGCAATATTGTTATGCTGAGACAGAACTTATGAAAGAGGCAACATTGTTCTGTAGAGAAAGAATTTATTGGTATTCTGTACAGCAGACTACTATATTACTAAATGGGTTGTGCATAATACATTGTGTATATATTGGACCTCTCTCTGACCAGTCCGAGTCTAGGACTCTGCACCAGCTGATTTGTATTTGTGGCGGAGTGGACTCCATGCAGTTGAGGCAAACGAACCCCAAAGAACTTTGATGTCATGGACCCAGAATGAGAAGAAGCATGGACCTGGCATAAGAAAATGAGTCTTTGTACTGTTGTGTTTGTAATGGTGTGTGAAAATCCACCACAATGTTTTCATCTGGTCTACGCAAACTTGTACATAGTATATTTATCCCATGGCTGTTTTAAAATTTTACTCAATAAAATTTGAAGTATTATATTAAATTCATATAGACTAAAATCTGTAGACAATCATTTCTACAGACACATACATGAGTAGAGCCTGTCTCTGTGGCTCAGAGACACCTTCCTGCGCTGAACGAAGCTACCAACAGGCAACTGACTGCCACTGCGATTAGTGCTAAAATGGCAAGCACTGTCAGTACAGCATTGAGCACCTCAACGGGTCAGTAGATATCCTTGCAAAACCAGGGTGAACCCTTAAAGGGCCTGTAGGAGTGACATAGGGCTGGCACAGGATGGGTACCTTAGCCCGGAGTCATAAAGATAGTTATGGAGCGTCGGAAAGCCAAGTCTAGAACATCTACCTTTAGTTCAAAAGAAAGATAGATGAAAAGCTACTAAAAAGCTCCAGAACGTAGCAGAAGAAGGGACAGCATACAAACAGATAATCTACCCATTATCTCATCCTCTTTGTTTTTGGGCACCTACAACTTTCAACTAGTTGCATTAGTCATGTATTCGTCTAAATCACTTCCTTTACACGTTATTGGTCACATTGCTAATTAGGAGAACAGTTTCCTGGCTTTGTATATTCTCTTTGCATTTACTCTTCCTCTTGCACTCGTCCTTGACCTGCCACTATACTCTAAAGGGTGGCCTCCCTAGAGCTGTACAGAATAATAATAAATGTTGTTGTATACCACAATCAGATTGATTTGTCTGAGCCATGGACTCTGCACTAGTTGTTAGAGACTATTGATCAAGTGGCACCAGCCATTAGGCGGTTTCCCTCTGGAGAGAAGTAGAGTATTTGAGATTGGTAGCTTTTTTTGGTTAACAGACCAGAATCTACTGCAGTATGAACTACTTAAGGCTCTAGTAACAATAACACTTAAAATATTTGTGTTCTAGGGTGGACAAAGAACTGAAAACCAGCTCCTTAAAAGAAAGCTTGGCCACACTAACAGCTCAAACCCTTCTACACAATGCCAGGCTTCTAATAAATTCAGATGCGCTTTCCAGTGTCTCTCAGCTGGTACAAAACAATGCAAGGCACTTGAGTACAAGGGTGATGAGAAACTCTGTATGCTTTATGACTCACCATTGATTCCCGGTTTAGATGAAAGCCACCCGGAGAGGATCCTGTTTGAAGGTACAACACATGATTATATATATTTAGCTGTGCAAAAAGGAAGCTGTTTGCTTTGTTAATTTCAACTTGCCTACAATTTTGCTTTTAATTTATTATCATCAGAAAAGTTAAAAGTGGTATATTTCAATTTTTTGGAAGATTTGGAAGATTTCTAACATTTTAGCTTTAACTTGACACTTCAGTAAATACGTTTGAAACTCACAGACATCTTTTCATTGGAGAAGCAAGATGTTATGAACCTAGATGCATATAAATTATTCTATAAAATAAATGTGATATTAGTGTTGTACCATTGGTGCAATCCAGTGAACTTTCGTTAACTAAAATGACAGAGTGCTCTACCGCTCATGATTCAAACTAATACTTCAGGAAGTACACACACAAACTAGACATTTGACTATTTAATATAGAGCAAATGAAAACAAGCTTTCAGTATATGTGAATCTGGCTGAACTGGATAATTGAGCAATGTCAAATTTAGGGTAAGGTAGGGGTAGAACAGCTGGTTTTATCTGGAGCAAAAGCTCCTGGATAAAGAGATAAATAATGTTTCAGACGTATTAGGAGTTATTTATAAATTGCCACCAAAGATAAGAGACAATCAGACTAGTGAACAATGAGTGTGCCATTTATATTAGTTAAAACTCATACACTTTTTATAGTAATCAATTACCACTACAAACAGCTACTGTTAAAGCTCTCACGAGACCGTGAGTGAGAAAAATGAAGCATGAAGAAGGTTAGAGTCGTGGTGGATTTCTTTTGGCAACACATAACACCAATGCTCACCCCACCCTTACCACTTCCTCCACCTACAACCATTTATTACCTGCCCCCCACCCCCACCACAGTAGTGGCTGCTATCACCCACTGGAGAAAAACATTCACTTGTCTTGATGAAACTGTCTTCTCTAAGCCTGGCCAAGAGCGATTAACTCTACCCTTGCTGATAGTCCCAGCTACACCATGCCTGTATACCACTGATCAGTAGAAATATAGGAGCAGATCTTGGTCATGGAGTCTAAGGAAAAGGTTCGCCTGGCTCCAGGTGTACTTTAAGTAGGCACCAGTTACCATGAGAACCTGTGAGGTACCTTTTTGCGTGCACCCAGGTGTTATAATTTTGAAAGTTTGTAAAGTGATCATTGTGATTTAGTATGTTGATTTAGACATGGGTTTGCAAGTTAGATGGCTCCATCGTGGAGGTTTTCTTGGTCTCATTTTTGCGCCTGAAGTACATTTTTGTGTGCACCAGGTGTTTTTAATTTTTTGTGAGTTGGTTCGAGATTTTAAGGTAACTTTTAGTGTGCACCAGGTGTTTTAATTTTTGTGTTGTATTTATTGTGCCGGGAGTTTTTATATTGGGATTTTTCTGTCGATTTAGTTCATGAGGTCGACTAGTTTATAAACATGGTATGTAGGTTTATACAGTTTTGTATTGAGAGTTTGATTGTTGGATTAACGTTATATAGTTATTGCTATGGTTTAATCACAAGAAATAAAGTTGAAGCTGCTTCCATCGATAACCATGTACATTCATAGATACGTATTGAACAGCTCTATTATGATGTTGAAAGAATGTACAAAAGTGTTTGTTCCATAAAGATATAAAATAGATCAGAACAAAAATCTGAGTGGAAACAGCATTATAGTTTTTTTTAGAGAGTTTTTGCACGAAGAATGTTGTTTTTTTTTGCATGAGGAATGTGTTTTTGTTCAGTTGTAAAATTTGTTTTTTGCAGATGAAGAGTGTTGTTTTTTTTTGCACGAAAAATGTTTTTTTGACACAAAAACTCTTTATAATATATATATATATAGATTTTTCACCCGAATCAAAACTTTGCCCGGGCAGAAATCTGTATATATTACGAAGAGTTCTTGCGCGAAGAATGTTGTTTTTTTTTGCGTGAAGATTGTGTTATTTACAGACACAAAGTTTTGTTTTTTCAGACGAAGATTGTTGTTTTATTTGTACAAAAAAGTTGCTTTTCGCGCAAAAACTTTCTATATAATATATACAGATTTTGCTTGCAAATAAAAGTTTTTTTCCGCGTGGAAATCTGTATACATTATGGAGAGTTTTGCGCAAAGAATGCTGTTCTTTTTCACACGAAGAATGTTTTGTTTTTTTAGACATCGCGAAGTCTAAAAATATTTGCAATCCTAAGTGTTTAGTTTTTTTGAACTAGAGTCAAATAACTATTCATTAATTCTTACCTTATTGCTCAACTTCAAAAAACTCTGATCCTTTTTCTTTTACTTCTTTTAACTAGATTCAAGAAATTACTTATTTATTCTGACCTTATTGCTGAGAATCCTCCTTTTAGTTGTAATAAATACAGTAGTAGATGTTGTTCCTTCAGACGATGTTGTGGAAGTGGATGATTTTCTGTAACAATGCTGCATCTTATATTCACACTGATTGTCCCAACCAAAAATCCCGCTTGATCAAAAAAAATGTTGTTCTTCACGCGAAAACCCTTTATAATATATATGAAGATTTTGGCACAGAAAGAAAAGTATTGCGTGCAAAAAACGTTGTTGTTTTTCACGAGGACAGGCGGTCAAACTTTCGCTCGGACGTTTTTTTTTTTGCGCAAAAACTCTTTATAATATCTATGAAGATTTACAACAGAAAATATTTTTTGCGCGGAAAGCAACCCTTTTTGCGCGAGGACAGACGGGCAAACTTTCACCCGAAAAATGACATTTCTTTGAGCAAAAACCCTTTATAATATCTATACAAAGATTTTATAAAGAACTTTTCGCTCAAAAACAAAACTTTTTGCAAGAGGTCAATCGGTACAGTTTTAGCTATTTAAGAGCCAATGTTTTTATATAGAAAGCATCCACTTCAACAACAGTGACTGAAGTAGTGACATCTACTACTACAGCTACTACGAAGACTCTCGGTGATAAGGTAGGAATTAATAAATGATTATTTAACAATAGTTGAAGAACTCAACTAGTCGCACTATGGAGTTTTCCTCCTGTTACGATATGGAGGCGTTTTCTTAGTCATAGAATTATCTCTCCTAGATAAGTTTGTGCTCATAGAGCCTAACCTGTTTTCTCTCAAGATTGCAGTCTTTGGCATTGATTAACGAAATTGTCTGTTTGGCGGAGAGAAAATATAGGTTAGTGTTAGATAATGTCTTGAACTACAGGTTGATTTTGAACTTTACAGCCATTAATTTATGGTATCAGCCCAAAAGTAATTACAAATTACAATATTGTACTATTTTACTTCGTTAACACCATAATAGAGTTATTATGCATTGTGTTTGATGTGAATTTTTTTTTAAAAAGACTTTTCACAAGTTTCCATGATTGATAATAAATCTAAATGAATTTATTTGCTTTTCATTATTATTATTTTATCAAATTTGGATTAAATCTTGAAGTTTACTAGTCTTTATGATTTTTGTAACTATTAAATTATAATACGGTCGTATGTAACTGTTTTTGGGCTAAAAACAATGATAACCAAGTGCAAAGAGTGAAGTCAATTTGTAGTTCAAAGGATTATCTAATGTTAACCTAAATAACTCTTAATAAATATTTATTTATCGCTAATTGAAAAACTCAACTACTTGCACTTTGTAGAAGTTAGTCTCATGCAGCAAAATCGGCTTGCTCTAAAAAATGCAAAGTCTTTGGATATTGACAAAATTGTTTGCTTTGAATTAATTATGATTAAATTATAATAAATACCTCACACACTATAATTATATTTTTATTTTCCTTTTTAGAATGAATAGTCAAGACACTGAAAGTCAATTAATGATTGAATACTCAGAGACCCAAGAATTTCGGTTCTCCACCTTCATCTCCTAGCTGCAAAAAAGAATGCAAAAGCCAATGAAACAGAACTCTACGATCTAAAGTGACGAAACACTATACTGTTGATTTGAATGAGCAAGGACAAGATGATGAGACTATAGATGATGATGAAGACTCGAACTACAAAAAAAGTTGTGATGGATGTTGAAGGCAACACATTTCTCCCAAACAACAAACGACTCGCTGTCATCTCGGAAGAGCAAAGGCAAGAAGATGAGAGTATGAATAATGATGAAGACTCAAACCGCAAAAGAAAAGTTGTGATGGATTTTATAGACAACACATTTCCCCTACATATCAAGAATCTCTTTCAGGAGGTCAACATCAACAACTTGAGTACCTTCATACACAACAGCAGCTCTCTGCTAAATACTGTTACCCCACACCAGTGAAACAACAGTAACAAAACAGCCCCATTTCAAGCTCGACCAACAGCTATGAGGGTGTTCACCAACAAATTTCGTGACGATATGATGCACATCATAACCTACAAACTTCCAAAGGACATCCGCTTACATCCATTCCAATCTTCATTCAAGCCTCTGATATGATAGATGTTACACAACATGACTTTCTTTTGTACTTTGATGAGACCAAAACAAAACGATGACCTAGACAACAACAAAAGAAAGGTTGTGATGGATGTTGAAGATGAAACACTTCTCCGGCACAGCTAACGATACCCTTTCATCTCTGAAGAGCAAAGACAAGATGATGAGACTATGAACAATGATGAAGACTCAAACGGCAAAAAAGAGTTGTGATAGAACCAGCGAAACAGCGTTTAAAAATCAGCTTCAATTCAAGATCTACCAGCAGCTATGTTGGTGCTTACAGATGGATTTCATGATGATCCAATGTACACCATAACCTACAAATTTCTGAAGACCATCCGATCACACCTATTCCGACCTTCATTCAAGTCTCTGATATGATAGAAGTTACACTACATGACTTTCTCTCTTATTTGGATGATACCGAAACAGAACAATGACCTAGACAACAGCTCAACTATCAGGACAATATCAAACCCGAACATGACAATGTCAAGTCTATGACATTGGTTTATAAATCAATCTTCCTCGTGATCGAAAATGAAAATGGAGAGATTCGAGCTAGTCAATGTAAAGAAATTTGATTGAAACAACCAGCAGGAATAATGACAACCACTATGATAACAAGACTGGTCTACAAGAAAATGCAAGAATAAGTTCAGCTCAAGCTTTACATTAACAACAATGCTCAAAATCACACTATGAAACAACTGCGAGTTTTAGCCGAGACTCTAAAAAAGACCATTGATCAACTTGATGCTTATTTTGAAATCATTACTTTTGGTGATCTCCCCGACAACACAATCCTGACAATAAGCACACATTATCAGCAACACTCAGAACCAGACAATAAAAAAATATCTGTGGCTAAATAGATGCTCACTTTGAAATCATCACTTTTGATGATTTCCCTGACAAGACAATCCGGATATTCAGCAGACTCTCCGCTTGAAAGAATTTGAAGATAGACAGAGTATGATATCCCTATGTATTGTTCACATAGCCATCTACAGACTCATCGACTGTTGTTGGGTGACTCCTCTGTAAAAGAGAGAAGAGCTTTGAAGTTTTTTCTATTTGATGATGTTGGTGACAAGGATGGCAGAAGCAATGGTGAACAAGATCAAATTGAAGTAATTGCAGATGACTAAAGGAGCAACATCTACAACAGCAGCAATCAGGACTCGTGAAATTGCGCTAGACACAACACCTCCTCCGAGCTTCCATTTGAACCAAAGCACAGAAGCAGTAAAGATTCTAAAAAATCTAGACAAAAACAGACCAAAGTACTTGCATATAGCTAAAGAAAAGACGTCTGTTACATCAGCAATTAGGTCTTTTGGAAATAATAAGGTGAGCATTAATAAACAGTTATTATTTTACTCCCAATCATTTGTAACAACCAGATTTCAACTATTTATAACTGGAATACAAATGGGTAAGTTCTTGTTATTTTTCTTAGCTTTTTGCATGGAAACCTAATAGGTTTTGCATGAAAAATGTGTTTTTTTCCGTGCAAAATTTTCTTTATAACATATATAGTTTTGTGCAAAATTGACACTATTTTTGAGAAAAGTCCTTATATGATATAAAAAGGTTTTTGTCCAAAAAAATGCTATTTGCCCGTGCGACAAAATGTTGTTTTTGTTTATGCAAAAAATTTTGCTTTTTCATGCGGAAATTAGTCTGTTCCTGCGCAAAAAATCCCTTTATAATATATATAGATTTGCGCAAAATTGAAATTTTTTCCTGCAAAATGTGTTTTTCCGCTCGTGTAAAAAAAATGATATTTACCCGTGTGAAAATGTTGTTTTTTTGTGCAAGAAATGTAATTTTTTCCCTGCGAAAAATTTACTTTTTCCCGCACAAAACCCTTTATAATATAAATAGATGGGTGAAAAATTGACATGTTTTTTGTGCAAGAAAATAAAGATTTTAGGCAAAAAATTTTTACAGATGCAAGAATTCCATTTATAACATATAAAGTTTTGTGCAAAATTGACACTATTCTCGTCAAAAATCTTTATATGATACAAAGTGGTTTTTGTACAGAAAATGGTATTTACCCGTGTGAAAGTGTTGTTTTTTTCTGTGAAAAACGTGCTTTTTCTCACACAAAAAATCCCTTTCTAATAGACATATATTGATTTGAGCAAAATTGAAATCTTTTTGTACCAAAAAATGTCACTGTTTGCAGAAAAATGTGCGCTTTCCACACAAAAAATCTTTTTATAATATATAGAGTTTTCTGCAAAATTGACACCATTTTTTGTGAAAAAAGCCGTATATACAATTTAAAAGGGTGTCTGTGCAGAAAAATGATATTTACCTGTGTGAAAATTTTGTTTTATGCGCGCAAGAAATCTTGTTTTTTTCTAGCAAAAAATATGCTTTCTTCCACGCAAAACTCTATTTATAATCTTTTTAGACTTGTACAAAATTTACATTTTTTTCGTGTGAAAAAAATGTTATTTTTTGTGCGCCAAAAACTTTATATTATATACTGTTTTTTCGTGCAAATAGATTTTTTTTGTGCGCACAAGTTCTAAATAGTGGCAAAAGGATTTTCGCCTGAAAAAAGTTGTTTATTATTGCTTACTAAAATTTTCTTTTTATTTTAGATCATTATGTCAACAACAAAATGACTGCACCTCAAAAATTTCATTTCTGAAGTCTATGTAACTGAACATGTAATTGATCATGAATATGGACATGAATATGGATATGTACATCGTACATAGTTATAGTCATAAGGGGACATGGACATGTACATAATTATACCATGCTAATATGGACATGTATATGGATATAGTCATAAGTGGGTATGATAATTTACATAGCTATACCATGTTAGTATCGATATGAATATGGACATGTACATAAATGGTTTTGTACATACATGGACATGGACATGTATATAAATGGACATGAATATGCTCATGGATATGCTCATGGATATGTACATGGATATGCACATGGTTATGTACGGACGCAGCTTAAATTTTATTTCTTGTAATGAAAATTTATCAGTAACTATACAAATGTTAATCCAACAATCCAACTCTCAACACAAAACTCAGTATAAACCTACATACCATGTTTATAAACTGGTCAAATTCGTGATCTAAATTGATATAAAAATCCCAATATAAACCCCATACACAATAAATACGACACAAAAAAATTAAAACACCAGGTGTGCACAAAAAAAGCCTGATGCACGCAAAAAGGTACATCAGGCGCAAAAACGGGACCAGGAGAGCCTGCATGATGGAGCCATCTAACATACAAACCCATGTCTAAATCATCGTACCAAATCACAGTGAATACTTAACACATATTCAAAATTATAACACTTGGTGGAAACAAAAAGTTACCTCACAGGTTCTTATGGTAACTGGTGACTACTTAAAGTACACCTGGAACCAGGAGAACCTTTTCTTCAGACTCCATGACTGAGAACTGCTCCTATACTACTACTTTGATCAAGTGGGCATGTCCAACTCTACTGCCTAGTGTGACTGGGCAGGGTAATGTACCCAACCTAACATCCCCAACTAGTGAGGTAGTCGGTTGAACCCAGTGTGCATGAGAGTAACCATATGCTTGCCTAACCATACCAGTCAGTAGGAGGAGGGGAATGTGCTAGGAGCCCAGACTAAGGAAGCAACGCCTCAGTGTAAGGGATACCTGTTTCCTTTCTAGACCAATTGGATGTACTGATTTCTGAAAGTGAAACCTTCCCTCGTGTACTATATGTTATTGGACTGTCTTGTATAGTATTATTGTCATCAAATAAATTATTAGATGCAATTACATAATGTAATGTATTGATGGCCAGCCCTAAAAGGGGTTGTGATCTCTTCTCTCTTCTGTAAAAAAGGAACAGTTTTACCATGTATAAACAGAAGTCATTTTGATTTGGATACTAATTACTACTTGCGTTGTTAAACAGACTGTGTCATACTATAACTAACTTATCCCAAATCTGTGTCTGACCAGTCAGAGCCATAGGATCGCTATTAGTCGTTAGTCAGTGGAGAAGAAGGAAACAGAGCAACCACATGGGGAGAGTGTTCAGAATGTGACCCCATGAGAGAAAAGAGTGTGTTGAGTGGAGAGCTGTTGTGTTCGTAGTGGTGTGGCAATCATCCAATACAGAGTGAAACAAAGCAGTCTAATGAGAAGTTGAAACAAACTGGGGATTATGTTTTTTTGTATGTAAACAGAAAATTTGTGTGACCTGGTACTTAGGGGTGTCCTACAAAAACAGCATGGGCTTGCTTGAGTCAGGCCATGAACCCCCAAAAACACCCGCTCTATCAAGGATTCTTGAAAGAGCGGCCAACTCTGTTTTCTGACAACTGTAAAAAAAAGTGTATAGAGCATTTGCGAGTACCATTACTTAGAGATAGCACAATAGATCATGCTAACACTCACAGTTATACATATAGGAATGAATGTAGCAAGTAACAGTTCAAAAATTATTAACCACATTGTTTAAGATGTAACGTGAGCCATCAGTGTAAAAAAAGTGGAGCAAAACTGTTAATGTGCTCTTGTCTGACATCACATTCATAACTATTTTTTAGTTGTACCCTGTATAAGACATGGGGTCCTCCATTATACAGCGTATAAATGTTAAATAGTATAGTACAGTACAGTACAGTATAGTATGGTATAGCCAATATACTGGCACGGTATGCTAACATGAAGTTAACTATGTATGTTTTAAAGTGTCTATTCTGGCCCAGTATCATTAGCTACGTTCTCAGATTATACAAGTTACAGGACCCTTAGGACCAGGAGACTTGAAACTAATCGAGCTGCAATAAGAAAGCATTATCAGAGACCAGGTTGTAGACTAAGGAGCCTGTACCACCAGTTTTGGAGAGCGCGCATCCCCTCACCTTTGATTGGCTAACGGGTCAACTTGGGAAGCTGGACCATGTGCAACCTGTATGATTAATTGTTACCGTTTACTTTGCATTATTATTGATTATACTATAGTTGAAAGTTTTGTAAAGATTCTATGTGATTGGCTAATTTTCAATAAGGGCATCAGAGTTCCTCTATGCCTCCTATAAAGAGAGTTGCATTACTGTATAGAAGCAGAAGACATTCGGATATTGTACAGTTGCTATATCATATTGTTGAGTAGAATGTCGGTAATAAACTTTTAGCAGTAAAACGCTGTCTAGTCTGCCTGAGTGTAAACCTCTACCTTTACTGGTTATGCCTGTGATGGAGTAGTCCCCAAACAGAGTGGATTTCAGGGGAATTGATGCAGTATAAACATTGAAGAAGAGGAAGAATACACGGTCCTAGTGTGTTTTTGCTAAGTGGCAAAGACTACTGGATTGGTGGGAGTTAGTAGAGCATGAGAGAAGAAAATGAGCTATACCGACCCAGTATACTCTGTTTATTACCTCCTTACACCTGCTCTTTCAACTGAGAAGCTATACCAGTATATCCTGCATACTGCCTCTATATCCCTCCCCGTTCCACTGAGAAGCTATCCCGGTACTGTATATCTTGTACACAAGCTCTACATTCCTATCTCTTTCTCCAGAAAATATTTTGACCCCATATACTCTGTACGCAAGCTCTATTCCTATCTCTCTTCCCCCAGAAGCAATGTTGGCCCTGTATACCTTGTAAATCCAAGTACGATTAGAACAGTCTCCCTGACCCTGTGTCTCTGTCCTTGATCTAGTATGGAAAGCCGCAGAGCCAAAAATGCTGGTGAAACCCCAAATTCAGTCGAACTAAATGTAAGACTTGGCCAGACAACGGACGCTCTACAGACGCTGGTTCAACCTCCTCACCAAGGTCTTGTGCAGAGTGCCACTAAGGACATAGATAATTTCATCATTCTTTTTGTTGAACTTGGTGATGCCAATACGGGTGCTCAGCCACTGCTTTATTACGCCCACATGAGACATTGGGAGATGGACTTATGAATGTGGCAAACCTTCCCTCGTCTAAAGAGTCTTCACCATTACTTGAGCAAGTCTTGCCCTGACCCCCTAAAAAAGCCAAGCATAGCTGACAGTTTTATGTTGTTGTTCAAAAACCTCATTGTGAGAGCATGTTCATGATGCAGAAAAACTAGTTTGTTTCATTATGGAGATCTTCCACCCACTTGACTAGAGCGCATGATAATTAACACATTTTCTAGTGCGCTGATAAATGCATACCTTCGTTGGGAGTGCAGCCTCTCGCCATCGAAAATGCTCTCTGACCCAGCATTGGTGTTCTGCAAATAAAGAAAAGCCCACATAAATGAGATTAATGGAAGAAGATAAACAAGGAGAACCTCAGCCAAACACTGGAAGGCCAACTACCTCAACCCCAATCACCCATTTCCTGCAAACAGGTACCCCAGCAAGCCGCTACCCCACTAAAAGATCTGGCAAAAGCTGGCAAAAACTACCATAATACATCAGCTTACCCCAGCCACTGAGTAATTTCTTCATTTTATACATAATATTGTCAGACAAAATAGGAATCAACTCAACAAACAAAAATCTATTTATGCATTGATAAAAATTCAGGAAAGGTGGGACTGAGGTCGCATACTGTAGTTGAGTTTAAAATTTGAAAAAAGAAATGCTCGTCCAAAGTTTAATTCACTCTTTGGTCCTAAAACATTTTGCTTCAGCCCAAAATGGTAGTGAGCAAAACATTAGGAAACAACTGTTAGTTTTATCATTGCTCTTAATTATTCCTCTCATTTTCCTAGCCTCAAGAGCAATTTTAATTGCTTGGTAGTGCGAATGACGCAGTGTGGAATCTATTATGATGGGATGGGAGGCGGGGTGTTTGGGTAGAGGATAACACCAAACCTTTTCCACAAGAATTGAGTTTTAATCAAATACGGTTGCATTTTTTTCATTAGAGTTGAGTATAGTTTGGTTCAGTTGAGTATTTGAGTGTAACAGTAAAACTTGTTTTCGTTATTTCGTTTGATATTTTAGCGCTTTTCAACTGTCTAAAAATAAAGTGAGTCTACCACCTCAAACGATTGCTGAGCTTTAAGTATCTAATGGATCGGCAAACATTCTCACATTCATCTTTACACTTTCTTGGATGCAAACAATCATTGAAACCGCCTTTACAATAATTTACCAAAGTTATTTTTCATTTCCACTTGAAGGAAGTTTTCCTGAAGATCAGAAACCTTTTGCTTGCGGAAGTATTTACTCGAGGTTAATTTATGTTTAATAGCCAATAAAAGTTAAAACCTATCAACTCTCTGTGATCCTAGAGAGAAAACAACCTGAATGCCTTTGTTTTGTGGGTTTGATAGTGTTGAATGCATTGTTACACATGAAGTAGCTTGTGAATTGGAAACTTTTCCTAGTTCTGAGAAAAAAAAGTTCTATTCTATCATCCGACTTTAAATGTCACTATGTATATTATGTGTATAACACGGTTGAATTATTCTCCCCACAATTTCAACATCTGTTTTAGTATATGGAGTTTGTCCACAATCTTATGTTCTCAGCCCATATTCTAACACTTGCATCAGAGAAGTGAATGTGAATAAAAACTGGGAGAATTCCAAAAACTACTGCTTGAACGATGGAGAACATTTGGTCACTTTTGACTGATTAGCCTCCGCTTCCTGGTTTACAGAAATGATCCTGAACTTGCCTGGTAAGTAAAATTATAGCTCTTTGTGACTCGGTCTTTTTCAACAAAATTGAACAAGATGCAGAAAAACACTGCCAGTAAACTCTTTTGATCAAATGACCTACTCTTCTGAGAAAGTTATGACTTACTCCTAAAGTCGATTTTTGGGCTCAAATTTACCAACTGAGTCCTGTGACCAGCCGAACTGCTAGTTTGCTACCATAGGGGAGTCGGCAGCGTTCCAATAGTATGTTACGAGCAGCTACCATTCCCCTAGAGGTAATAACAGGTGGGTACTACACCGAGTTGGAAGTGAAGGAGTGTTCTCTACTCCACAACTAGTGTAAATCCCATTGCTCAGAGGTAAAACTCAGGGCTTGAAGTTGGTAGTGTTCTGACGGTATGCTGCCACCAGCTACTTTTTACCTAGAGGTAACAGCAGGTGGGTACTACACCGAGTTGGAAGTGAAGGAGTGTTCTCTACTCTACAAGTAGTATAGAGCCCTCGGCTCAGATGCCTAACTCAGAGGTTGAGAGTAATATCCATTTATTCTTACAAAATAATATGAGTGAATACAAGTCCCAACACAAACTGATCATCATAGTAAGAGTTCTACCTTGTATAGGCAGAGCACAGGAAGTGATTCATTGTACTGGCCAATTACACAGAAGTAAGACATAACATAACAAAATATCAGAACTAGCAAATTGATAGATAAGAACACCGAATGCACCAATAAACAGGATATGGCAAGTGCGAGCTGCAGTTGACTACCATTTCTGTATAAACATAAAAATTAATATCCTTAAAAAAAGTCGGGTAAATTATCTAAAAAGTGTAGGGAGTTTAAACTTATTTCTCAAACTCATGAGTTTTGTGTGAAGAGGCCTCTGTTTTCATCAACAACCAAAAATTACAATGTGAGCCTTCTATTTATCATGGCATTAACAAATTGGTAGAATTAAAACTTACGCCAAAACTTTATAACTTCTCGTTCCCAGTTTATACTATCTATGTCATTGCTGTATTGAAGTAATCATAATACCTTATTAGCACTGGTATTTTAAAACAAAAACCGCCCGTGGCGTAACGCCCAAATCTGTGTCATTACACAACACAATATGGCTAGCTGGATCGATAGATTTGCCAAGCATGTTTCACACCGAACCGAAATATTTATCTTAGAATTTTATTTGTAAATGCTATTTTTATTGTAGGTAATGATTTAATGTATATTCAATTTTAAAGACAAGGTACATTAGAAAAAATATTTATGCCAACAGGCTCACCGGAAAGATCTTTCAACACAATGAACAGAACCATTGAGCAACTTTTTTTTCAATTTTTGTTAATTAACCTGAAGAGCATTCAAATGCCTACAGTTGCTGGCCAAGAAAAATTGGGAACACCCACCAACTGGTCCCACTTTCAACCACCAGTGCATCAATAACAGTCATTGCCTGGACAAGAGAGTTTGTTCTTATTACTCTGATATCCCAAAGCAGATGTAAATGCATCAAGAAAGCTCGATTATAATCCTTGAATCATTGATGCTGGGTAGAGATCTGAGGTTGCCAGACAAGTTTTGATTCAACTCTTCTGGCTCCACCCAAATGGCTGACTTAATCGCTGATCAAGAGTACAAACACAAAGCACATGGAGCCCACAAGAAAGCAGTGACTGCACATGAAAAGTGGTAATGGAGAGGAGTTGATTGCAGTATTTAAATGAACTTGTAGCTACACCTCTGCAGACACTTCAGTACAAAAGTATGTTGAAAGAGCTCATAAGAAAAGAGTTACAAAGAAATATTGCCCAACCCATACATTACATTCAACCTACATACCTGGCACTTGCTAGATCAAAAATAACAGCAGCCAAAGGAGGGCCAAATGAGCATGCACCAAGAGGGCCAAATGAGCGAGTGTAGTGGATTTTGGGGGCTGAAAATCTCTAGCTGAGGTTGGTAGCGTGCTGCCACCAGTTGTTAGTTTAACCAGTTACAACAACAGAGTCGGTGATGTACCGAATGAATGCGAGATAGAGTGTTCCAACTCTACAACCAGTAGGGAGCCCTTGACTCAGATACATAACTTAGTGCTGTTGAGTACATATGCATTTATTCCTGCAGAAAAAAATGAGTTAGTTAAAAGGCACATTACAACTGACAATCACAGACAAGGTTTCTGCCTTTTATAGGCGATACACAGGAAGTGACTAGCCAAACACACAACAATATTACAATATGCACCAATGAATATGAGTATATAAATAGATAGCAGATAGAATTAACAATATGGGCTTAAAGGTAATAAGCGCCCTGTAGTAGTAGTTGGAGTTAGATGCTAATGCACCAATCACAGTCGTTCCTTTGGTCCTTGGTCTTTCCAGCTTCAGTACTCCATCTTTTGTAAGGGTTAGGGGTGGAGATCTCCGGTAGATGGCTTCCTGCTCATCCAAGGCTACTTTTGAGTCATCAGGCTACATTGCTTCACTCAGGGTCGGTTGTACCTGCATACAGCGTTGGTATAGGTGCATACAGGGTCGGTATAGGTGGGCGTAACTCCTCACAGAGTCGGTATAGACATAACCATAGTTTTAGTCCATTCGGTACGACGTTCCTAGTCATTCTGGCCATCTAATGGCTATTATAAGGATGCCAGAACGTAGTACAATGTGTGCACAGGCTTAATGAACACTTAAATCCACAACACAAGCACCAAAAGGGCCTAATGAGCTTGCACCAAGTGGGCCTAATGAGCATGAACCAAGAGGGCCTAATGAGCAAGCACCAAGTGGGCCAAATGAGCAAGCACCAAGTGGGCCTAATGAGCAAGCACCAAGTGGGCCTAATGAGCATGAACCAAGAGGGCCTAATGAGCAAGCACCAAGAGGGCCTAATGAGCATGCACCAAGTCGGCCTAATGAGCATGCACCAAGTGGGCCTAATGAGCATGCACCAAGTGGGCCTAATGAGCATGAACCAAGAGGGCCTAATGAGCAAGCACCAAGAGGGCCTAATGAGCATGCACCAAGTCGGCCTAATGAGCATGCACCAAGAGGGCCAAATGAGCAAGCACCAAGAGGACCTAATGAGCATGCACCAAGAGGACCTAATGAGCAAGCACTAAGAGGGCATAATGAGCATGCACCAAGTGGGCCTAATGAGCATGCACCAAGAGGGCCTAATGAGCATGCACCAAGTGGGCCTAATGAGCATGCACCAAGAGAGCCTAATGAGCAAGCACCAAGAGGGCCTAATGAAAATGCACCAAGAGGGCTTAATGAGCATGCACCAAGAGGGCCTAATGAGCGTGCACCAAGAGGGCCTAATGAGCAAGCACCAAGAGGGCTTAATGAGCAGGCACCAAGAGGGCCAAATGAGCAAACACTAAGAGGACCTAATGAGCAAGCACCAAGACGGCTTAATGAGCAAGCACCAAAAGGGCCTAATGAGCAAACACCAAGAGGACTTAATGAGCAAGTACCAAGAGGGCCTAATGAGCATGCACCAAGAGGGCCTAATGAGCATGCACCAAAAAAGCCTGATGATCAAGCTCCGACAGTGCAATGTGAAAACAAAAAGAAATCAAAATAAATTTTAGGAACAGAACTAAGTTCAAAGTTTATTACTTTCGTTGTTTCAAAGAACGCAGGCTACAACAAAGAGCTTGCTAATTGGCTGATAAAATGCAAGCTGAATGGATAGAAAAGAGAGGAGATAAAAAACTTCCTGTTTAAAATTGCTTTTTAGGCCATAATTTCGTGCTTGTTTTTATACTTTTATGGCAATGTTGATTGTCTCTGATTCACTGAAATTTTAAACTTTTTTCCCGCTGCTCATTTACATGCACACGTCTTTTTTCAAACGGATGGCTCTTAATGATAGTGTAGAAGTAGTTAATTGGTTTTTTTACTGGGCACATTACTTCATTGCAGAATTAGATTATAGCTAGGATATTAAAACTTATATCATTGTGTTTAATACTTTGTGATCTGTGGATAGGTTGCATCTTGAGGTTGATGAAGGTCAGCAGAACTGTTGCTGGTGCGTTACCGGTTAAGTAGTAGCCTCTAGAGGAACTAAAGGAAAGTTATCTGGCCCAGTGGTACTTGTAGGCAGATATATTACTCTTTAAAAGCTGTAGGCATGCAGTAGTAGGGGAGATCCTGTCCTGAGCTAGATGTGTTCTAAAAGACAATGACTTTTACTTTGGTCAATATTGCTGTTCCTCTGAGGCCTGTGTAATATCATGATTGTCTGTCACCACAACTTATCCTCTCATTAAGTTTCAATACATTTTTTTGCCCTACACATGTTACTGCTAGTAGATTGTCTAGAATGAGACCAGAAAAAATTTTATAAATCTTTTTATTACATAGAGTGGCAATCTTTCTGCCCATGGATTGGTATGAGGAAAGTTGATGAGACCTGGCAATGGGATGGACTGCTGACTGGACAACTCGCATTCGATTGGTGGGCTGATCGTCAACCAAGTGGTGATGGAAGCTGTGCTTGTGTGCTTACTAGCATCTACAAGTTTAATGATATGATTTGCAATAGGATGCGACTCTTCTTCTGTGAGAGAGAGCTCTAAGATGAGTAGCTTGTTGATAAAAACATTGCCAAGCTTGGTACTACATCCCTAAGAAACAACTTGGTATGGTTAAGCTATTGTCTGTGTATTCATTTAACCAAAGACACCCAAGAGACTGTGACAATTTATTGAAGCTAACGTGACCAAATTAGGTCTAGAATTGTTGTTGTAGAATTTTGAGCCAGCATCACAATGCTGGTCACCTTCAATGTTTGCATCATTATGAGTTGCATCGTAATAACTTATTGAAAAAAATGAAATAAACATTTGTGTTGTTCTGCATCCATTAGTACTTCTATTTCGTTAAACGTACTTTGCCAAATACAAAAAGGGTTCAGAAATATTATTCTCTATCCATCGAGGAGAGAAGCCAAGAAACTTGTTTTTGTGTCCAAAAGTAAAACTACCTTTGAAAAATTAACACTAAAAGTTTTATCCTGATAAAACCTACGCTTCAGGGAGTTAACAATAAAACTTGGAAGAACTTCTTTCTTTGTTGAAAATATAAGTCACACAAGAAGTGTACCCATTTCTAACAAACTGCTCGAAAGTTGAAAAGCAAAAAGCAAAACCAGCTAAAACCAGTAAAGCAAAAACGATATTGGCTACAAACGCAAGGAAAGTAACAAAAAATGACCAGGAAATTTCTGAGCAATGTCTAAAAATTCATAGTGTGACATGTTACAAAAGTTTATTCGTGGTCAGTTTCCTCCAGGGTTGGAACAACCCGGTTTTGGAGTTATTCAGGGTTGAAACGATTGGGTGAGGTGGGGCAGGGGCCATGGAACGTGAAATTTGTATAGTGAGAAAGGTGCTTTTGTATCCAAAGCAGTGGTAAAAACAGCTACAGCACAATGGATCACTGTGATCTAAACTGTAGTAGGAATCTTACCTATAAAAAATGATTAATTAATTACACCTTGTCTTGTTTATCTGATGCAACTCACTCAGGTTGGATTAGCAGATCGCTGCTTGGTATAGGAGGTGAACAACACTGAGTTAGGCTGGTAGAGCTGTGAACTTACTAGAGGGGAACAAACAGACATCAAGTCCAACCTCATACTAGTACTGTTGGAGGCGAATACCAAGTGATTGGGAGTTGTAAGAAGGAATGGCCTGGTAGTGTTGTTGGTGAAAACGCAAAAAGTTCAAGATTACTAGCTATGCTAGCGGAGACAGTAAAAACTCTCCACAAAATTTTCCCATAAAAACCTATAAATGACAATTGCATATTGTTAATGAAACAAACAATAATGTCAACACTGGGTCCGTTTATTTGCTTACTTGAACGATCTGCATGAAAATAGTTCCATCTCTTGCATAGATTCAGAATGTTTGCAAAAATCTATAAATGAATATAATTTATTATTTTTCTCAAATATGGTTTGAAAATACAACTCACACCTTGTAGGTAGCTCAATGGTGAACAACAAAGCACTGCACATGAAATAATTAGCTTGATTTTCTCAAATATATTGACTTCAAGTGAACATAAAATGGGTTCGAGTTAAGGATCATACACAAAAGGCTTTGGCAAACATCTGAATCATTATAATACATGGTCTGCATTGGCAAACCCGTCCTTTAATTGCAATTTTACAAAGTTTTTAGAGAAAAACCAAACAAATTTCTATAGAGATTTCGTGTCAATAACATACCTAAACAGCAATTGAAAAAAATGAGTAAAAAATGACTTATTGGCTCACTAGTAAATCAAACTATATATGATTTGCAGGGAATAATTGATAATTCTGTCAAATGAAAGCTGTTTTCAAGAGAATTCTCACTACTTTAACTGATAAAAGACGCCATCCACCAATGCACTATTGCACTGATCGGTGTTGCTTTTATATTCATACTGCAGCAACTTATGCAGCAGTTTCTCCAGCATTTTATACAGTCAACTATGAAAACTAAGTTTTACGTAGATATACTGAAAAAATAGTAAATCTTTGAATGAAATGGAGCATTGTGAGAGATTTGTATGATATGATAGCTGTCTCCGCCACTCTGTCCACCCATCTATCTTAGAAACCATGCGTTTCCCTTCCCTTACCTATAGTAATGACCTTGAAGTAGACCCGAAGCCTTTTCCCCAATCCCACACACTTGTTCCCTCAGATTTAAGGATACCGGCTATACCAGGCAAGTATAGACCATGTATCCTGCCTAATTTCCTTACTGAATTACTTAATTACTCGCTGGTATTTCATAATTTCTTTCACTAATAATTACCAAGTAATATTGTAAGTATATAATGCAGTAGATACTATATTGACACAAATTTCATTCATATGATTTTAAAACTTAACTAATGTAGTTTTTTACCAGAAATAATAATAATTTTTAAACAAAATCAAAAATTAACGCTGATTACATGTATGGTAAACATAATAACTGTAAATATATATAACTAAAAGAAATATTTATGCTCAAGTCTCCTCTCTCTCTCCTCTAACCTCTCTCCTCTAAACTCTCTCTAGATATATACAAATACACCTATTTTTATGTGTAGACTCAATCTCGAATGCTGATGATATGTAGTCTCAAGTGAATAAATGAAGTTAAAGTGCTTTGTATTACACAAAATTTACTGTAAATTTTAATCATCTAGAGGACTAATGGTATCCTCTTTCCTCTCTCTCAAGATATCTCCTCTCTCTCCTCTAACATCTCTTCTCTAACCTCTCTCCTCTCTCCTCTCTCCCCTCTCTAGATGTATACAAATACAACTATTCTTATATGTAAACTCGATCTCGAATGCTGTGAATAAATGAAGTTAAAGTACTTTGTATTACACAAAATTTACTGTAAATTTTAATCATCCAGAGGGCTAATGCTCCCCTTTCTCCTCTCTCCTCTTTCCCTCTCTCCTCTCTCTCAAGATATCATATGAGTCGGAATTACAAAAAGTTATCAAAACTTAAATGCCATACATTCAAAATCTAGATGCCCTATGAGTTAGAAATATGTATATAATTATGTAAAAAAATTATCAAAAATTAAATGCCATACATTCAAAATCTATATGCCATATAAGTTCAAATTAAGTAAAAAAATAATCAAAACTCAAATGCCACTTAAATGCCACTCAAATGCCACTCAAATGCCCCTCAAATGAAATACAATATAAACTCGGCGAATTCATTTAACGCCGTAACCCATTGCCTCAACCCCGAGGTCTAATCCACAAAAATACACTTAGTAGGGAGATCTGCTCATATATTACTACTCATCAAGCTCGAGTCAGAAGAAATTCAGAGAACTAAACGGTAACCAACTCCCCACTTGGCAGCTGCCCGATTCTCTTATTCCATCATCACAATCACCCCCTCTGTGTTGGGGATATGGCATCATTGGCCACCTACAGAGAAGCTGCCCCAACAACCTTTGGCTGTTCCCGCTACCTCTCCAAACCAACTGCCGAAAAACGAGCGTTGCCCGCAGCAGGGAGACAGGCCCCTAACTGCCCCTGGCACCCCGGAACTACAAAAGGGCACTACAGAGATTGGAGCAGCACAAACCTTTAGCTTCACCCCCACCCCTCCACCCCAGATCCTTGGTAACTGCCTACTACATACTGGTGCGTCCCCCTGAAAAAACTAAAAGATACAGACTTCTACCCGTCCGCTCCACCATTTTGCATTGAAACCTGTCCACCCAATCTTTCTGTTCCCATGCATGCCGAAACCCCCTCCCCCCAATCGTCCCCAAAGACAGCACACCCTGGCCTGTCACACTGTACCAGCTGATTGCAGCCACGAGTATACCATCAAGTAAAAGTCGTTGAACTGCGCTCACCCCGCCAGCCTTCCAACAAAAGAGTCTACCTCCAACCACCTTGCTAACCACAGCATGACCATCCCGCCCTCGCGTAAGACACCCCCTGCCCCTTTGCTTTTTGCTGTTAAGCTAACAGACCTTCTCTATACACTTCCTGAACGCCCGTACAATGCACGCTCTTTCTTGGTCAGCAGGATAGAAGGAAATTTGGGGTCTGTGCTTATTGACACCCGGTGCGCCACTAACTTGTTGTCAGAGCATCTGTTCAACTGGCAGTCTCTTGCCACCCGGAATCCCCTACAAAAGCGTGACACCTATGGTATCCTGGCAGATAGATACCACATTCCTTTCTTTGGCACCCTGCTTCTACCAATTTGATTACAGGACATCAAAACCAAGGCTACATTCGTAGTGGGACAGATCAATGAAGATGCTATCCTGGGCATGCCCTTCATCACATCCCACGGGTGCTTAGGTGGTGAGGAACACTCACATCCCCTCACACACGGAGTCAACAATGTTATGCACGGTCACCCACACCACACACCTTTCCCTGGGTATGATAGAAGGCATCCCGGATTCCGCTCCTCTAGCTGCCCACCTCAACGCCCCTGATGCCGAGCACCACTTGCTAGTGAGATGTTTTAATCTGATTAACCAACCACTAGTCCTGAGAGCCGGCAAAACCATTGGCAAGTATACTGGCGTACACCCCGGTGACATGGGGTTACCTGTAGAAGAGGGTGAACCTATCCCCTTCTTCCCACTTCTCTTCCCTCCCCCGGCTCCCAGCTCTTGCAGGCACTATACACAAAGGCCCTAGACAATTGCCACACACCTCAAAAGGCCTTTCAGCTGGCTGAGCTCTTGCACTCCTACAATGAGGTGTTTCGCAACATCATAGCACACAGTTTCCCTTGAAACCCAAGATCTAGCCCATCAGGCAACCTCCCCCCCTCCACAGACCGGGCCCCACAAAGAGAAGAAAGTGGAAAAAGAAGTGACCAAGTTGCTTGAGAAAGAACTGATAGAGCCTAGTACTGGCACCTGGAGCTTCCCAGTGATCCTCATAAAGAAGAAGGGTGGCCCATGGAGGTTCTGTATTGACTATCGGCATTTGATTGCTGTGATGCAGGCCAAAGGCATCCGCCCTTGCCCGAACAGACAAGTTGCTGGTCACTCTGTTGAGCAACCATTACTTCAGCGCCCTCGACCTGGTGAGCGGATACTGGTAGGTTCCCCTGGATGCTGATGCCAGTGACAAATCTGCCTTCTCTACTCGGTGTGGCCTATACAAATGGAAGGTTTTCTCCTCCCGCTTAACCTCTGCCCCAGCCACTCTTAACAGGCTCATGGAACGGGTACTCCATGGCCTCCACTGGAAGCCACTCCTCCTGTACCTAGATGGTATTATTGCCATTGGCCCCGACTTCCCACCCCATTTGCACCAGCTGGCCAAAGTGCTTCAGCGGCTCAAGGCAGCCGGTCTCATACTAAAGCCAAGCAAATGCGAGCTCTCGCAATCCCAAGTCCACTAATTTCATGGCATTGTCGATGAGCGTGGTGTCTCCACCAACTCGGAGAACCTAGCCGCAGTTTAAGATTGGCCTAACCCCTACCTGCCTCAAATGATTACAGGCCTTCCCCAGTAGTTCCTTTGAACTGTTGGATATTATTGACAGTACCTCCCCGGTTCTCCACCGTGGCCAAACCCCCTACCAAACTCTCCTGCAAAGACGTCCTGCGGGAATGGGAGCACTATCAGAAAAAATGTTTGTGGTCTCCGCCCTTATCCTCGGCTACCCCGACGCAAGCAGCTGAGATGCCAGTGATGATGGAGTCGAAGCTGTTCTCATCTAGACACAGAATGATGAAGAGCGGGTGATTGCATATTACAGTGAAATATTGACCCCCCCCCCCCCCCCCAGAGCGCAACTACTGCGTCACTCGGAAAGAGTTGTTGGCTGTGGTTAAAGGGATCAAATACTTCAAGCTGACTATGCTTAACTCATGCAGCTACGTAAGAGAAAAACACCTTCTAGCCAAGTTTCCAGATGGCTAGAAGCCCTATCCGAATTCCAATTTACCATCGAGCATAGTAGTGGCCACCTACACGGGAAATGCAGATGGGGTCAGCAGGCATTGCCCCTTTCACGGCAAACAGTGCAACCATATTGAAGCCAGAGATGGTGGACCCTGCAAAGCAGAGGTAGTCCAGACCCGCCCCCAACCACCCTTTATCCCCAATCCCTTCCAGCTCACCCATCCGACTAGATCCTCAGGTGGTTGTTGTCACCCGCCCATGCCCTCCAGAAGACCGGACGTCACCCAGTGGCAGTCATGTACAAGGCCATGAAGAGCAACTCTCCTGCAGACCCCAACTTGAACTGGACATAACTGAAACTTGGAAGCATCGAGCTGTGCCAGTAAGAGAAGAGAAGGCGCTCCATGCAGCTCTGACTGGATAGTATGTTAAAGTTACATCATGCTGGCCAGAACAGATCTCGTTGGTGTGCTGTGTGCCCACCCATTTCCCCAGGCAAAGTAGTGCGGAAGACTCATGTCATGGCCCACCAAGGTATCCAACAGACCCTCAAGAGGTTGAATCTCATTTGGTACCTGCAGGGCATTACCTCTGATGCAAGGAGAGTGATAAACAACTGTGAGACTTGCCAACAAGCTAAACATGGGGGAACAAAGCCCAACCTGGCCCGGCAGGGGATGTGCGCCTGTCGGCCGTAGCAGAAGCTAGCCATAGATCTGGCTGGCTCTTCCTTGAGACCGGCAGAGGAATTAAGTGGATCTTTGCCTAAGCAGACCACATTACACGCTGGCAAGAAGCTACGCACCCAGTAATTGCCACCCCCTTAGATGAACGTGTGTTCAGCTACTTAGGCTTATCCAAACAGATGCAGGAGGACCACTGCGCTGAATTTGAATCAAATATCATGAAAAGGTTATGCAGCCTCTGGCGGGTGGAAAAGACCAGGACTACCCCTTATCACCCCCAAATAACCGGGTGATTGGAGATGCACCACATTCCTTCCTCCTTAAAAAACAGCCGGAAGAGTAGGACCTGATCCCTCCCCAAATAATGAGAGCTTTCTGTGCCACCCCCTCTCTACCACTGGCGAGCTGCCCATCTTCCTCCTGATGGACAAAAAACTGGGTCCCCTCGACCAGCTAACCTACCACCCTTACCCCCTCCCTTAGTCGGATGCGTGCCAATGCACAAGTATGCACAAGGTCTTACAAAAAGACTAAATGATGCCGATGAGACCTTGAAAATGGAGCAGAAAGAAGTTAGATGAGACGACGGGGAAGAGCCATCTTTATTCCGGACAGGAGACGAGGTGTGGTTAGAAACTAAGAGACAGAGGAAGGGCTAAAACCCCAACTTACAACCCAAGTTCGTCGGGCCCTACCTAATTCAGGACGCATACAGCAACTACACTTCTATCATCAGCAGGCAGCGATCTGCGCAAAATGGCCCATACAAGGCCCATACAAGGCCCGTCTGTAACCCTATGGCCAATCCCCAGCAGCCATGGAGCCGGCTTGCCGCCCCAACCAGAGTGGTGCTGCATCCCGACAACGAAGAAGTCCCCCTCTCCTCTTCCTCTTCCTTCCCCTTCATAGAGCTTCCCTTTTGCCAGGGACTTCCGCTAGCACAACCTTCACCCCAACTTCCTTCATTTGAAGAGCAAATGCCACCCCGCTTACAGCAGCCAATAAAGGCGAATCCAATCAACACTTCCACGGAGTTTCGTCCAAGTTGGACCAGAACTGGGGGCCCTAGGAACCAAAGACCAATTACTGAAGTCATCCCCCCACCAGCCACGCCCTCTCCTGTTGTAGTCCCAGCACCTACAGACCACCTTAGACGCAATGAGAGACTACCCCTATGCTATGGACAGCGCTGGTGCCACCAAGTGGTTGTAAGAGATGACCAATTGTTAGAAGAGCTATACAGCGAGAAAAAGAGACTGTTGGATGAAGTAACAGCTTTTATTACTAAGACTGTGGCCCCACACTCCTATGCCTTATTTTTGAAAAACATGCCAGGACTCGTTTTATCTGTCACCAAAAGCTTAGCGAGTCCGATTAATTACCCTCTGTTGCAGAGCCCCCCAAAGGTACCTCCCTTTGACCCTACTCCAATGAGTCACACATCCCAAACAGTAGGACAAAAAATTTTAATACCAGGCAGTCAATTAAGCGCAGTTTTTTTGCAACCAGCCTCTAACACTGAGCAGTCCGCTTGCTTGCTGCAGGTTCTAATTGATTACCTACGAGCCATGACAACCAAAACAGATCCATCTTTTCTGCAATTGGAAGGAGAAGACAACCACTTACTGCTAGAAGCAGGCCTAGCTGAGTACCAGCCTCCTTCCAGTAACTGCTCTGGTTAACATGAGAACCTGATGGTAGTTATTTTTGTGCACCAATTTAGATTTTTTTGGTTGTATTTATTATGATTTGTATGATGATCTAGATTAGTGTGAGTGTAATGTATAGAAATGGTGTTGTGCCATGTCAGCAGGTACGATGAGAGCCTGAAAGGTACCTTTTTGTTGGACCAAGTGTTTTTATTTTTTGTGTAATTGCTTTTAAGTATCTATTGTGTATCTATTGTATTTAGATCATGGGGTTGACTAGTTTATAAACATGGTATGTAGGTTTGTACCGAACATTGTAGTGTTAGATTGTTGGATTAACATTGTATAGTTAATGGCATAGTTTTATTACAAGAAATAAACTTAACGCTGTATCCATACACAACCATGTACATATCCATGTCCATATTCATGTCCATATACATCTTCATGTGAAGCGTTGTATTATTGTATAACTGTACTATATAAGAAAAACATGAACATAGATATGCATTGAATAGCTCTATTATTATTTTGAAAGAATGTACAGAAGTATTTACCTCGTAAAGATATAAAATAGATCAAACAAAAAACTGAGTTTAAACAGTGTTGTAGTTTGTGAATTTTATCTTTTAGACTTTTGTACCCTTTGATGATTCAATATTTTTCAAGTTCTTTTTCTTATTTGAGTGTTATTGATAGAAGCAGGTGTATTTAGCAGATTTTTCTGACGTTTTTGTAGTAATTGAGAACGTATTTTTTGTATCTCTGCTGTGGTTTCATTCTTTAAGAACTTTAGTGTTAGAAGAGTTTCATATTGAAACTTCTAGGCTGTTGTGCCCAATTTTTGCTGATGGTACTAAAATTGCTTGCAAAAATCTCTAACGTGTCCCTAACTTTTTTATCACATAGGTTTTGCAGAAGTACCAAGTTTTCTTCAGATAGAGATTTAGGAACATTTTCTATTATGTTGACACCAACTGCTTTTATTTCTATGAGTAGCTCTAGAACAAAAACAAAAAAACTTGTTAATCACCAACATCATACAGTGTAAAGGGTTAGAATAGGAAATTAACAAACTTTTTTGTGAGCAAATATTATCGGAGTTCAATAAATAATACATGCCTAAAGTCTGTGTCGTATTGAGTTTCAAAACTAGCGTTAAAAAATTATTTATTAATTTTTACCTTATTGCTGAGAGTCTTTTTAGTTGTTGTAGTAGATGCAAAAGTATATGCTGATCTTTCAAGTTTTTTTGGCTAATCTGAATAATTTTTGTGTGAAAACAGTACTTTTTAGCGAGTCAATGTTGCACTGATTGACTTAAAGTCACAATCATTGCGCGAAAAACCACATTCTTCGCGCGAAAATCCCTTTAATAATATATAAGGATTTTTGCGCCACACGAACGTCGCAGTTGATGATGACAAAGAGGAAGATGATTGTGAAGATGATGATAATGAGGATAGCTCTGAGGACAATGATGTTGATGATAGTGATGATAGCAATGACAGCAATGATAATGAGGACTGTGAATGCAAACAAAATACAAAAAACACAAAACTGATATCAACGGTCTGATTAAGGTGCGTGAGTCTTGAACTATTCTACTAGTATTTCCCAACTAAGTAGTTGGAAAATATGTAATACCAGTGTTATTTTTAGGATAACGCGCTGTAGTTACTTTGGACAGGTATATGTATGCTTTTAGGCTGAAGTCGTATTGTAATGGAATCCGCCTAGTGCAGCCAGTGTTAGATAGTGTACCTACTGCTTTGATTGACAAGTAGTGCATGCGTGAGTGAGTAATGAGTGTGAAAACTTGTTTAGTTGATAGCACTAGTACCTTGAACCGATGAAAAAGATGATGCAGGCACCCTCTCTTAGTCAAGACCAACGCGCTGAGGATTACAAGCTAAGGACTATGGTTTGACGTCATATGTATTATTATAATCAATGTTTGAATATTGGCGGCTAGCCAGTTCTCATTCAGCCAGCTCATGCATGTAATTTGTTGTCCTAAGCCAACCCATTGTGATTCATCTTTTTGTAGTACCAGTTATTATTTAAGCCAATCATATGCTTTACTTTTCGACTTATATGTTTTCCTATAAATAACAAGGCGTTTCCCCCAGCGCTCAGAGTTGTTTTAGATTTGCTTAGAGTTAGTTCAGAATTAGTTTAGCTTAGGCTGAGATAGTATCTAGTCAGAGAAGTGTCAATGTTTGCTTGTACCGACTTAGTGTTGCCTAAGTGTTCACGTTACTGTACGCTTGTAAGGACCATTTATCCTACAAACTTTTGGTTCCAACTAATAAACTATTACTAATCTGAAACTTTGCGTGTTTAGTGAGTTTGGTTGCCTGTATCACTATTGTCCTCATACTTAACATCCGGATCTGTCTGCTATACAGACTTTCTACAACAAAGAGCTTATACTACCATACCATTAGCGCTTACTGTTCGTATCAACTGCTTTCTGCAGAAAGCCTACTCTACCAGTCTATTCGCACTCTGTATTACCATTCGGCTATTACTATACAGTACAGGCACTTTCTAACAATTGTCGGTGAAATTACTCTCAAAATCACGACAAAATCCTTTATATTGTTGGCAGCGGTGGGATATTCTCATGAATGAGAGACACTGTTAAAAAGTCAGCCAACGGCCAAACACACTTTTACTCTTTTCCCCTTTTCTTCCCAAATAGTAGTGCATTCCCTCTTATACAGTGATCTGGTAGACCACCCCACTCAAACCTCACAGACAATGTTCCTCCCTCTAGTCTGATCCTGTGGTAGATCCCCCCCATTGACTGAACGCTTCTGCTACAGCGTGGAGAGAGGACGGCACCCATGCCTCTTGCGGAAGCTGAAGACTGCCTGTCTTGAAGTGAGCTACAGACATCACAGCTCTTCTTCCAGTACTGTCACCAGAAGATTTGTGTTCCCGTACAGCTGAGCACCCTGCTGAAGGAAGATACAGTTGCTCCCCTGTTGGATGGCTGCACAAAGAGCCAGGAGTGCAGGGCAACTACCAGCAGGCACCCCTGAAGCTGCAGCTTTATACCAGCTAGCATAGACATTACATGGTCTAGTACAACTTCGTGCCCCTCCCCCTGCTCCTGCACAGCATTTTAAGCCGCCCAAGTTCAACGGCCAAGGTGACGCAGAGTGTTTCATTACTCGATTCATAGGAGTTGCCAAATCAAATGATTGGAGCCCTCACATGGCACTACTCCATGTGACAGAAGCACTCTGTGATGAAGCAGTGGATTGCGGCAGGCCTAACAACCTACAGGCTGGGTTTACCAACATCCGTGCTAGTTTTTGCCTTACACGCTGTGACGCCTTACAAAACAAAGCACACCTGAAGAAGTTACCAAAGACTACCCTTCAGGAATGCGCCAATGAAGTGGAGAAATTGGTATGGATTGCCTATGAAAATTTGCCAGTTAGACATGTAGAGAGAACGGTGCTAGAGAGGTTCCTGTCTAACCTGGGACACCCGTATCTACGGCGCCATCTGTTAGCTGTGAATCCCCAGAGCCTTGATGAAACTGTTCGGGCAGGGGGTGAGTTCCTCCACATAAAAGCAGTTTCATACACCAAGCCAACCAAAGTTAGAATGAGAGAAGGAGTGTACGAAGAGGACGACGAAGGTTCTGAGGAACAATACTGCAAACCTTTCATGACCCAGTACGGTCACTTCCAGACAACTGCTGTCGTCAATCGGGCTACGAGGGAGACAGAGCAACCGTATGTAGCTGTACGCAGTTACCCCTCAGTTAGTTACTCCTATCCACCCCTGAAGCCGACACCAGTACCTGACAGGTGGGCCATTACAGTAAGGGTTGTCCGTGAAACAAAAATCCGTCAATAAATCTAAAGCAAAGCCTGTGTCGGGAAATGTGAAGTGCCTGCAGTAGCTACCTCACTGGCTACTTGCAATAGGGTGAAAAGGTGGAAAGAAGAGACAGCAAAGCTGGAGAAGTACAACCCTGTGTTTTCTACTGACTCGTCTAGACCTCCTGCAAAGAGGAGAGACTCAATGGGAAGCAAGAAGGGTAATGTAAGGCCTTCTGCTTCTGATACCGGATCTTTAGGATCCCCCCTTAGAAAAAAGAAGTCACCCACTATAGTAATGTGGCAGCTCCCCATCTCCAAACGCTACACCATTTTATACAAGGATACGGACGAGTCAGATCAGATCCCTACAGCCATACCCTCACTACTTACGCACCTCCTATGCAGCCTGCATCCCCACTGAGGCAGGAAACCGCTCATGCTCAAAACTACTAGATGGCAGTCACACCAACCAGCCCACAAGGGGGACCGCCCTTCATGCCGTAAGAACAGAGCGCCGCCCCCCCCCCCCCCAACTCTAGCTACACAAGTGCAACCCACCATTCTGTCTAACACTGAAGACAAGAGACCATACAAAGCGAGTTACTTTTTCCCAGGAAAAGTAGACGGCAAGCCAGTCACTTTCCTTGTAGATACAGGCCTCCTTTCCAAGCATATTTTTAACCAGTTGCCTGAGGCAGTGAGACAGTCAGTACAGGAAAGCGGATCATAAGGCATTATGGCTTAAGGCACTCAGATTACTTTCTATGGAACAGTGAGAGTCACTCTTTGTCTAAGAGACGTAAAAACAACGATCCCATTTGTAGTCAGCCATCTGAGTGAGGACGCCATCTTGTGAATGCCTTTGCTCACAGATCGCAATTGCCATTTGAAGTTCAGCGAGTGTGCCATAGTTGTAGCTGGCTGAGAGATGCGCTGTACCGACGAGAATGGCACCTTACTGATGAACAGTGCCCAGGTCCTCTGCCCCACTGAACTACCACCCAGTATGGAATCTATCATCCTGTGTAAAGTAACCACACAGAGTTATCTACCCCTTGATTTGATGGAGTTGTGCTCAGCCACCCCCCCCCCCATTGCAGAGAACTACAATTAGCTAGGCAAAAAAGACACATGCTGATAAGATTCATGAACCCGACTGCTCAGCTAGTGGAACTGAAAACGGGTAGCACGAACGGCCACTACAGAGAAGTGAACCCTGAAGAGGTGGAGTAAGCAGAAGATTCGGCTATAATGTCACCTGTGCCCTTTGGGCACCCCATCCTTCCCCCTTCCCTTCTATGTCTCTGATCTGTATTCAGCTACCCTGAAGCAGTGCAAGAACAGGCACAAAGCACAGCAGGTAGCTGGATTGCTACGTCAGTACACTGCCTTGTTCAGCACAGGAGAACATGACAATGGCCAAACTAACCTGGTAACCCACGGCATACTGCTCCTCCCTGGCACTCAACCTATCTGCCAACCCCCCGATCAATTGGGTCCTGAAGAGGAAGTAGAAGCAGAGAGGCAGGTAGAGGAGTTGCTGCAACACAGTCTGATAGAACCGACATCAGGAGCTTGGAGCTCTCCAGTAGTTCCAGTGAGGAAGAAGGATGGTGCGTGAAGATTTTGCATAGATTGCCGACGCCTAAACACAGTCACTCATCAGGACGCCTACCCCCTTCCTCCTATCGATGAAAGTTTGGACGTCCTGTCAGAAAGATAATTCTTTAGCACTCTAAATCTGGTCAGTGGATATTGGCAAGTCTCCCTTGACAAAGAAGCCAATGAATGCTCTGCATTTACCAACCATACAGGCCTGTGGAAGTGGAAGGTTCTTCCCTCTGGTCTCATCTCAGCGCACCCCCTTTCCAGCGACTGATGGGGGTGTTGCGAAGACTGCACTGGAAAACACTGCTGCTCTACCTTGGTGGCATCATTGTCATTGCCCCTGAATAATCCACTCACATCCAGCGCTTGGCTGAAGTTTTTCAGCAATTACAGCAGGCCGGTTTGAAGCTCAAACCTAACAAGCGTAAGTTGCTCAAATCAGAAGTCCGAACACGAAGCAAGCAATGCTGGAGTGGCCACAAAGCCTGAAAAAATTGCTGCAAAATAGCACTGGCCAATAACCACGGAGCTGAAAGGTACTGTAAGGTACTACAGCTAGTACACACCTAACTACTCCCCAGTGGTACAGCCCCTCACCCAAATTAGGAGTAAGCATTTTCCCTGGGAATGGTCTACCGCTCAGGAATGGCATGCCAGCAGCTGAAAGTAGCCATGACACATGCTCCTGTACTTGGTTATAGTGACCCAAAGCTATCGTTTTGACTATAACCTAGTTTTTTTGCAGATAAGTTTCATTGGTTCCTTTTCATCACTCTGTGTTATTCGTTTCATTTCTTCTCAATATTTTTCAATCTGACGCTCACACCTTTTGACTTTTTCCGTTCGCGCGTAAGCATCCTCAAAATATTCTTCACTTCTACTCCCGAGTAAAAAAGAACAGTCTAGAAACCATCGACAGTGTTCCTCCCATGGTAGATCACTCTCTTTCCATTCTTTAAGTTTACCCGAACAAAAGAAGCATTTTACACTATCTCCGAATTTAGTATAGTAAAAGCCTGCGGTGGAAAGGAGTTTCATGGAAACTTTACCCTTCCATTGTTTGAAACTGGCTTCTCTTGCTGTTTTAGTAGCGAAACGGGGTGTGCCAGCACAATCAATTGAGATACCTAGAGGTAACAATTCTGCAGTCGAATTTCCTCATCTAGTTTTTTCTTCTTCCATCATATAACTTTTGACAATGAACATGTTTTTCATTTCTTCTGCAAGTAGTTTTTTGGGTCTATACACTCGGTTGTGAGTGTTAAATTCTCTACCAAATCGACAAAACAGAAAACTTTTAGCGTGTTCTTTTGTTGGATGTTCATCTTCATCTTTCCAGTTTAGTAATACCCCTTGGCAAAAAACACATCAAACAGCGTTGTCTTTTTCGAGGTTGTAAAAACCAGCTCCAGCCATGTTTTCACCACCATGTCTACCCACTCGTCTCCAGTTTGTTAGAAGCGATTTTCTTTGATAACTTTCATCAAGCATCAAAGTCTCTCTTTCATAAAAAGAGAGTTTATCGTAAATGAACTTGAAAATGTTCTTTTTTTTGGAAAGTTCCGCAATAGTTTTTTGTAATTTTTAATGACAAAAGACTACAGTGATTATCTGGATAAGTTGCGACGACATAATTTATTGCATTAGTATCGGAAAAAGTTAATTGTAAAAACAAAGGGTTAGTAACGAGTAAACTATCATATATCCATTCGATAGGGTCTTCAGTATTTTCAAAATATTTTCGATTTTTTTTCATATCTGTTTCTTCATTACAAATGGTATTTGCTACATATCTGTTGTTTGATAATCGACACAATATTTATATGCTATATAAGTAGTAACTTCAGTTATTACTCAAGTTGAAGCTTTTGTTGAAAATTTCTTCCTCTCTGACCTAGTTCGTTGTTAATCTAAAATAAAACAATGCTCGGAAGCAAAAATAAAAGTTAACAAAAAGACTTGGGCTTCAATTTTTTCATTGTACATTTGAATTGATTACGATTGAAACAAATATAAATACTCAAATTACAAATGTTCAGCTATTACTCAAGACGAAGCTTTTGTTGAAAAGTTTGTTTCCTCTTCCCTAGTTCATTGTCATTCTAAAATAAAATAATAATGCTTCGTAGCAAAAATATTAACAAAGCAGACTTTTAGTTCAATTTTTTTCAATGTACATTTTGAATTGATTACAATTGAAACAAATGTAAATACTTACATTACAAATAAAGACTTGTTTTTCTTTGATGTAGATGAGTGATATGCATATTTGTTTGAATGTAAGCTGATTGCTATGGAATTTGGATGAAGAAGGAGTACTTTTCATTTAAACTCTTAAAATTATAATAATAAAACATATTACTAAAGTTTACATCTGTTTTTTTGATAGCATAAATAACACAGAATCAAGTTTTTTCAGGTAACTCTAGCTACTTTTTAATATTTTTTACCTTGTTATAGAGAGCGCTAGTACTAGTTCTAGTGGATGATGTATTAAATACTGTAGTAGATGCTCTTTCTTCAGACACTGATGATGAAGTGGATGGTCTCTGTGTAAAGGCAATGGTTCTTAAATAGTAAAATTTGCACCGATTAACCCCCTCTGGAACTGATGAAAACTCTCACGCAAAAAAGCTTTCATATAGCAAAATGAATAGGCCTATTTATTCACTATTTTTATTTGCGTGAAAAATAGACTTTTATTCGGGTGAAAAAGAGACTTTTATTCGCCGGAAAAATTGCTTTATTTTTCACGTATTATTTGTGTGAAATTTTTTTATTTTCTTCCAGCGAAAGCATTGGTTTCCCCGCGTGAAAACACGATGTTTTATTCGTGTAAAAAACATGTTTCATTTGCGTGAAAAGATTGTTTAATTCACGCGGAGACTTTAATTATTACCCGCGTGAAAAATAGACTTATATTTATTGCTTTTCACGAGAATACTTGGATCATTTTTCCATGTTTTGTTCGCGTGTTAACTCTTTATTTTATTCCCGCGAAAGGGTTGATTTCCTTCGCGTGGAAACATGTTGTTTTATTTGTGTGAAAAAATTGTTTAATTTATGCGAAGACTTTATTTTTTATCCTCGTGAAAAATAGACTTTTATTTATTGTTACTTGCGGAAACAATTGGTTCATTTTTCATGTTTTATTTGCGTGTTAATTCCTTATTTTATTCCTGCGAAGGCATTGATTTCTTTCGCATGGAAAAATGATGTCTTATTCGCGTGAAAAAATTGTTTAATTCACACAGAGACTTTAATTTTTATCCGCATGAAAAATAGACTTTTATTTATCGTTATTCGCGTGAAAATTAGATTATTTGCGTGAAAAAATATTTACATTCCCGCAAAAGCATTGGACTTCTTTGCGTGAAAAAAATCTTTTATTCAAGGCTATTCGCATAAATAATTAGTTTATTTTTCATGTTTTATTCGTGTGAAAATAATTATTTTATTCCCGCGAAAGCAAATGATGTTTTTTTTCCAGTAAAAAAGTCTTGTTCGTGGGAAAATCTCTTGATAACATGTACATGGGTTTTAAAATTTTTCATTGGACTCAACCCGTGTCAATCAGTGCAAGTTTAGCTATTTAAGAAGCAAGAGTTTTACACAGAAAGCATACAGTTCAACAACAGTGAGTGAAGAAGCAACATATACTACATAGCAACTACTGCATCCACTTGAAACAATAGAAAGACTCTCAGTCAATAAGGTGAGAATTACGAAATAATTATTCAATGCATGTTGGCAAAAAATTTCAACTAGTTTTACTATAATGCATCAGAAAGTTAATTTTAAGCTTTAATCACTCGTTCTTATAGGTAAAGATCAACTAGTTTTAGTATATCTATCAGAGAGGTAATTTCAGGTTTTTAATTATGTATTTTTTATGAATTTTGGGTTAGTTTTCTTTTCAAATAAACTTTTTAAATTTAACAATTTATTTCCTAGTTTTTTTATTTTGTTTCCAGTTCAACTCCTCATTGAATACTTCGAATATGGATGAAGACCACAGAATCCACTCCTTATCAACATTCGAACCATACTCATGCTCTGATGATAAAGAAAATATCCCTCCGGGTTCGTCTATGGTAAGGAGGAAAGTGAGAACAATTCGACCAAAACCGTGGGATTCCGATAGAACTAAAACAATTGACTATGCTTGGACTCTGAGAGAACCATTTAATTCAAATCTTTCCTGCTTGTCGAAAAACGCTGCGAGTATGCTCAACTCTGGCCATATCAATGAAAGAGTAATGATTGGGAGGTTTTAACCACTCCACTTAAATCCAATACCATCGCTTCTCGAGATAATTTCCATCGCAAGACCAGCTGAGGATGTTTATAAAAACTTATGCATTATCCACTACAATGTCAAAACATTTGGCAACAGACGACAAGTCAGGTCTATGGTTGGAAAAGAATATTACAACGAATTAGCCCCAACAGGGGTTGATATTCAAAGACTGGTGATCTTTATGGGAATCGATAAAGAAAATCATCCAATCTTTTATCCGATCAATTTCCCGTCTAATATTTCCATTGAGCAAGGTAAAAAAATATCCAGGATAATAAAAAAGAAAACAGCTAGCCAGTTGTTCAGCATGGTTTGTATCGCAGCTCTCGCTCAGTTTTCTGTAGGAAGCGTAATCAGCTTTGAATCTCCTCAAATATCACCTCAATTAACATTACCTAATGGTGATGTGGTAATGAATGCGTTACTGGTGAACTAGAGATGTTTTCAATACGATGGTTTGATGATGGGAGTTCTATACATACCCGAAAAACATGCTAACGTGATCAAACGAACTGGAACAGGAGTTATCCTTCTACGAAATCAAGAAGTTAGTAGAAGTAGTAATATATGAGCAGATCTCCCTACCAAGTGTTTTTTTGTGGATCTGACCTTGGAGTTGAGACAATGGGTTACGGCGTTGGATGGATTCGCCGAGTTTGTATTGTATTTTATTTGAGGGGTATTTGAGTGGCATTTGAGTGGCATTTAAGTGGCATTGGAGTTTTGATTATTTTTTTACTTGATTTGAACTTATATGACATATAGATTTTGAATGTATGGCATTCAAGTTTTGATAATTTTTTACATAATTGTATACATAACTCTAACTCATAGGGCATCTAGATTTTGAATGTATGTATGATTATATACATTTATTACATAATAAGTAACAAAATATTCTTGTATAATTTAGCTAGAGTTAGTAAATACTAAGTAATACAAAGCACTACAACTTGTAATGACAATCAATGGATGATAGTCTTTTTCTTTACAATGTCGTCATTGTTGTACTGATGTTATAACTTAGGAAGGAAGACTTCTGTTCTATGTACTTTTGATTCCATAATGAACTAAAATAGAAAGTTATGTATTAGTATAGGATGATTAAACAAAAATGTAAAATAATTACATGAATTTGCATTATAGTTCTTTTTACATTGGTTAGTTAACATTATATAGTAAAGGGAAGTAACTCACCAAGTTATATTGTTCGGTTTGTTTTTTCTTGAGCATAATTTTCATCAAGTGTTTTTGATTCTCTCTCTTCTATCTAAACCAAAACAAAAAATAATTGCTTTATAAATAAATATTATCTAATTGGAAGTATTACTTATATCAGTTAGTTTACATTAAATAAAAAAGACTCACTATGTTGTCTTGTCTGACATGCTCTTCTTGAATATAGTTTTCACCAGGGGGTGTTGGTTCTCTCAAAGATGTAGAAGATGTGTTTCCCACTCCCATTGAAAGCACTAAGACCTTGTTCTCAACAACCTCATCTGTAGTAAAGTACTTCATCTGGTTGGAATCATCAAGTTTGTTGGATAGGTTTTGAGCAGTTTCTATCGCTTGTAGTGCTGTGAATGTGATTATATCATGTCGATGATAACCAAATCTACTAACTTCACGATTTCTTACAAGTATGACTCCTGTTCCAATTCGTTTGACGTTGCTAGCATGTTTTTCAGGTATATATAGAACTCCCATCATCAAACCATCGTATTGCAAACATCTGTAGTTTACCAGTAGCGCATCCAACACCACCACTTCTCCATTAGGTAATGTTAACTGAGTTGATATTTGAGGAGATTCAAAACTGATTACACTTCCAACAGCAAATTGAGAGAGTGTTGCGATACGAACCATACTGATCAACTGCCTAGGTGTTTTTTTTTTTATTAATCTACTTAGCTGTTTAGCTTCCTCAAGGGAAATATTGGATGGGAAGTTGATAGGGTGAAAGATTGGATGCTTGTCTGAATCGAATCCCATAAAAACCACCGGTTTTGGAACATCCGGTTGTGTTGGAGCTAATTTGTTGTAATCCTCATTTCTCACCATAGACCTCACTTGTCGTCTGTTGCCAAATTTTTCGACATTGTAGCGGATAAAGCATAAGTTTTTATATACATCCTCAGTTGGTCTTTCAATGGAGATTATCTCGAGAAGTGATCTTTCCTCTGATGATTTGAAGTCTCCCTTTATGTTAACAAATTTGAGAGCACGATTAAATCCCTACCTATTACCTACTAGTCAGAGCAAACTGGCTTATCAACGTCTAAAGGATAAATTAGTTGCGATAGCAGAAGGATATCCATATGCTTATACTCCTGATGAAAAAGAAGACTCAGTCAACCCGATAATACCTATTGATTTGACAAGTATATCTGAGGACTCATAAAAGAACTGCTACAAAAAATGTTGCTTCATTTATCTCTGAACTACAGAAGAAACATGAGTGGAAAAACTGAAGGATTCAACTCAATTGCTACATTGGCTGATTTTGTTCCTAAGTTCATAAGGACTCATTTTGAACACATTCCTTTAGAGCGTTCGAATCCTCTTTTTGTTCAACTCATCATCGAAGAAGTATTTTATTTTGTGTTAGGATTCAATATAGTTCGTAAATCAATACAAAGCATGCTTTTGAGCTGTAATTGTATTTCAAGAGCAAATCCTCTCGAATGCTTAAACTGTTCTAGGAGCTTTGATCCAAAAGTATGCTGTCCGCAAGACAAGTTGATAGATTTTGAAGATCTCAAAAGAGCGATCGAACTGATTGATATTAAGCAATGTTTGAAAGATGCTGAACTAGGTGATTTGATAGATATTTCGATTTTAAGAGGTTTGACTTCATTTCGCTGGACAGGAACACATGTTCTTTTGTCTCAATCTCGATTGGAACCCTACTTACATTTTGGTAACCACTTTGATGAGATTGTTTCACATCTTCAAAATCAGCTCAGAGAGCTGAACAAACCACTAGTTACTTACGTATAAATAGAAAGAACATCAAGAAAAAAAGTATTCAACTTTCAACACTGAAAGCAAAAACATTTTAAAAAATGAGCTGCGTATTTATCTTGCTATTAGCACTAACATTTCCCAATGTTAGTGGAGTATTCTATACCAATGAAATTGATGAATGTATAGCTGG
This sequence comes from Cryptosula pallasiana, assembly GCA_945261195.1. Taxonomy (NCBI): domain Eukaryota; kingdom Metazoa; phylum Bryozoa; class Gymnolaemata; order Cheilostomatida; family Cryptosulidae; genus Cryptosula; species Cryptosula pallasiana. The sequence goes on from OX183132.1 coordinate 19,771,342, forward strand.
AGTTATGGATAAAAATGATGTCTTGGTTTTTTCACCTTTCGAAAGGAGTATACGATATAAAGATGAAAATGGAACCAACTGTGTGCGACTCTACCCTCCTGACTTATTATATTGTGGTTGTTTCATCCCTCAAAGCGCTTCTTGAATCTGCAAGAGCACAACTTCTACAGATGCTGTGTCTTGTGATACTTCAACAAAATACGTTTTGAATCAAGAGGAATGTGAAATAGGTATTACGAATAATACAGAAGGACTTACTCAAAATACAAAAGTATATCGAAATGGAAATTCATGTGCATTTCAATACATTGGCGGCCGTGTGATCTGTCCAATGAGAAGACAATTTATGACGTACAAATTTGCATGCGTGCAATGTGTTCATTCCGATCATTCGATCAACAAGGAACCAAAACCAGTTAACATCACTAACATCAAAGATTCATCACTTTCGACTTTTGACAGTTTCAAAACTAGTGGAGTGTATTACAGCAACAAAATTGATAAATTTCTAGCTGGAGTTATGGAAAAAAACGATGTCTTGGTTTTTTCACCTTTTGAAAGGACTATACGATATAAAGATGAAAATGGAACCAACTGTGTGCGACTCTACCCTCCTGACATATTATATTGTGGTTTTTTCATCCCTCAAAGCGCTTCTTGGATCTGCAAGAGCACAACTTCTACAGATGCTGTGTCTTGTGATACTTCAACAAAATACGTTTTGAATCAAGAGGAATGTGAAATAGGTATTACGAATAATACGGAAGGACTTACTCAAAATACAAAAGTATATCGAAATGGAAATTTATGTGCATTTCAATACATTGGCGGCCGTGTGATCTGTCCAATGAGAAGACAATTTATGACATACAAATTTGCATGCGTGCAATGTGTTCATTCCGATCATTCGATCAACAAGGAACCAAAACCAGTTAACATCACTAACATCAAAGATTCATCACTTTCGACTTTTGACAGTTTCAAAACTAGTGGAGTGTATTACAGCAACAAAATTGATAAATGTCTAGCTGGAGTTATGGAAAAAAACGATGTCTGGGTTTTTTCACCTTTTGAAAGGACTATACGATATGAAGATGAAAATGGGGAAAACTGTGTGAGACTCTACCCTTCTGACTATATATATTGCGGTTTTTTCATCCCTCGAAACGCTTCTTGGATCTGTAAGAGTAAAGATTCTACAGATACCGAGGAATCAATTTCAGCTAACATCACTACCATCAATGATATCAAAATTCCAGCTAAAATCACTACCTTCAATGATATCGAAGGTGTAAATGAGGAATCAAATCCAGCTAACATCACTAACATCAATAAAATCGAAGGTGTGAATTCAACATTTTCGAGTTTCGACAGTTTCAATGTCAGCGAAGTATTTTATGCCGATGAAATTGATGAATGTATAGATGGAGTTATGGAAAAAAATGATGTGTTATTGTTTTCACCTTTTGAAAAGAGTATTCGATATAAAGATGAAAATGGAACAAACTGTGTGAGACTCTATCCTTCCAACTAATTCTATTGTAGTTTTATTATCGCTCAAAACGCTTCTTGGATCTGCAAAAGCAAAACTTCTACAGATACCCTGACCTGTAATACGCCAACAAAATACACTCTGAATCAGGAGGAATGTGCAATAGGGGTTAAAAATAATACGGAAGGTCTTACTCAAAATACAAAACTATTTTGGAATGATGAATTATGTATATTTGAATACAACACCTCACGTTTGATTTGCCCACCAACAGAAGAGTTTGAGTCAACCAACTTTGCATGTGTGGAATGCAATCATTCGACCAATGAGAAGCCGAAAATAGCTACTATCATCACTAACATCAATGGTATTGAAGGTGTAAATTTGTCATTTTCGAGTTTTGAAAGTTTGAAGTCTATTCAAAACAAGATTATCATCAGCATCACATGTCAAAGCGATAACAAAGACAAATGCGATCCCAAAGTTATATATATAGAACTTTAGTTGGAGCATATTAACCAAAGTCCACCGAAATGCAAGACAGTTAACTCTAGATGATGAAAGCATAAACTAGGTTAAAAGTCTCTCTCTCTGAATAAAAATGAAATATCGAATCTATCTTCTATTATTCCCAATCCTAAGCAGTTATTGTCTTGCAACAGAGATTCAACCATTCACTTTGTCTCAAACAACTTCCGGATGTTTTTCGGGAATTCTTAATATGGAAGCGGTTAATTCAGCAACTCATATTTTAGGAAAAAACTTAAAATATCGTATGCTTACACTCACATGTTTCATGCAGTTTTCTCTCCAACGTAGAACCTGTGACACTTATGATATATGGCCTCAACAATACTTTATTTGCAAAACCGATGAAGCTTTAAATTACATTCGTTTATACGACGAGGGATTACTACCTACGATTCGAAGAACAACTTCAACAATCACCACAACTCCGCAGACAACGAGGACGACAACAAAAATTACAAACGAGTCACTAGTTCCAGCTTTATCACCATCAATTCCATCTCTTCAACAAGCTCTGGGTTTAGTCGATTTAGTTTTGGAACACCCAAGCCCTACAAACTCTACTATATACAATTATGAAGAAATCGAAACAACTACTGATTGTGTGTGTGATAGATACAGCATATGCGAAACAATTCAGTAGCAATTACAAATTCAACACCATCGATTTATAGAGTTTTTATTTAAAATGACTTGGAGGATTTTTCAAAACTTTCTCTATCTATATTGGAAGATAGTAAACTTAAACTTGAAGAAAATCTTCTCATCGTCATTGAACCTGAATGTGATGATATTTCTTGTAAAGTCATCAAATACTTTACAAATTAAAAAGTGTTTATAGACTTTAACACTATATATTCAACCTATTACACTTTATTATGATATATATTTTATTACATTCTCCAGTAAGCAATTAATGTAATACTTATTATGTAATAATAAAACTATAACAATAACTATATCGTTGTAGATGGTTATATCATATACAAAAACAATTCAGTAGCAATTACAACTCCATCAAAAATGTTGTCATATGAGTGCCATACATTCAAAATCTATATGCCATATAAGTTCAAATCAAGTAAAAAAAATAATCAAAACTCAAATGCCACTTAAATGCCACTCAAATGCCACTCAAACACCCCTCAAATAAAATACAATATAAACTCGGCAAATCCATCCAACGTCGTAACTCATTGCATAACCCCCAAGGTCTAATCCACAAAAAAAACACTTGGTAGGGAGATCTGCTCATATATTACTACTAGTAGATTTGGATTTCTTCGTTATGATATAATCACATTCACACCATTGCAAGCGATAGAAGCAGCTCAAAACCTATCCGACAAACCTGATGATTTCGAGCAGATGAGATACTTTACTACAGATGAGATTGTCGAAAACAAGGTCTCATTGCTTTCAGTAGAAAATGTACCTTCTACGACTTCGAGAGAATCACAAGCCCAAGGTGAAAACTGTGCTCAAAAAGAACAATTTGGACAATACAACTCAGTGAGTGATTTTTCTTTTCTATTTAATGTAAACTAGCTGATGTAACTAGTACTACAATTCAAGTTAGATAAAATTACTTATACACCAAGTAATTTTTTTGTTTTAGATACACGAGAGAGAATCAAAAGTAACTGGTGAAAATTGTGCTCAAAAAAGAGCAAGCTGAAAAATACAACTTGGTGAGTGATTTCTCTTTTCTATTTAATGCAAACTAATTAATGTAGCTAGTACTACAATTCAAATTAGATAAAGTGTTTTTTTATTTAAAGTAGTTTTTTTATTTTAGTTTATTATGGAATCAAAAAGTAGTAAGAATAAAGGACTTCCTCCCGGAGACCTACCATCAATACATCGAAGAAGATGTTATTATTCAGGAGAAGGGAATGTATTGGCTCACATTACATGCTATAGTGCTATGTATTATGCAACATTTACTGAGTCTGACTGTGTTATATGGGAGGGAGGAATTGTCTTATAGAATATAGTCCATACACAACTCACTGAGACATTGCCAATCCTCAAGAGGTATTTCATCTGATGACTAAAAACAATTTTGAAACGGTTTTGAAAATTTCAAAAAAAACTGTGAGTATATATGATTATTTTAAAAAAATTCAAAGAAAGGTGTGGGATAAAACCCTCACTCAAAAGTTAATCAAATGTGAATTGAATGATAAAATATTATACCAATTATATCCAGATGTATGTAGGTATATAAGTAGTAATATATGAGCAGATCTCCCCACCAAGTGTTTTTTTGTGGATTAGACCTCAGGGGTTATGCAATGGGTTACGGCGTTGGATGAATTCGCCGAGTTTATATTGTATTTCATTTGAGGGGCATTTGAGTGGCATTTGAGTTTTGATTATTTTTTACTTAGTTTTAACTCATATGGCAGCTAGATTTTGAATGCATGGCATTTAAGTTTTGATAATTGTTTTACATAACTCGAACTCATATGATATTTGGAGAGAGAGGAGAGAAGAACAAGGAGATATAGCTACATTAAACCAATATATGATTATATACATTTATTACATAATAAGTAGGAAAATATCCTTGTATAATATACTTAGAGTTAGTAAATACTAAGTAATACAAGCACTACAACTTGTAATGATAATCAATACATAATGTTTTTTACAATGTCATCATTGATGTACTTGATGTACTGATGTTATATCTTAGGAAGGAAGACTTCTGTTCTATGTACTTTCGATTCCATAATGAACTAAAATAAAAATTTATGTATTAGCATAGGATGATTAAACAAAAATGAAAGTTATGTATTAGTATAGAATGGTTAAACAAAAAATTTAAAACAACTACAAACTTTTACTATATAGTGTTTTTTTATTAATTATTACCTTATCATCAAAAATTGACTGTTAATCGGATGTTTTTGTAGCTTGTCGTGCCTCACGTTGTTGAGTCTTTACCCTTCTAGCTTGTTTTTGAGCGGACTGTCGTTGCATGTTTCTTTTTTTTAGAGCAAGATCTTTACGAGCACACTCGATAAAAATTGGTGTGCTTACCTGTTCTAGTTGATATTGTCGTTGTTGTAATACATAATGTAACCTCTGAACGTCTGATGTAACTTCATTCCCTAAGAGCTTTAATGTTAGAAAAGATTCAGTTCGAAAACTATTTAGCTGTTTTATCAAGTCTTTCTGGATGAATTTACAATTGTTTGAGATAATTTGCACTCTCTCTTCAATTTTTTTATTGCATAGGTTTTGTAGAAGTATCAAGTCCTCTTGAGTCAAAGGTTTAGGCTGAGTTTCTGATTCTGTGTCGTTAACTATTTCCATTTTTTGTGGTTGAATCTAAAAAAATACAGATGATTAATTTTTTTCAGTTGTTTTAGTATAATAAATAATGTATGAGTAAAAACTGTAATTTATTAAGTTTTTACCTTGATGCTCTCCTAATAGCTATAGTAGATTTTGCTTCTCAGTTAGCTGTTGTAGAACTGGATGCTTTCTGTGTGAAAACGATGGCTCTTATATAGCTAAAGTTGTACCGATTAAACCCTATGAACCTCGTCTCGTGTCAATCTCGATGAATCAGCATCTTTTCACTCGAAGGAAAGTCAATGTTTTCGCAGGAATGAATGAATTATTTTCACGCGAATACAAACCGTTGCTTTCGCGGGAATAAAACTGTTATTTTCAAGCGAATACAACCCAATGCTTTTGCAGGAATAAATAATTTCTTTTCACGCGAATAGAAAGCGATGCTTTTGCGGGAATAAATAATTTATTTTCAAGCGAATAGAAACCATTGCTTTCGCGGGAGTAAATAATTTATTTTCACGCGAATAGAAACCAATGCTTTCGCGGGAATAAATGATTTAATTTCCCGCGAGTGAAAGTCAATGTTGTCGCGGGAATAAATACTTTATTTTCACGCGAATACAAACCGTTGCTTTCGCGGGAATACAAATTTTATTTTCACGCGAATGGAAAGCGTTGCTTTCGCGTGAAAATAAATTATTTACTCCCGCGAAAGCAACGGTTTCCATTCGCGTGAAAATAAATTATTTATTCCCGCGAAAGCAACGGTTTGTATTCGGGTGAAAATAAAGTATTTATTCCCGCGACAACATTGACTTTCATTCGCGGGAAATGAAATCATTTATTCCCGCGAAAGCATTGGTTTCTATTCGCGTGAAAATAAATTATTTACTCCCGCGAAAGCAATGGTTTCCATTCGCGTGAAAATAAACTATTTATTCCCGCGAAAGCATTGGTTTCTATTCGCGTCAAAATAAACTATTTACTCCCGCGAAAGCAACGGTTTCCATTCGCGTGAAAATAAATTATTTATTCCCGCGAAAGCAACAGTTTGTATTCGCGTGAAAATAAAGTATTTATTCCCGCGACAACATTGACTTTCATTCGCGGGAAATGAAATCATTTATTCTGCGAAAGCATTGGTTTCTGTTCACGTGAAAATAAATTATTTACTCCCGCAAAAGCAATGGTTTCCATTCGCGTGAAAATAAATTATTTATTCCCGCAAAAGCAACGGTTTCCATTCGCGTGAAAATAAATTATTTTTTCCCGCGAAAGCATTGGTTTGTATTCGCGTGAAAATAATTCATTTGTTCCCGCGAAAACATTGACTTTCCTTCGCGTTAAAAGATGCTGATTCATAGAGATTGACACGAGATGGGGTTCATAGGCTTTAATCAGTACAACTTTAGCTATATAAGAGCCATCGTTTTCACACAGAAAGCATCCAGTTCTACAACGGCTAACAGAGAAGCAACATCTACTACAGCTATTAGGAGAGCAACAAGGTAAGAAGCGCTAAAATAATTATTTGCTTTTAATTAATTGAAGCGTCTAGGTTTTTGAATCTTAGTTTTTAAAAACAATCTTTTAATAAAACAATAATTTCAGTATATTTACATCATTAAACTAAGTTCTTTTACTTTTTGCAGGTATGATGACATCACACTCCAAAGCACTTCCTAAGCTCCATATTGAACCAACCACAGCTACCAACAACACTAACGCTATTTCCACTACAACCATCATTTCCACCCCCAACGACATTCACATTGATGATAGAAGACCCAATCCTAACACCTTTAATGATACATCTTCTTGCTCAAACATCAATACTCCTGCTGATATAGCAATGAAACATCATGTAGTTTCAGCTGACTCTCCTTTGAGTCCCACACCGGACTACACATATCTGCATGAGAACAGTGAAGTCAAACAAACAGAGGATAACAAAAAACCGACAGTGACATTATCTCGAGCTTCAATTTCCTTTTTATTCAGCAACAGCAAGAATAATACCGTAAACAAGCTTAGAGAGTTCGAATTGCTCGAGATGGGTGGAATAATGACAGGAGCTATGCAGAAAGGAATGTTGGAAATCGGAAATTTTGTGAGTTTGTTGGATTTACCAATTCCTACGATATTGGAGGTTTTCGATGTCAATTACGTTGAAGATTATGGTATATTGGACTATGAATATGTTTTAAAAAACAATCATCGAATTCGAGTCAAGTCACTGATTGACAAAGAACTTACGGTGGAGCTACAGGAACTTGATCCCAGCTCTTCGCAAATCCTAGTGTACATGGGAAAGGTAGAAGAAAATCAACCCGATCTGCGTATTGTAGGAGATGATCATCATCAAGGGCTAAAACAACGAGTTATAGCCAAAATCTTGAGAAAAAAATCATTGAAACAGTTGCAAGCATACTTTGATATCATCACTTTCGATAATATTCCTGTCAACACTCTTCTGACATTCACTAGACTTTCAGTTTGGAAAAATTTGAAGTTGAAGCAGCGAAAACGAAAACAAGATACAACGCCTCTTCGTATCACTCACACTGTCACTTACAGATACATGATGAATGATGGATCTTTGATGACTGGGAAGATTGTTGTCCCTCCTGAGAACGTTTTGAAGATCAAAAATCATGAATGCGGTATGATCCACTATAAAAGTACGATGACAACTGAAAGCGGTACAAAGAAACACATTCTCACGATTCTGGGTGTTGGAGAAGCTTTGATGCTTCTATCTACTTCAAGTGAAAAAGAAGGAATAGCTTTCAGACTTTCTCTATTTGACGATGCTGAGCTGATGAAAAGTCATGATGATGATGTTGCTGCTGATGATGATGATGATGATGATGATGATGATGATGATGATGATGATGATGATGATGATGATGATGATGATGATGATGATGATGATGATGATGATGATGATGATGATGATGATGATGATGATGATGATGATGATGATGATGATGATGATGATGACGATGATAACATTGATGCTTATACTGATGATGAAGAAGATGATAATATGACGGATGATGACTCTGAAAACAAAAAATTTGAGGAAAAAGATGAAGTTGTCGACAATGATAGTGAGAAAAGCAATGAAGATAACAATCACATTTCAAGCGAAGCTAGCAGGATTTCGATATCGGAAATTTAATTAAGGTATGTTAATCTTCACTAGTAATAAGTAACTACTAATAACCGTATTTTTCACCATAGTATAATGTAGTTTGTTGTGTTTATGCTTATGTACATTTACCTGTAAGTATGTTGTAGAGTGTTTATCTATCTAGTAGTGTAGTGTATAACTTATTATCTTACAGGTACTCTATAGGAGGGGCTGGCCAGCCATAGGTGAACTAGGGGGCCTATGATGTGTTCAGAACTCTAAACGATACTCTATCTTGCTATGGTCGCCATCTTGTCCCGTTCTCCTCGTGTCTCTCGTTTCTGGTGATTCCAGCAATTTCATAGTAAGGCATAGTGGCGATTATGAATAAAGGGAACAATACAACATCCTCCTTTTTCTTACAAACAGGGAGGCTAGTACAACTAGATATGAGACGTAACACTAATTAATAACTATTTACAATATTTACAATTTTGGTTCACGATGAACTATCTAGTAGTTCATCTCGAAGTTGCTGAACCTGGGCGGCAGGACACCACGAGTGGAACGAGGGGCACGGGGTGATCGGACGTCAGGGACATCCGTAGCTGAGGGCGTCGTTCTACCCATAGTCGTGGCAGAAGTGTTGGCAATCGGCAGGTGTTCTGAGTGGGATGAGGGACTCTCGACATCAGCTGCTGCACTAGGTGACTTGTGAGCTTTTATAATCGCCCTGTTACGCCTTACAATATTGGCACCATTATCGACCAAGTATGATCTGGGAGCACTGTGTTCAGCAACAACAGTGGCGGGTCTCCATTCAGCTTGTTCATCAGCCCGCACATAGGCTCGATCTCCTGGTTGCAGGTCCGGTAGCGGGCGGGTACCTCTGTCGTAGTGCTCCTTCTGCCTGCTCCTGTTCTTGGTGATATACTCATGGCCGCTCTGAACACTGGGACGAAGTGACTCTGTTGTCCTAGGCAGGCCACTACGTATACTCCTGTTGAATAACATCTCAGCTGGGCTGTAGGGGCAGCCTGAGACGGCTGTTTCTCTGTAAGCAAGTAGACTCTTGTACACATCCTCACCGGTCGCTTCACACTTCTTCAGGAACTGTTTCATAGTTTGTACATATCTCTCCTCTAAGCCGTTGGATCTACGATAGTGAGGACTAGATGTGACTATTTCAAAACCCCACTCTTTTCCAAACATTTTCATCTTCTGGCTATTGAAAGGCATATTGTCAGCCATTATCTGTACAGGAACTCCATGCACGGAGAAGGTCGATTTGAGCGCCATAATTACATCCTCAGCCCTCTTGTTCCTCAGGATCCTAAGTTCAGGGAAGTGAGAATAGCAGTCAACCACGACCAGGTAACTGTGTGACTGAAATTCCAGTATGTCCATCGCTACGCGGCTCCATGGTAGTTCTGGTAACTCCTGAGGAATGAGTGGCTCTCTTAACTGTCTGTTGCTAAACCTGGTACACGTCTCACAGTTAGAGACCTCTACTTGTATATCATTGGACATACCTGGCCAATACATGGATCTCTTGGCTCGCTCACGACATTTCTGTATTCCAAGGTGACCAGAGTGTATTACCTTCAAGAAACGTCTGCGCTCCCTATGCGGTATCACAAGTCTTTCACCAATGTACAGAAATCCACCTTGCTCATAGAGCTCATCACGAATATTCCAATATGGTCTAACTGCCTCGGGGGCTTGACACCTGCTTTGCCAAGCCCAACCAGACAACACAGCTTCCTTGAGTTGCTGCATTGCAACATCATCCCTGTAAGCGGCTATTAAACTATCCTCATGCTCATGAGTTATCTCAAGATTGTGAACCATCACCACCTCATTTTCCAGATCCTTCTGATAATCAGTGATCTTCTGCAAGTAGGCTCGAGATAGGGTGTCCGCAATATACAGATATCGTCCAGGAACATATTTGATATTTTTAACATCGTATCTCTGGAGTCTCAGCAACAGCCTCTGCAACCATGGCGAGGCCATTTGCAGGGCTTTGCTGACAATACTTACTAGGGGCTTGTGATCTGTTTGTACATCAATCGGACGACCATATAGATAACTGTGGAACTTCTCGCAGCCAAATACAATAGCCAGTAATTCCTTGTCAATCTGGGGCCAGTTGCATTCAGTATCTGTGAGAGCCCTCGAGGCGTATGTCACAGGCTGGCCACTCTGAAGTAGGACTGCGCCAAGACCACTCTTGGAAGCATCAACCTGCAGCTCAACATCAGCAGAAACATCAAAATACTTAAGGATCGGCTCACTAGTTAGTAGACGCTTGATTGCAATCATTGACTCATCCTGTGAAGCACCCAAGTCCAGTCATCAGACTTCAACAATTCTCTGAGAGGTTTGGTGAGGGCAGACATGTTCGGAATATAAGAACGTAGAAAGTTCAGCGTACCAAGGATTCTCTGAACACCTTGCCTGTCAGCAGGGTTAGGCATATGATCAATCGCCTCTAGCTTGTCTGGATCCGGCTTGAGCCCATCCTCTGACACAATGTGCCCGAGGTACTTTACTTGAGACTGGTTCAACTGTATTTTGTTACGATTGAATTTGACATTACACTCACGAGCCCTCATAAGCAGCTTCTCTAGATTTTCATCATGCTCTTTCTGTGTGCGTCCTGCAACGATGAGGTCATCAAAGTAGATAGCTATTGGCACCCCATCAAAGACTTGCTCAACCCTCTTCTCAAACACCTCAGCTGATGAATGGAGACCAAAAGGTAGGCGCTGAAAGCAATAACGCCCGAACGGAGTGTTGAATGTAGTGAGTAAACTACTCTCTCTTGATAGCGGAATATGCCAATACCCGTGTTTCATGTCCAATATAGTGAAATACTTCATTCCTGAGAATTTGAAAGCTATGTCCTCCATGGTAGGAATCTTATGATGTTCGCGCAGGACTGCTTTGTTAAGATCTTTGGGATCAAGACAAATCCTCAAACTCCCATCCTTCTTCTCAACACAGACAAGACTGTTAACCCATGGGGTGGGCACATCAACTTTGGCAATAATACCAGACTTCTCCATAACATCCAACTCCTTCTTCAGCTTGTCAGTCATGCTTATGGGAATCCTGCGTGGCGGATGAATGACTGGTTTCACACTAGGATCAACTGAAATCTCATGTTCTTCATCAAGGCAACCAACACCTTCAAACACATCGCGGTACATATCTAACAGAGCAGTGGTCTTGACCTCATTCATACGCTTGACAATACCAAGCAGCTCACTAGTCTGAAGTCCAAGGATGGGGCAGAGACCATTATCAACAACCTCAAATCTCTGTGTTTCTTGTGAACCTCCGCAACCAACTGACAACTCTACAAAGCCATGGTTCGTAATGACTGCATTGTTGTAACCTCGCAGTTTCACTTTGGATTGCTTTACTCGGGTCCTCAATAGTTTGACCATGTCCTTGGTAATTGCATTGGTCTGGGCTCCAGTATCAATTTTGAATGAAACCGAAGTGTGACTGTCGCTACTTTTCAGCTGAAGAGTCTCATACCACGAATTGGAAGAATGAGATCGGTGAGTATTCACCATGCCAATAAACAGAGATTCAATCTGTTTTTCGTTATCAGCATCCATAGCATTAACAGATTTCTGTCTTGTACCTGAGCAGGCTTTTTCAAAGTGATTCATACTCACCACAACTTCTACACTTTTTTCCATAAGCTGGACATTTACCTTTAATATGTGTGTAGGTACAGAAATTGCAGTTCTTCACATGGTCTTTCACCACACTAGCAGGTTTCTCAACGCCAGCAGCAGCAGAACGAACAGACCTATCAACACCAACAGCAGCTATTGTGGACTTATCGCCATCGGCCATCTTAGTCAACTGTTGTCTGGTGATCTCAGAGGCTCTTATATCATCCATGGCACTAATGAGGGTGATCCTACTATCACGCAGCAACCTCTCTTTCAGCTTGTTATCCTGCAAACCAAATATGATCCTACATAACAGCATCCTCTGTAGCAAATCTCCAAATTCACACCTAGTCGCTTGGGTCTTCAATCTTTTCACAAATAAGTCTATTGGCTCACCATCTGATTGTGACATCGACCAAAACACAAAGGTTTCATACAAAATGTGCTTCCTTGGATTGCAGTAGGCTTCAAACTTGGATAGTACATCATCCAGCTTATCTGCACCATGTTCCGTCTCAAACTCAAACTGACTGAATATCTCATATGCTTCCTCACCTGCACAGTGAATCAATAGTGCCACCTGTCTCTTAGCAATAGCAGCATTACCTGCAGGTTGGGTCCCATTATCATTGCTAGGAGCAAGGCAAATGTTAATGGCAAGCAAATAATTTTGGAAAGACCTCTTCCACCTCCTCCAATTCTCCGACACATTACCCTCAAACGACAGCCCACCAGGAGGCTTTAAACCATCCATAACCAGCAACCGATACACAAACAGCAGCACAAGGGGAAGAAGACACGCACAGAATCCAGCAGAAATCCCTCTAACAGCTAAACAGTGAGTTCAGCAACCCGTGGTACCATGTTGTGTCTATGCTTATGTATATTTACCTGTAAGTATGTTGTAGAGTGTTTATCTATCTAGTAGTGTAGTGTATAACTTATTATCTTACAGGTACTCTATAGGAGGGGCTGGCCAGCCATAGGTGAACTAGGGGGCCTATGATGTGTTCAGAACTCTAAACGATACTCTATCTTGCTATGGTCGCCATCTTGTCCCGTTCTCCTCGTGTCTCTCGTTTCTGGCGATTCCAGCAATTTCATAGTAAGGCATAGTGGCGATTATGAATAAAGGGAACAATACAACATAGTTGTTATCACGACATCTATGTATGCTTTTAGATAGAATACGTGTACAAGTGAATGACTGTCGGCTCGCCAAATCTATCAGCAAAAACTCATGAACATTAAATTATATATTATTTGTATTGTGCAATAATTTGTATATATTTAGTGTAATAAAGTATTTTATTCATATTTAACATTAGTAATTTAGTCAATTTGTAAAACTTTCGGGGTTACAACTCTAAAATGTTACAAAATTTCAATGTTCCGACACAAAAATAAATATTTCAAGTTATCGTCACATTTTCAAAAATGTTAAGACAACTCCCATTTATAATTTCTAAACTTCGTTTTTGAAAAATATGTAAAAGTTGTCGGCACATTTTGTCAAAATGGTAAGACAACTCCGCTTTTACACAAAAAATTGTGAAAATGTTTTATAATTTGTTTGAGAAACCAAGACAGTAGAAGACTTTTTTACAACCACAAGCATTATACTTTAGGTTTTACAGTTTTGTGAATTGGGTGTTGATAGTTTTGTCACGATATGACATAATAATTAAGTAATTATAGTCTTTTTCATAACAATGCTATAGATTCAGTAATACAGATGTGAAATTTACTGTTTCATCACTTGGATGCAGTATGAAGGTAGTTGATGTAATATTTATTTTGTAATATTATGCAAAGTAATACAGTAAGAATGAAGCATATGGAGTTCTCAACCACAAAACAAATAAAATAATGCATTAGGTAAACTAATGACAGAACAATTTTACATGAAGTGTATACATATGAATAAAGTATTCATAAAAACACAGACTATTATCTGTATATATAATATATATATATATATATAGAGAGTATTTATAAAAAACATCTTATTAACTATATATTTTGTGGTAAGAAATTATAAAATAGGATAGTTGCATAAAGCCTATTCCAGAGCCATGATAATATTAAAAAATATAATGAAATAAAATTTTTAAAACTCACCTAAGAGTGCAGTTAATACAAGAATTTCTTTTTGAGAAAAATCTGAATTTTTTTGCATTTTCTGTCTAATAGACGCTAATTTCAATTCAAAACAATCATTAAAACCCTATTTTTTCAGTCCATCTTTTATATTCAAAATTAATTTAAGTGAATTTATATCAATCTTTTGGCTTTGTTTTAAATCTACTTGAGTTTGTGGGTTATCTGTTACAGTATTAGATTCTAAAACACTGGTTTTTGGACTGCACTGTGAACTAGCAACAGAAATTAAGTCATTATTACTTTCTTCAGTTTCTGAAAGATCAGAATCTGAAGATATAAGTGCTCTCATTTTTTCACACTGGTTTTTAAGTAAAAGCTTTCGATCTCCAGCAACCGGTTTTTTAGCTATTACCAACCATTTACACCCTAATTCAAAATCTAAATCAATGTTTCCAGAAAAATAACCTTCTATTGGATAGAGATATACTAACATAAAATTTTTCGGAAAAGTAATATCCATCACTAACTCAGAATATTTTTTATTAATAAATAAAACAAAATTATTATAACTAGCAATATCAACAATAAAGAACATTTTAGTTTTCAAAATACAACTATGTTGCTGGAGTTCTCTCAAAGTTGTATGTGATTTTCCGCATAAACAATAAAAAATAAACAAGTGAGCAAAAAAATGTCTTGAAAGAACTCGGCCAGGCTCATGCATCTTCCCTAATTTAAACTTCTTACCCCAAAATATACACGAAATACTGTCTTTTTTTTCTTTCAGTGCTTCGCTCAGCGTCTTTGTACAATATGCTATCAATAATAACGTAAGCACTGAAAGAAAATACCTTGTGTTTTTGTTATCAATATCTACAAGCAAAATAAACAAATTCTCATTATATATATATATAGATAACTGTCTTGAGTATGGTATATGTATATAAAGATAATGCATATCACTTACACTTGAAGCACTCCTTATCATCTTTTATTTCCCCATCTATAACACTCATGCTCCTGTATTGTTCTAGTTGCTGGTTCTCTGCTTGAACTAAAATAGAAAATACGAATGTAATTATGTTAGTTTTTGAAAAAAATTTATTAAAATTGAATGAGTATGTAGTAAATAATATTTTTATCATACTCACATTCAAATGTATGACGGTCGTAGGAGAGAAAGGATTCATCCTTCCCTATATAGCATCCGCTTGCAATAAAGCGTGTAGATGTTTTCTCTACAAAAATAACGTAGTAAATGTAGAGTTGTTATTATTTTACCTACAGAAAAATTTACATTTTTCATAATACAGAAAAATACTTACTCATAGCAATGTGCGTCGTAGCCCTGGTCTTTTTTACCTTCTCTTCTTTACCAAAGCATTCCTCAATCCATCTCAACGTTTCATCATCCGTAGAGCTTAATAAAACAATAAATCAAGATTGTGATTAATTAAAAACTCTATATAATACAGTTGAATAATAAAGTTTCAATAATATACTTACATAGCACTGAAATCTATTTCATCTATATTTAGATCTAGTGCATCATTTGAGGTTGTAGACCTACAAGTAGTATATATATATATATACATTTGTATAAATTTATAAATGTAACTGCAACAAAATTGTAAAAGATAGTATAAAATAACTTACTCATTTGTTATAGGAATATTGCTAGCCATTTTTTGTAGTTTCGCAGACTAATACTTGAAATGAAGTACAAATGAAAACTAATACTGTTTAGAAAAAATAGTTTCTCTTATATACAAAACATTGAAGTCATTTATCAAGATTAATTTGTAGACTGATTTTCTGATTATTACTATGATAAATGATATTGTTTTTTAAAAAAAGTGGAAGTCAATTAGGAAGTTGGTTAAAAAGTAGGAAGATAGAGATTAGATAGATTAATAAGCTTAACCAACACATACACCGCTGTAAACTTTCTTTCCATCTAGCTAAAATTTTTGAATGTAGAGCGTTGGATAAACAAATTTTACAACCTCTAGATTGATATTCTTTTAAATATAACTAGCTACGATGAAACTTACATTTCATTTGAATGACAACTCACATCCTTCAAACATATTTTTATAGCAACAATTTGATGTGTGATTAACTAGTTCAATTGCAATTCATTGATATGCTCTACTACAACACACACTACTTCGAACAATGCGGTCAACTGAAGATATTCACAAACAATCATATAGACACACCAACAGCAAAACATTGATGCGGTGTAGTTCCATCTTTATGTCATCAGACAGTAAATTAATATGTGAGAGCTTCAATTATAGTTTACAACATTAAGTATGAGTTCGGAATGTAATAAAATACTTTACAGGTACTGATAGCATTTAATAACTAGTTCAATTGCAGTTTATTGATATAGTCTACTATAACACACACTACCACAAACAATCATATAGACACATCAACAGCAAAACAATGATGTAGTGTAGCTCCATCTTTATATCATCAGACAGTAAATTAAAATGTGAGAGCTTCAATTATAGTTTACAACATTAAGTATGAGTTAGGAATGTAATAAACACTTTAAAGATATCTGATAGCATTTAAATATGTATATGTAACATATAACTCTTGATTTATTAGACAAAACAGCTTCCTAAAAATAGAAAATATACTATGTATGTTGATACATTGTTTGTATTTCACACAAAAAACAATGAGATATTTTAAAAAAAGTAACAGTCCAACTAATAAAACAAGAGGATAAAGTCATGCTTTGTTCATGTTTTTTAGACGATAGCGGAGATAACTAGGATTAAAAGTAAAACCACAAATCCGTTTTGGTGAAAGGCTGTAGCTGTATTAACTAATATGTAATTAAACAATAAAAAACAGGAGATAGATGCAATCAAGTTCTCTTCCTTTTTAGGTTGAATTCGACCTATAATTCCATCATCTATGGACGTTTGTTGTTTTGTTTTAAATAGAAATAACATGATAATAAATAGTGCTTAGGTGTAATTAATGACTTTTCTCGAGCGGCTTTATAACACTTAATATTAAAAAGATCAAAACATATAGGATTAAACGAGAGATGATGATTAATGACTTTTCTGGAATGAGTTTATTAGTAAAGTGACACTTGCGTTATATTATATTTAATTACTTTTTAAAAATGAACTGGTAACATTACGTCGACTGAAATAATACCTAAAACGTCTCGCATAAATTTTGATCTGACTGAAAATGGACTGAAAACCTTCAAGGTGCGTAAAAATTATCGTAACTCGCTATAGCGGATATTCTAAGAAATATTTATTTTCTCGTTGCTAACTTGACGTAAAATATTTTGTAACGGATGTCACACAATCTCAATCGATTTTTTTCAACTGAATCACTTAGTTACTCGTAAACATTTGATACTCGCTTGATTTCTTTGATAACAGCAATATCCCAATTGGGTTTACCGTAAATATTTCAAAAACGGATATTGCGTGTTTCAGTTGGTTTTTCCTACTGAATCACTTAGTTACTCGTAAACATTTGATACTCGCTTGATTTCTTTGATAACAGCAATATCCCAATTGGGTTTACCGTAAATATTTCAAAAACGGATATTGCGTGTTTCAGTTGGTTTTTCCTACTGAATCACTTAGTTACTCGTAAACATTTGAAAATTGTTTGAATTTTTCGTTGATAAAACATGTTGCAAGTATCTTTTAACAAATATTACCCAATTGTGTTTATTGTAAATATTTCAAAACGGATATTGTGTGTTTCAGTTGGTTTTTCCTACTGAATCGCTTAGTTAATCGTAATTATTTTGAAAATTGTTTGATTTTTTCGTTGATAAAACATGTCGCAAGTATCTTTTAACAAATATTACCGTGATTTCAATCAGTTTTCTTTACTAGATTACTTAGTAACTCATCAACATTCATAATTGCTTTTATTAATAGTTGTTGCAAAGCAATGTTGTATTTAAATAATATTACTACGATTCCAACCAATTTCCTTACTGAATTACTTAATTACTCGCCAGTATTTCATAATTTCTTTCACTAATAATTACAAAGTAATATTGTAAATATATAATGCCGTAGATACTAAATTGTCACAAGTTTTATTCATATGATTTTAAAACTTAACTAATGTAGTTTTTTTACCAAACATCAGTACATCAAAGACATCATTGTAAAGGAACAAACTATGCAATAACTGTTATTACTTTGTATCTATTACAAGTTGTAGTGCTTTGTATTACTTAGTATTTACTGACTCTAGCTATATTATATGGGGAGATTTTCTTTACTTATTATGTAATAAATGTATATAATCATATAATGATTCATTTTTAATCAATGTATTTATTCAATTTAGATATATCTCCTCTCTCTATGTAGATATAAATATACCCATAAATATGTACATAATCGACCATATATACATGAATGTATAGAAAACTAAAAGATCTCTCTCATCTCTCTCTTTCTCTCTCACAAGATACCATATGTATGTATGTATGAATGCATTGATTGTCATTACAAGTTGTAGTGCTTTGTATTACTTAGTATTTACTGACTCTAGCTATATTATATAGGAAGATTTTCCCTACTTATTATGTAATAAATGTATATAATCATATAATGATTCATTTTTGATCAATATATTTATTCAATGTAGATATATCTCTTCTCTCCTCTCTCTATGTAGATATAAATATACCCACAAATATGTACATAATTAACCATATATACATGAATGTATAGAAAACTAAAAAATCTCTCTTCTCTCTCTTCCTCTCTCCTCTCTCTCCCTCTCTCCTCTCTCTCTTTCTTTCTCTCAAGATACCATATGTATGTGTGTGTGTGTGTGTGTGTGTGTGTGTGTGTGTGTGTGTGTGTGTGTGTGTGTGTGTGTGTGTGTGTGTGTGTGTGTGTGTGTGTGTGTGTGTGTGTGTGTGTGTGTGTGTGTGTGTGTGTGTGTGTGTGTGTGTGTGTGTGTGTGTGTGTGTGTGTGTGTGTGTGTGTGTGTGTGTGTGTGTGTGTGTGTGTGTGTGTGTGTGTGTGTGTGTGGATTAGACCTTGGGTTGAAAACAATGGGTTACGACGTTGGATGGATTCGCCGAGTTAATATTGTATTTCATTTGAGGGGCATTTGAGTGGCATTTAGGTGGCATTTGAGTTTTGATTATTTTTTTACTTAACTTGAACTTATATGTCATATAGAGTTTATATTGTATTTCATTTGAGGGGCATTTGAGTGGCATTTGAGTGGCATTTAAGTGGCATTTGAGTTTTGATTTTTTTTTTACTTGATTTGAACTTTTATGACAAATAGATTTTGAATGTATGGCATTCAAGTTTTGATAATTTTTTTACATAATTATATACATACTTGAGAGAAAGAAAGAGATAGAGGAGAGAGAGGGAGAAGAGAGGGAGAGAGAGAGGAGAGAGAGAGGAGAGAGAGATTTTTTAGTTTTCTATACATTCATGTATATATGGTTTATTATGGACGTATTTATGGGTATATTTATGTCTACATAGAGAGAGGAGATATATCTACATTGAACAAATATATTGATCAAAAATGAAAACTATATGATTATATACCTGATTACATAATAAGTAGGGAAAATCTTCCTATATAATATAGCTAGAGTCAGTAAATACTAAGTTATACAAAGCAATACAACTTGTAATGACAATCAATGCATTCATACATACATACATACATACATACATACGGTATCTTGAGAGAGAGAAAGAGAGAGAGGAGAGAGAGATCTTTTAGTTTTCTAGCAATTAATGTATATATGGTCAATTATGTACATATTTATGGGTATATTTATATCTACAAGGAGAGATAGAGAAGAGAGGAGATATATCTAAATTGAATAAATACATTGATTAAAAATGAATCATTATATGATTATATACATTTATTACATAATAAGTAAAGAAAATCTCCCCACATAATCTAGCTAGAGTCAGTAAATACTACGTAATAAATACAAAGTAATAACAGTTAATGCATAGTTTGTTCCTTTACAATGATGTCTTTGATGTAGTGATGTTATATCTTAGGAAGGAAGACTTCTGTTCTATGTGCTTTTAATTTCGTAATGAACTAAAATAAAAAAATTATGTATTAGTATGGAATGATTAAGCAAAAATGTAAAATAATTACATGAATTTGAATTATAGTTCTAGTTACATTGGATAGTTTACATTATTAGAAAAGGGAGATAACTCACCAAGTTACATTGTTCAACTTGTTCTTTCTTGAGCATTATTTTCACCAAGTGCTTTTGATTCTCTTTCATCTATCTGAAACAAAACAAAAAATGCTTGCTTTATAAATATGTTGTAAAAAAATACACTAATTACACCAAAAAAGTGCTTTTTTTTACCTGAAAAAATGTATATGTTCAACATTTTGTTGTTAAAACTATGCTAATTACACCGAAAAATTCCTTTTCTTTACCATGAAAATTTATATATTCAGCATTTTGTTGTAAAAAATACACTAATTACATCAAAAAAGTCCTTTTTTCACTTAGAAAATGAATATATTCAGCATTTTGTTTAATTTATGGTAAAAATTAGTAAAACTCACCTATAGTGATATGATTGCCTTGAGTTATAGATTAGCTTTTTGAACTCTTGTTCGGGACAGTTTTTTTCAAGATCATCGAAATATAATATAAGTAATTTGAGTCTTCAATGGTTTGGTATCATCTAAGCAGGAGAGAAAGTAATGTTGTGTAACATTGACTCTTCATTGGTTTGGTATCATCTTGTCTTCAAAATTGATGTAGTTTGAGTCTTCATTGGTTTGGCATCATCTAAGTAGGTGGATCTTGAAAGGAATTCTTGCTGTGTTGGAGAAGTGTGCTGTCTTCAAAATTGATGTAGTTTGAGTCTTCATTGGTTTGGTATCATCTAAGTAGGTGGTAGATCTTGAAAGGAATTCTTGCTGTGTTGGAGAAGTGTGCTGTCTTCAAAATGGATGTAGTTTGAGTCTTCATTGGTTTGGTATCATCTAAGTAGGTGGTAGATCTTGAAATGAATTCTTGCTGTGTTGGAGAAGTGCGCTGTCTTCAAAATCGATGTAGTTTGAGTCTCCATTGGTTTGGTATCATCTAAGTAGGTGATAGATCTTGAAAGAAATTCTTGCTGTGTTGGAAAAGTGTGCTGTCTTCATCTTCATTGGTTTGGTATCATCTAAGTAGGTGGTAGATCTTGAAATGAATTCTTGCTGTGTTGGGGAAGTATGCTGTCTTCAAGTAGGTGGTAGATTTTGAAATGAACTCTTGCTGTGTTGGAGAAGTATGCTGTCTTCAAAATCCATGTAGTTTGAGTCTTCATTGGTTTGATTCAAAATCGATGTAGTTTGAGTCTTCATTGATTTGGTATCATCTAATTAAGTCGTAGATCTTGAAAGGAATTCTTGCTGTGTTGGAGAAGTATGCTGTCTTCAAAATTCATGTAGTTTGAGTCTTCATTGGTTTGGTATCATTTAAGTAGGTGGTAGATCTTGAAATGAATTTTTGCTGTGTTGGAGAAGTATGCTGTCTTCAAAATTCATGTAGTTTGAGCCTTCATTGGTTTGGTATCATCTAAGTAGGTGGTAGATCTTGAAAGGAGTTCTTGCTGTGTTGGAGAAGTCGACTGTCTTCAAAATTCATGTAGTTTGAGTCTTCATTGGTTTGGTATCATCTAATTAAGTCGTAGATCTTGAAAGGAATTCTTGCTGTGTTGGAGAAGTATGCTGTCTTCAAAATTCATGTAGTTTGAGTCTTCATTGGTTTGGTATCATTTAAGTAGGTGGTAGATCTTGAAATGAATTTTTGCTGTGTTGGAGAAGTATGCTGTCTTCAAAATTCATGTAGTTTGAGCCTTCATTGGTTTGGTATCATCTAAGTAGGTGGTAGATCTTGAAAGGAGTTCTTGCTGTGTTGGAGAAGTCGACTGTCTTCAAAATTCATGTAGTTTGAGTCTTCATTGGTTTGGTATCATCTAAGTAGGTGGTAGATCTTGAAATGAATTCTTGCTGTGTTGGAGAAGTGTGCTGTCTTCAAAATTGATGTAGTTTGAGTCTTCATTGGTTTGGTATCATCTAAGTAGGTGGTAGATCTTGAAAGAAATTCTTGCTGTGTTGGAGAAGTGTGCTGTCTTCATCTTCATTAGCTTGGTATCATCTAAGTAGGTGGTAGATCTTGAAATGAATTCTTGCTGTGTTGGAGAAGTGTGCTGTCTTCAAAATTGATGTAGTTTGATTCTTCATTGGTTTGGTATCATCTAAGTAGGTGGTAGATCTTGAAATGAATTCTTGCTGTGTTGGAGAAGTGCGCTGTCTTCAAAATCGATGTAGTTTGAGTCTTCATTGATTTGGTATCATCTAATTAAGTCGTAGATCTTGAAAGGAATTCTTGCTGTGTTGGAGAAGTATGCTGTCTTCAAAATTCATGTAGTTTGAGTCTTCATTGGTTTGGTATCATTTAAGTAGGTGGTAGATCTTGAAATGAATTCTTGCTGTGTTGGAGAAGTGTGCTGTCTTCAAAATTGATGTAGTTTGAGTCTTCATTGGTTTGGTATCATCTAAGTAGGTGGTAGATCTTGAAAGAACTTCTTGCTGTGTTGGAGAAGTGTGCTGTCTTCATCTTCATTAGCTTGGTATCATCTAAGTAGGTGGTAGATCTTGAAATGAATTTTTGCTGTGTTGGGGAAGTATGCTGTCTTCAAAATCTATGTAGTTTGAGTCTTCATTGGTTTGGTATCATCTAAGTAGGTGGTAGATCTTGAAAGAAATTCTTGCTGTGTTGGAGAAGTGTGCTGTCTTCATCTTCATTAGCTTGGTATCATCTAAGTAGGTGGTAGATCTTGAAATGAATTCTTGCTGTGTTGGAGAAGTGTGCTGTCTTCAAAATTGATGTAGTTTGATTCTTCATTGGTTTGGTATCATCTAAGTAGGTGGTAGATCTTGAAATGAATTCTTGCTGTGTTGGAGAAGTGCGCTGTCTTCAAAATCGATGTAGTTTGAGTCTTCATTGATTTGGTATCATCTAATTAAGTCGTAGATCTTGAAAGGAATTCTTGCTGTGTTGGAGAAGTATGCTGTCTTCAAAATTCATGTAGTTTGAGTCTTCATTGGTTTGGTATCATTTAAGTAGGTGGTAGATCTTGAAATGAATTCTTGCTGTGTTGGAGAAGTGTGCTGTCTTCAAAATTGATGTAGTTTGAGTCTTCATTGGTTTGGTATCATCTAAGTAGGTGGTAGATCTTGAAAGAACTTCTTGCTGTGTTGGAGAAGTGTGCTGTCTTCATCTTCATTAGCTTGGTATCATCTAAGTAGGTGGTAGATCTTGAAATGAATTTTTGCTGTGTTGGGGAAGTATGCTGTCTTCAAAATCTATGTAGTTTGAGTCTTCATTGGTTTGGTATCATCTAAGTAGGTGGTAGATCTTGAAAGGAATTCTTGCTGTGTTGGAGAAGTGTGCTGTCTTGAAAATTGATGTAGTTTGAGTCTTCATTGGTTTGGTATCATCTAAGTAGGTGGATCTTGAAAGGAATTCTTGCTGTGTCACATAAGTAGGAGAGAAAGTCATGTTGTTTTACATCTATCGTTGGTGTTGGTAGATCTTGACCGCATGTTTATAGTCTTTGCTACTGCTGCATTTCGTCTCAAACAAGAGTCCAAAGTAGACATCATAACTACAAAATACAAAAAATGGTTAGTTACAATTGATTCATTTATTTTCATTGGCTTTATCTACATAGATTAGCGAAGAAAAAGTTTGTGTGAGTATAAAACTATCTAGTAGAGATAAATTTATATCTAGGTTCAACTAGCATTGAATAATTATTATTAGTTTGTTAATAATAAATAAGTAGAGTCGGCTACTTTACTAGAACTTGGACAAACACTTATTTTAAAAATGAATAATTAGAGCTTTCTACTAGTGTTAAATAATTAATGATAATAATTTACCTTATCACCACTTAGAGCCAGATGATTTAATTAACTAAAGACAAATAATTATTTTAGCAATTCTTACCTTGATGCTGGATGTTCTCCTAGTAGCTGTAGTAGATGATGGTTCTCCGCTTGCTGTTGAAGAACTGGATGCTTTCTGTGTGAAAACAGTGGCTCTTAAATAGCTAAAGTTGCACTGATTAAACCCTATGAATCAGCATTTTTTTCCAATGCTTTCGCGGGAATAAATAGTTTATTTTCACGCGAATAGAAACCGTTGCTTTCGCGGGAATAAATAATTTATTTTCACGCGAATAGAAACAGTTGCTTTCGCGGGAATAAATAGTTTATTTTCACGCGAATAGAAACCGTTGCTTTCGCGGGAATAAATAATTTATTTTCACGCGAATAGAAACAGTTGCTTTCGCGGGAACAAATAGTTTATTTTCACGCGAATAGAAACCGTTGCTTTTGCGGGAATAAATAGTTTATTTTCACGCGAATAGAAACCGTTGCTTTCGCGGGAATAAATAGTTTATTTTCACTCGAATAGAAACAGTTGCTTTCGCGGGAACAAATAGTTTATTTTCACACGAATAGAAACTGTTGCTTTCGCGGGAATAAATAGTTTATTTTCACGCGAATAGAAACCGTTGCTTTCGCGGGAATAAATAATTTATTTTCACACGAATAGAAACAGTTGCTTTCGAACAAATAGTTTATTTTCACGCGAATAGAAACCGTTGCTTTTGCGGGAATAATACATTATTTTCACGTGAATAGAAACAGTTGCTTTCGCGGGAATAAATAGTTTATTTTCACGCGAATAGAAACCGTTGCTTTCGCGTGAATAAATAATTTATTTTCACGCGAATAGAAACCGTTGCTTTCGCGGGAATAAATAGTTTATTTTCACTCGAATAGAAACCGTTGCTTTCGCGGGAATAAATAATTTATTTTCACGCGAATAGAAACAGTTGCTTTCGCGGGAACAAATAGTTTTTTTTCACACGAATAGAAACTGTTGCTTTCGCGGGAAGAAATAGTTTATTTTCACGCGAATAGAAACCGTTGCTTTCGCAGGAATAAATAATTTATTTTCACACGAATAGAAACAGTTGCTTTCGCGGGAATAAATAGTTTATTTTCACACGAATAGAAACTGTTGCTTTAGCGGGAATAAATAGTTTATTTTCACCCGAATAGAAACCGTTGCTTTCGCGGGAATAAAGAATTTATTTTCACGCGAATGGAAACCGTTGCTTTCGCGGGAATAAATAGTTTATTTTCACCCGAATAGAAACCGTTGCTTTCGCGGGAATAAAGAATTTATTTTCACGCGAATAGAAACAGTTGCTTTCGCGGGAACAAATAGTTTTTTTTCACACGAATAGAAACTGTTGCTTTCGCGGGAAGAAATAGTTTATTTTCACGCGAATAGAAACAGTTGCTTTCGCGGGACCAAATAGTTTTTTTTCACACGAATAGAAACTGTTGCTTTCGCGGGAAGAAATAGTTTATTTTCACGCGAATAGAAACCGTTGCTTTCGCGGGAATAAATAGTTTATTTTCACCCGAATAGAAACCGTTGCTTTCGCGGGAATAAAGAATTTATTTTCACGCGAATGGAAACCGTTGCTTTCGCGGGAATAAATAGTTTATTTTCACTCGAATAGAAACCGTCGCTTTCGCGGGAATAAATAATTTATTTTCACGCGAATAGAAACAGTTGCTTTCGCGGGAACAAATAGTTTTTTTTTCACACGAATAGAAACTGTTGCTTTTATTCCCGCGAAAGCATTGGAAAAAATGCTGATTCATAGGGTTTACTCAGTGCAACTTTAGCTATTTAAGAGCCACTGTTTTCACTTAGAAAGCTACCAGTTCTTCAACAGCAAGCGGAGAAGCATCATCTACTACAGCTACTAGGAGAGCATCAAGGTAAGAAACGCTAAAATAATTATTTGTCTTTAGTTAATTAAATCATCTGGCTCTAAGTGGTGATAAGGTAAAAAATAATCAATAATCATTTAACACTAGTAGAAAGCTCTAATTATTTATTTTTAAAATAAATATTAAAAACTTGTGAAAATGAACTGGTAACATTACGTCGACTGAAATAATGCCTAAAACGTCTCCCATAAATTTTGGTCTGACCAAAAACGGACTGAAAACCTTTACCTTTAGAGCGAGTACAAAATTATCATAACTTGGTCAAGAGAACGACTCCATATCGTAATAGGAGGATAACTCCACAGTGCAACTAGTTGAGTTCTTCAACTAGTGTTAAATAATAATTTTAATCACTTACCTTAATACAGAAAGTCTCCTAGTAGTTGTAGTAGATGTTGATACTTCAGTCACTGTTGTTGGAGTGGATGCTTTCTGTGTAAAAGCGATGCTTCTTATATAGCTAGGTTGTACTAGGTACCCATTGACACGAGCTGATTCCAATGAAAAGTCTTTATAATATATAAGGTCTTTACGTAGAAAACTCACGCGAAAACTAAAAAAAAAAACATTCTTCGCGGGAGTTTTCCGTCTTATATGTTATAAAGGCTTTACACAAAAAACTCACGCGAAAACCAAAACTATATAAAAACTTCTTCGCGGGAGTTTTCCTACTTATGCGTTATGACAGCTTTATGCAAAAAACTCACGCGAAAACGGAAAAATAAAAAAAACTTCTTCGCGGGAGTTTTCCTTCTATGTACTATAAAGGCCTTGCGCGGAAAACTAGCGGTAAAAAAAATTCCGTGAGTTTTCTGCATAAAGCTTTTATAACATAAAAGAAGGAAAACTCCCGCGAAAGAATTGTTTTGTATTTCCCGTTTTCGCGTGAGTTTTCCGTGTAAAGCCTTTATAGTATATAGAAGGAAAACTCCCGCGAAGAGAATTTTTTTACTGTTCAACTTTTCGCGTGAGTTTTCCGCGTAAAACCTTTATGACTTATAAGAAGGAAAACTCCCGCGAAGAATTTTTTTTTCAGTTTCGGTTTTCGCGTGAGTTTTCCGCGTAAAGACCTGCTTATATATTATAAAGGCTTTTCATTGGAATCAACTCGTGTCAATCGGTACCTAGTACAACCTAGCTATATAAGAAGCACTGCTTTTACACGGAAAGCATCCACTTCAACAACATTGACTGAAGGATCAACATCTACTACAACTACTAGGAGACTTTCTGTATTAAGGTAAGGAATAATAAATAACTATTTAACACTAGTTGAAGAACTCAACTAGTTGCACTATGGAGTTATCCTCATATTACGATATGGAGTCGTTCTCTTGGCCATAGAAGTATCTCTCCTAGATAATTTTATGCTCATAGAACCTATCCTGTTTGCGCTCAAGATCGCAGTCTTTTGGCATTGATTGACAGAATTGTCGTAGGTCCGAGAGAAAAAATAGGTTAGCCTTAAATGACATCTTGAACGACAGGTTGATTTAGAACTTTACAGCCAAAAAATGATTACAACTTTCATTATTGTATTGTTTTACTTTATTATCAACATATAACAGTTATTCATTGTATTTAATATGAAAAATAATTTTTACTGATAATGATTATTATTCTTATTATTATTACTATTGTTAATATTATTGTGATTTCATTTGGTTTTCATTGTTACTTTATTGAATTTTGTTCAAGTCTTGTGATCTAAATAATAAAAGAATGATAAATATTTATTTACCACTAGTTGAAAAACTTACCTACTTGCACTATGGAGAAAATAGCCTCCTACAACCAAATCCGTTTGTGTTACAAACCCTGTCTTTGGATATTGATAAAAATGTTATCTTCTTTGTATTATGATTAAATAATAATAAATAGCTCACATTTTTTAAAATATTTCTTATTTTTTGTCTTTTTAGAATGGATAGTTAAGATGGCAATTTTTGTATTTTGTAGACACGATGCCTACTTTGGACTCTTGTTTGAGACAAAACGCAGCAGCAGTAAAGACTATAAAACATCTGGATCAGATCCAATTGAAGTAATTGCAGATAACTAAAGGAATAACATGTACTACAGCATACAGAGTGAACAAGGTGTGTGTAGATTATTACTCAGTCTCATTACACTACTATTACTAAGAATTATTGTAGGTGTTGGATAAAGGATTAAGCAGTAATGTATTAGCAAGCATTAGCAATAAACATAGACTTTTCAACAATGACATTAACCAAAAAAAATAGTATAACAAAGTCATGTTTGAGCTAATAAGTTGTTGCTAAGATGTTTGAATTAACAACTAGGTAGCTAAAATAAGTTTTTCATGAGGATCTCCTGGCAGTTGTGATTCCTTGAGTGGTGAGCAGACTTTTAAATCTACTGTAGTTATCTTTTGTTGATCTTATTGAGTCTTTGTCAGTTAGTACATCTTGCAACAAATTCTTTGATAGCTTAGCGCTAAGCCATCTTCCCTTGAGTTTTATCCTGTCAGTATCCAGATCGTATTTTCCAGAATCTCTCAATTGATACAATATTTTTACACCTAACGCTTGATTGTCTTTACTAGCTGTCATGTCGGATACTTTCTTTTTAAACCCTTCTAATTGTTGCATCATTCTCTCCGAATCTCTATTGCTATCATCGTCAATTGTGTTTCTATCAAACGATGATGGTGAGAGCTTTGGTGTTTTAGCAGAGCTCCAGCTCTTTGGTTGCTTGTACTCTCCCCTAATCTTTCCAACATCACTCCGATAGGTTTTTGTGCTTTGAACATTTTCATTTGTCTTTTTGCGCTCAAGCAACTCGTTTTTGATTCCCATTACTATTTCATTCGTTTCAACCAAAATATTTTGGATTTTCTCGATATCTCTCACCATTTTGTCTTTTGTCGGGTTGTCATACAATGATGACGCAAACTTGTCTTGGTCGGTTGATTTAGCCCCACTGATCTTTTCCATCAAACTATGATACTCCTCTTCTGGTATAGCAAAATAACGTTTATCATATTTTAAAGGCGGAAGATTCATTTTGTATTGATATTAAAACCTGTGCAATCAGGATGATTATAGGGTCTAAAAAAAGCTACCTCTCCCAATCTGCATTAAAATTTGTTGTTTGTCAGCAATCAGTGTTTGTACCTCCTTGAAGCGCTACTACCTAATAAACTGAGTTGTGTACTGATTAGTTATTTGTAGCTCTTTTTGAAGCCTCCTCTCTCCTCTACCAAATACTCCTCTCTCCTCTCTTGCAGTTATTTCCCAAATACTGTAAATTTTAACCATCTAGAGGACTAATTTGGTGATTTTCCAACATATTTTATAGCATTCAATATAGTTATTATGTCATAAATGTATATTATTCAATCTAGATATAAATATATCCATAAAGATGTACATAATTATCCTTATATACATGGTTGTATAAAAAACTAAAAAATCTCTCTCTCCTCTCTTCTCTCTCCTCTGTACATAGCTATAAAATGTTAATATGGACATGAATTTGGACATGCGCATGTACATAAATATGAACATAGGTATGTACATAAATGGACATGAATATGGACATGTACATAAATGGACATGAATATGGACATGAATATGGACATGAATATGGACATGAATATGAACATGAATATGGACATGAATATGGACATGTACCTATTCATGTCCATTTATGCACATGTACATGAATATGGACATATGCGTATTTACTGACTCTAGCTATATTATATAGGAAGATTTTCCCTACTTATTATGTAATAAATGTATATAATCATACAATGATTCATTTTTGATCAATATATTTATTCAATGTAGATAGATCTCCTCTCTCCTCTCTCTATGTAGATATAAATATACCCACTCTCCTCTCTCCTCTCTCTATGTAGATATAAATATACCCATAAATATGTACATAATTAACCATATATACATGAATGTATAGAAAACTAAAAAATCTCTCTCCTCTCTCTTTCTCTCAAGATACCATATGTATGTATGTATGCATTGATTGTCATTACAAGTTGTAGTGCTTTGTATTACTTAGTATTTACTGACTCTAGCTATATTATATAGGAAGATTTTCCCTACTTATTATGTAATCAAT
The DNA here is from genome assembly GCA_945261195.1 of Cryptosula pallasiana. Taxonomy (NCBI): domain Eukaryota; kingdom Metazoa; phylum Bryozoa; class Gymnolaemata; order Cheilostomatida; family Cryptosulidae; genus Cryptosula; species Cryptosula pallasiana. The sequence continues at coordinate 19,801,625 of OX183132.1, forward strand.
GTATATAATCTTATAATGTTTCATTTTGATCAATATATTTATTCAATGTAGATAAAACTCCTCTCTCTCTCTCTTCTCTCTCCTCTCTCTCAAGATGCCATATGAGTTCGAGTTATGTAAAAAAATTATCAAAACTTAAATGCCATACATTCAAAATCTATCTGCCATATGAATTCAAATTAAGTAAAAAAATAATCAAAACTCAAATGCCACTTAAATGCCACTCAAATGCCACTCAAATGCCCCTCAAATAAAATACGATATAAACTCGGCGAATTCATCCAACGTCGTAACTCATTGCATAACCCCCAAGGCCAGAACCACAAAAAAACACTTGGTATGTATGTATGTATGTATGTATGTATGTATGTATGCATGTATGCATGTATGCATGTATGCATGTATGCATGTATGCATGTATGCATGTATGCATGTATGCATGTACGTACGTACGTACGTACGTACGTACGTACGTACGTACGTACGTACGTATGTATGTATGTATGTATGTATGTATGTATGTATGTATGTATGTATGTATGTATGTATGTATGTATGTATGTATGTATGTATGTATGTATGTATGTATGTATGTATGTATGTATGTATGTATGTATGTATGTATGTATGTATGTATGCATTGATTGTCATTACAAGTTGTAGTGCTTTGTATTACTTAGTATTTACTGACTCTAGCTATATTATATAGGAAGATTTTCCCTACTTATTATGTAATCAATGTATAGAATCATATAATGTTTCATTTTTGATCAATATTGTTATTCAATGTAGATAAAACTCCTCTCTCCTTTCTCTCTCCTCTCTCCTCTCTGTCTTCTCTCTCCTCTCTCTCAAGATGCCATATGAGTTCAAATTATTTGAAAAAAGTATCAAAACTTAAATGCCATACATTCAAAATCTAGCTGCCATATGAGTTCAAATCAAGTAAAAAAATAATCAAAACTCAAATGCCACTTAAATGCCACTCAAATGCCACTCAAATGCCTCTCAAATGAAATACAATATAAACTCGGCGAATCCATCCAACGTCGTAACTCATTGCATAACCCCCAAGGTCTAATCCACAAAAAAACACTTGGTAGGGAGATCTGCTCATATATTACTACTTGTGTTTTTATGAATATTTTATTCATTTGTATTATCACATGTTTGTATACATTTCATGTAAAAAATGTTTTGTCATTAGTTTACCTAATGCACTATTTTATTTGTTTTGTTGTTGAGAACTCCATACGCTTCATTCTTACTGTATTACTTTGCACAACATTACAAAATAAATATTGCATTAACTACCTTCATACTGCATCCAAGTTATGAAACAGAGCAAGTTTCACATCTGTATTACTGAATCTATAACATTGTTATGAAAAAGACTATAATTACTTAATTATCGTGTCATATCATGGCAAACTATCAGCACCCAATTCACAAAACTGTAAATCCTAAAGTATAATGCTTGCGGTTGTAAAAAAGTCTTCTACTGTCTTGGTTTTCAAACAAATTATAAAACATTTTCACAATTTTTTGTGTAAAAGCTTAGTTGCCTTACCATTTTGACAAAATGTGCCGACAACATTTGAATATTTTTTCAAAAACGAAGCCTAGAAATTATAAATGGGAGTTGTCTTAACATTTTTGAAAATGTGGCGATAACTTTAAATATTCATTTTTGTGTCGGAACATTGAAGTTTTGTAAGTGATGATATCAAAGTAAGCATTCAATTGTTTCAATGATTTCTTTCTCAAGATTTTGGCTATAACTCATTGTTCTAGCCCTTGGTGATGATTACCTCCTACAATACGAAGATCGGGTTGATTTTCTTCTAGCTTTCCCATGTACACTAGGGTATGTGAAGAGCGGTGATTGAGTTCCTGTAGCTCCACCATAAGTTCTTTGTCCATCAGCGACTTGACTCGAATTCGACGATCGTTTGTTAAAACGTATTCATAATCCAAGATACCATAATCTTCAACGTAATTGACATCGAAAACCTCCAATATCGTAGGAATTGGTAAATCCGTCAAACTCACAAAATTTCCGATTTCCAACATCCCTTTCTGCATAGCTCCTGTCATTATTCCAGCCGTCTCGAGCAGTTCAAACTCTCTAAATTTGTTTATGGTATTATTCTTGGTATTGCTGAATAGAAAGGAAATTGAAGCTCGAGATAATGTCGCTGTCGGTTTTTTGTTATCCTCTGTTCGTTTGACTTCACTGTTCTCATGCAGATATGTGTAGTCCGGTGTGGGACTCAAAGGAGAGTCAGCTGAAACTACATTACGTTTCATTGCTATATCAGCAGGAGTGTTGATGATTGAGCGGGAAGATGTATCATTAAAGGTGTTAGGATTGGGTCTTCTATCATCAATGTGAATGCCATTGGTGGTGGAATTGATGGTTGTAGTGGAGATAGTGTCAGTGTTGTTGGTAGCTGTAGTTGGTTCAATATTGAGCTTAGGAAGTGATTTGGAGTGTGACGTCATCATACCTGCAAAAAGTAAAAGAACTTAGTTTAATGATGTAAATATACTGAAATTATTGTTTTATTAAAAGATTGTTTTTTCAAAACTAAGATTCAAAAACCTAGATGATTCAATTAACTAAAGACAAATAATTATTTTAGCACTTCTTACCTTGAACCTCTCCTAATAGCTAAAGTAGATGTTGCTTCTCCGTTAGCCGTTGTAGAACTGGATGCTTTCTGTGTGAAAACGATGGCTCTTATATAGCTAAAGTTGCACTGATTAAACCCTATGAACACCATCTCGTGTCAATCTCTATGAATCAGAATTTTTTCACGCGAAGGAAATTCAATGCTTTCGCAGGAATAAATAAATTATTTTCACGCGAACACAAACCAATGCTTTCGCGGGAATAAATACTTTATTTTCACGCGAATACAAGCCGTTGCTTTCGCGGGAACAAAACTGTTATTTTCACGCGAATACAAACCGTTGCTTTCGCGGGAATAAAAATTTTATTTCACGCGAATAGAAACCAATGCTTTCGCGGGAATAACTGATTTAATTTCACGCGAATGAAAGTCAATGTTTTTTGCAGGAATAAATACTTTATTTTCACACGAATGGAAACCGTTGCATTCGCGGGAATAAATAATTTATTTTCACGCGAATAGAAACCGTTGCTTTCGCGGGAATGAAAATTTAATTTTCACGCGAAAACATTTACTTTTATTTGGGGGAAATTAAATCATTTAGTCCCGCGAAAGCATTGGTTTCTATTCGAGTGAAAATAAACTATTTATTCCCGTAAAAGCAACGGTTTCCATTCGCGTGAAAATTAATTATTTATTCCCGCGAAAGCAACGGTTTCCATTCGCGTGAAAATAAATTATTTATTCCCGCGAAAGCATTGGTTTGTATTTGCGTGAAACTAAAAGTTTTATTCCTGCGAAAGCAACGGCTTGTATTCACGTGAAAATAAAGTATTTATTCCTGCGAAAGCATTGAATTTCCTTCATGTAAAAAAGTGCTGATTCATAGAGATTGACACTAGATGATATTCATAGGGTTTAATCAGTGCAACTTTAGCTATATAAGAACCTCCGTTTTCACACAGAAAGCATCCAGTTCTACAACGGCTAACAGAGAAGCAAAATCTACTACACCTACTAGAAGAGCGTCAAAGTAAAAACTTGATAAATTACAGTTTTTACTCATACATTATTTATTATACTAAAACAACTGAAAAAAATTATTCATCTGTATTTTTTTTTAGATTGTGCCACCAAAAATTGAAATAGTTAACAACACAGAATCAGAAACTCAGCCTAAACCTTGGACTCAAGAGGACTTGATACTTCTACAAAACATATGCAATAAAAAAATTGAACAGAGAGTGCGAATTATCTCAAACAATTGTAAATTTATACAGAAAGACTTGATAGAACAGCTAAATAGTTTTCGAACTGAAGCTTTTCTAACATTAAAGCTCTTAGGGAATGATGTTACATCAGACATTCAGAGGTTACATTATGTATTACAACAACGACAATATCAACTAGAACAGGTAAACACACCAATTTCTATCGAGCATGCTCGTAAAAAGCTTGCTCTAAAAAGAAGAGACATACAGCGACAGTCCGCTCAAAAACAAGCTAGAAGGGTAAGGACTCAACAACGTAAGGCACGACGAGCTACAAAAACATCCGATTAACAATCAATTTTTGATGATAAGGTAATAATTAATAAGAAAAATACTATATAGTAAGAGTTTGTAGTTGTTTTACATTTCTGTTTAACCATTCTATACTAATACATAACTTTCATTTTTGTTTAATCATCCTATACTAATACATAACTTTTTTTTATTTTAGTTCATTATGGAATCAAAAGTTCATAGAACAGAAGTCTTCCTTCCTAAGATATAACATCAGTACATCAATGACGTCATTGTAAAAAAAGACTATGCATTGATTGTCATTACAAGTTGTAGTGCTTTGTATTACTTAGTATTTACTAACTCTAGCTATATTATACAAGGATATTTTCCTACTTATTATGTAATAAATGTATAATCATATATTGATTTAATGTAGTTATATCTCCTTGTTCTCCTCTCCTCTCTCTCAAAATATCATATGAGTTCGAGTTATGTAAAAAAACTTTCAAAACTTGAATGTCATACATTCAAAATCTATATGCCATATAAGTTCAAATTAAGTAAGAAAATATTCGAAACTCAAATGCCACTTAAATGCCATTCAAATGCCACTCAAATGCCTCTGAAATAAAACACAATATAAACTCGGCGAATTCATTCAACGTCGTAACCCATTGCCTCAACCCCGAGATCTAATCCACAAAAAAACACTTGGTAGGGAGATCTGCTCATATATTACTACTTATATACAAATAGATGAGTATCTATCAGCATCTAATTTTGCATTTGAAATTATGTTGGGTATTTCCAAGATTTTTCATAATATTTAATATATGCAATACTTATTATAGAATAAATGTATAGAATCATACGATTCATTTTTATTCAATGTACACATGAATATGGACACGAATATGTACATGAATATGTGCGTATGGAAACTGAAAAATTATTTACAGCATTTTCAAGAGTAAAAAAAACACAAAACAACGTACATCAATGTCATCAGGGAAGAAAATTCAATAATGTAGACATAAATATGGATACTGACATGCATAAGGAAAAAGCCTAATTTGTTTTGTAATAATAAAACTATACCAATAACTATATAATGTTAATATTATAACATAAAGAAAATTGGGTAAAGCAGCATTCAAACCCATGGACATGAAAATGTAGATGAATATGGACATGCATATGGACATGGGCATGGACATGAATATGGAAATGGATATGCATATGGACGTGGACATGTACTAAAAAAAAGCAAGACGAACAACACAACTTGGTGTGTGATTACTCTATTCTATTTAATGTAAACTAACCAATGTAACTAATACTGAGAAAGAAAAAAAAAAAATTGTGTACAAAAAATTTAGATGCCATAAAGTATTAAACAGCAGCGTAAATCAACGGGGTAAAAAATTGCATAACGCTGGAGAAAAACCCCACAAAAAAATCACTTGGTAGGGAAATCTGTTCATATATTACTACTTGTACTCTGTGGGGTATGGGGAAGACCCACACTACTCCCTACCACCTTCAGGCCAACGGGATTGTTGAAGAAAACAATCGGGTGCTGGGAGACTCCTTGAGGCCCTTGCCCCAAAACGCAGTCCAGGTGACTGGGACTTGCTGATCCCTCAACTGATGAGGGCCTTCAGAGCCACCCCTCACTCCACCATGGGTGAAATGGCCAACTGAAAGATGCTGGGCAAGGAACTGATGCAGCCAGATCAGGTGTCATGCCATCCCCCTCTGACGGATTGCATGCCCATGCATTAGTACGCCCAGAACCACAAGCTGAGACTTGAGGAAGTGCACTAGGTCCTTAGGGAGCTACAGATGGAAGTCAGAGTAGAAGAAGGAGAAGAGCCTGGCCTATAGGCGGTGGAGATCAAGTATGGTTAGAGGACCATGGCGAGAACCCCAAGCTACAGGCCAAGTTCATTGGCTCCTACGAGATAGAAGAGGCTTATAGCAACCACACTTACCTCATAAGCAGACACGATCAACGGTCTGTGCAAAACGATTGCCGCCTCAAGCTATACCATCCAAGTGCAGATCCGGGGGACAGGCACCAGCAGCTGTGAAGCCAAAAAGACGCCCAAACATGCGCGGTACACGTGCAAGAGCAGCACCAGCACCCCTGTCACCCTTACCGGCGCTCCCTCTATTTGAACCACTTCAACTTGAAATGGATTTGCCTCCCCCTCCGGGAAAGAGTGTGCCAAGGTTGGAGCGGCCACGCAGACAGAGGCCCACTGCACTGCCAGTTACCCCCAAAACACTTGATGTAGACCCAGCAGACGGATTGGGACAAGATACACAAGAAAGGCGGGACGTCTCTCGCCCCACGTAGATTGAGAGTCAGCCACCCCGTGAGTTGTCACCACAACCACGCAGGAATGTGGGCCCTCCTGCATGCTACGGACAACTTATATGCCATTCAGTCACCCTTTTCTTTCCTCATTCCCTTTCCTAAGTACACATGGTCTTGTGTCAAGGGTCATGCAATCGGGACGTAGCTCTCTCTTTTTTAGTGCACATGGTCTTGTGCCAAGGGTCGTACGGTTGTGCGCACCTCTCTTCGACTACAGGGTTCTGTAGTCGACAGTCCCCTTCTCTCTTGAGACTTTCCTCATATATATATTTACTCTCCGTATATATTCTCCGCCCCCATATCTATTCCCTGCCACCCTATGACTTTTTAATTATCCGTACTGAAGCACATAGCGTTGAAGCAGCCTCCGTAATGGGATTTGCCTAGTGCAGCCAGCATTAGATAGGGGGTACGGACCATTTGAAACTGACGTTTCGAAAATGGACACTTCGAAACTCTTTGGGGATGGGGGTTTGGGATTTGGGGTTGGGGGGTTCAGGTTTAAGAGTTTCGAACAGTTCATTTTCGAAACGTCAGTTTCGAATCATGGCGGAATCATTAGATAGTGTGACTACTGGTTTGATTGACAAGTAGTGCACGCGTGAGTCAGTAATAAGTGTGAAGGCCCTAGCTGAACAAGCACAAGCTTGTTTAGTTGATAGCACTACTACGTTGTACAGTTGAAAAAGAAGATTTAGGCAACCTCTGCACTCTGTATTACCGCACTGCTATTGCTATACAGTACAGGCACTTTCTAACAGTTGTCGATGAAAGTTTCGTCGAAATCACAGCAAAATTCTTTACAATAGTTACAAGTAGATGATTGATGAGTTACTATAGATGGCAAGAGCTGACAATCGCGAAAATACTAACATTTGAACATGTCATTTGCATTGTACGTTAATTTGAATCTATTTATTGTAATAAAATAATTTATTTATATTCAGATTAACATTAGTATTATTATTAAAAACGTATTTTTAATTATCAATTTTAACGTACCACAAATTGATTCAACCGGATATTAAAACTGTGAAAAGACACCTCCGTATATTTCAACAGATCGTAAAATTGGAAAATTTAAGTTTTCACAACTCAAACAATTTTTGGAACTTTTGACAATTCACAAAATTTTTAAAGTTGTGTTCGCTTTAATCAATAAAATGAAAGACTGAGAAGTTATGCCCACTTTGTTAAAACAACTCTGGAACTTTTTACATATCGCAATTTTTTTTTAGTTTTCACAGAAACAAAGCTGCTTCAAAGCTTTTAAAAATTGCACTGTTACAGTTGTAAACAACCAACTTCAAGTTTTTGCGTTCTGTATTATGAATTAGTTACTGATAGGTTTTTTTTTTGTTAGACTGTATAACATGTAGTTCCAATGTGTTCATATCAAGCTCATAGCTGAGACATTGCAGGTACAAAACTTGTTCTGTACTATAGCTTGGTTGTGCTTTAAAGTTTTATTCAAGAGTATATTTTTAACAAAGGATAAAAACAATAAAAGCAGTAACTATGTTACATATAGCATATCTGTTTACACTAGGTAACAAACAAATAAAATCAGTCAGTAACAACATGAATATGTTATTATAAGTATAGCTGGTGACATATCATTCTCAGCGTGCACATATCAGATTCATAGTTAAGACTGTTAGATGTCGAGTTTGTGTGTTACAGCAAGTTCAAGGTTATTGTATAGGTTCTATCGGTATTGGCTTAACCAAGTAATACGGGTACATACACCGGTTACGGGAACTTGGCTAATTGGAGAAGACCTAGATGACTGTTGTCATCCAAATAATAGCGGTCTTCTTGAGTTACTATTTACTGGTGAGTGGACGTGTTTTCTTGCTTTTCTTAAAAACCCTGCATCTAAACATGGCGCAGTTGGCATAGGACCTGGTGATATTGTTATATTGTGTATTATTGTATTATTTACTGGTACAGGGAGATATGTGTGAGGCTTTTGGTGCTATGTGGGCACTGAAAGAATGTAGGTGTAGAGGTGCTAGTGCCGAGTGGGTCCTCCGTGGTGTGTGTGCTGATAGAGGTGTGTGTAGAGGTGTTTGGTGTTTCAGAGCAGTGAGTGCTCTCAGTGTTCAGTGGTTATTGGGAAATTGGTGCAGTGTTATTTTTTTGGTGAAGTGGTAACTTGGTTCGGGGGGGGGGGGGGGGGGAGGGGGGCAGTGTTGATACGTGGTAGTTATTTGTGGTAATGTTGTTGTTGTTAATTATTTACCGGGATTGGTGCAGTGGAGTTATTACGGGATATTGTGGACTAATATTGTTATTATTGTGTTGTGTTTACTTGTACATTGGATAAGGGAACAGTGGATTCAGTTTGGGATATTTTGGATTATTATTGCTATTGTTGTTTTGTGGTTACTTGTACATTGGCTATTACTGTGGTGGAGAAGGACTACTGTATTGATATTGTACTGATATTGTTGGGTGATTATTGTGTTAAATAATTATAACAGGGATGAGTAGGAGACTTGACTTATCATTGTTTCCGAAACAAAGGTTAGCGGGTAACAATGTTTCTGAGGAATTCAACAATTGGTTGACTCAGTATATGGTGTCTGCTGATGTAGCAGCTTAGACTTTGGGTACTGAGAAGGTGGAAATTGAACAGGACGAGGTTGTTGTAGATGTGTTTAGAGGTAGAATTTAACTATCAGCCTTATTAGGTGCTTTAGGTAATGGTGATATAGGTATACTGCAGTCACTTGAACTTGATTTAAATGACCAGACTGACGATGGGTTTGAAAGGGCAGGAGATTCGTTAAAAAGTCACTACGGCCATAGTGAAAATGTCTAAGTTAAGACAATGAAGTTCATGACAGTGTCACAAGCTTGTGAGGAATATGAAAGGGAATATTCACTTAGAGTTGAGAAATTCAGCAGGGAAATGGATTTTGGGCATAACAATGACGAGTTAAGGCAATGATTTTTGGTTGCTCTAGCTGTTAATGGTTCAAGGGATTCCTCTGTGCGTAAATTGCTTATGTAAGAGACCACGCTTAGTTTCAGAGAGTTAGACACAAAGTTGGTAGCCAGGCAGTTGGCTAATGGTTCAGAAGAAATTCTGAATGCCTCTAGGATTGGCCGTTCGGCATATGAGGTAGCCAAGTACAGACAGGGAAATCCATGGGAGGCCCTCAATAGCAAGGTTGCATACTGTTGAAGGGACAGTAGTAGGTCTAGAGATGGTAGTGTGAAAAAGTGCTCCTATTCCCCTGGCCATAGAAGCTGCAGGGATACACGTAGCGATTATAAAGGGTATCATGACTGTAAATGAGTTAGGCATTATGGGAGTAGGTATGGTGCGGAGTCCTATCGGCACTGCAGCCCAGATAGCAGGTATTCTCCTAGGTATGAGGCGACGTCCCATGGGCGTCGTAGCCTAGATAGTAGGTACTCTCCTCGATGACATCAGGTAAATGGTCTGGACGGCTTAGCTCCCCAACTAGAGGGGACAACTGTTTCCAGTGTGGCAGAAGGGGAACCAAGTCTGTCATTGCCCAGATGTAAGGTGCTTCCAGTGTATTCTGAGAGGCCACACCTCTAGTGATTGAAACAATAGGTGGGAAAGTGATACTAACAGGTCACGACACAGGGAAAGTAGTGGTAATGAAGGTTCTTCTTGTTAGCTTTAGATCCTAGGTAGATAGGATGTAAGTGTGGATAGGTCCATGATTCATCCTTGTATACCAACTTCGGTTAGTTTAGGATCTCCAGTTACAACGGCCATCTTGTTGCTGGCCCGGTATGTCACTGCAGGGCTGGTAGAGGTTACTCCAGGGTCAATAAGGGTCATGCAGGGCCGGGATAATGTGTGCAGGTCCGGTATAGTATCTGCATGGCCGGTAAGTTAGTTCCTCCTTTTTCTGATGTGAAAACTTTCTGAGTCATCACTTTGGAAGGTCTGTCTGACTGATTTCTTCAGTCAGAGTCACCTTTAGATTGATATAAGTGTGCTTGGCATGGTTGTTACAAAAATTCACCAAAAACTCTCTCCTTTAAAACATTGATGATGAATGTCTTTAATAATAGTACTAATCACATTCAAGCAGGGGCGGATCTGGAAAGTCATAGAGGGGGGAGCCCATTTTTTTGGCTCAATTTTAAAATAATTTGCTCTTCTGCTGACTCAAAATTGGGTCCCCCATGTACAGTGTTGAAGAAACTGCTATGACACTGGATTCTAGCAATAGCATTTTGCAAGTTTCAGAGATATTATAATATAAATTCCAATGTATAGCACCAAGAATGCATTTGAATTAAACCTAGGAAACAATAATAATAATTTTAAAAAGAACAATACATAAAAAAGCTCATTTATTTATGATGATGCTTAATTTGAATTAATATATAACAGTTGGAACAAAAATAACAATAACAATAACAAAAACAACAATGACAACAGCGACAACAACGACAACAATGGCGACAACGACGACGACAACGAGGACGACAACAACAACAACGACGACAATGATGACAGCGACGACAGCGACGACAGCGACGACAGCGACGATGGTGACGACGGCGACGACGGCGACGACGGCGACGACGACGACGAAGACGACGACGACAAAGACGACGACGATAACGATAACGATAATAATAACGATGACGATAATGATAATAATAAGGAAAATAATAATGATAATAATAATGATAATAATAATGACAATAATAATAACAATAATAACGACGATAATAGCGACAAAAACAACGATGACGACGGTGACAGCGGCGGCGGCGGCAACGGCGGCGGCGACGGCGACGACGACGAAGACGTCGACAACGACAAAAACGTTGACTACAAAAACGAAGGCGACGACGGCAATATCAACAATAACAATAACAATGACGATGACGACGACGGCAACGGCGACGGCGACGACGACGACGATGATAACGATAACGATGATAACAATAATAATAACAATAATAATAATAATATTAATAATAATAAAAATAATAATAATAATAATGATAATGATAATGACAATGACAATAACAATAACAATAGCAATAGCAATAGCAATAGAAATAGCGATAGCGATAGCGATAGAGATAGGGATAGCGATAGCGATAGCGATAGCGCCTGCGATTGCGATTGCGATAGCGATAGCGATAGCGATTGCGATTGCGATTGCGACTGCGACAGCGACAGCGACAGCGACAACGACAACGACAACGATAACGATAACGATAATGATAATAATAATAATAATATTAATAATAATAATAATAAATTCTTCATTATGATGATGTAACAGTTTAATTACTAAATATTGTAGGGGACGCCAGTACGAACAATTGTTACAACGTAACACTACATGCATTACCTTCATACATTTTTAGCACATTGTATATATCCGATATATTTTTTAGCATATATAATTATATGTTTTATAATTAATTACAAATTATCTATTAAGTTCTACGATAAATTGTCAAATGTTTTCTGGTAACGCAAGGCGGGACTTGCAGTTTCTTTGTCTCCATTTTTCTATTTAAACGTTAGTCAGTATCTAATAAAATCAGAGTTCCCCTGACTCTCAGATGTTGATAACCACTACTCTGACTACAGCGGATAGCCACGGGCCTTCGGGGCTCGCCGAAAAAATAATAGAGACGATGCGGCCTGTAATAAAATTATTTCTACTAACCTAGCGTTTTCAATCAATTCCCCCACACACAAAACAGGGTAAGACACACAACACCTATCAAAATAAATTCTAAAATCTATTTGGATAATTTATAGAACTCACCTGGATACTGCTAGTGACAATACTAAGAGAAAAAAAAACGCATGGTAACCCCCATATTTATTGACAAATAATTAACAAGTCTGGCAAATCCGGTCGCGTTGCGGCATTACAGTAGGCAAGAGAAATTATCTTTAAGTTTTATTTAGGATCGTTTTACACAATTTTCCTAGTAATTAATTACTAAATAAAATGTAAATCATAATTTGGCATCAAATTTCATGTTTTTCCAGTATTTAAAACGTTTTTATTTTATTTATTGCGTGCTTTGCCGATAACTTTATTGTCAAATCTTGGTCTGCCAAGGCAACAGTGTTACGTATCTACCAACTAACGTGACTGAAGAGGTTGTGGCTCTGCCATTTGGTCCACAGACCCCAAATAACGTATATATTATCTGATAAAAACTCTATAAGGTTATGTGATGCCGGGTTTACTGGCGGCACTTTAAATTTAACATACTCTGGTTTCAACCATAAACTTATCTTCTAGGGGAGATAATTCTATTATGTTTTCGACCAACGCTCAGAGTACTGCCGTTGTCAAACATTGGTCTGCCAATTATCCTAGACTGCAATTCTCAAATGGCACGTACATCCTAGTATGAATCTAAACCAATGCCAGGCCCAATCAATCTGCCCAACGTTACAATAACAATTTTAGGCAGCGATAGCTCATTGTTACATTCTTGGATTGTATAGATTGGGTGCTATGTATTGTTTATCTGATAGCATCAAAATGAGGATGGTAATTAAAATTGCCATCAATGGGCCATTGCAGGGTTGGGAATCGCTTTCGCTAATGCTGTTACAAACTACGGGATAGGGCTTTCCGCTGATGTCCATGCTAATTTATTTCAAACTAGGGGTTACCATCATTTCCGCTGATAACATTTTCAAGTTTTTGATAACTTAGTGTATAATGTTATAACGAAAGAGACTTACACAAACAAGAACAAAATTTACAAGAACAAAATTTATTACACAGCAAACAGAGTACAAAAAAATTGGCTAAAAACGTATAAGCTTTTAATTATAGGTTAATATTGACAGAGCAGATTGGGTCAACAGTAGTCCACCTATTTTCTAAGGTGTGAGGGATGCAGCCAGCTGCAGTAATGCAGTAAAGTTATATGCATATATATATATATATATGCCTCTATTATGATATAATAAACTTGCAGGCAAATGCAACGCTTCCAAGATGACTAAAATTTTGGCATGCATGAGTGATTGGGGCATTGTTGGGTGATAAATCAGCGATTTACTTCAGCTACTAGGCTATTCGCTGAATGTCTAATCAAACTAGGTGATGTGCTACAATCGCTGATGCACGACTAGCGATTAGCGTTTACAAACCGCTATTCCCAACCCTGGGCCATTGTAATAATAGCAAGTGACACTGCTCATATGCTAGGATGATTGTATACTGTACACGAAAATGGGCTACTACACCAGCTACCAAGATGCTCACCAAATTACAAACCGAACAATAAGTTGTGCATATAACGAAGAAAAAAACCATCATGTACTATAACAATTTTTAATTCATACTATTAATTTCATTTTAATTTATCCTCATAGAAATTATACTTACCTTAATATAATTACTTTGTGCTTGAAGCTGAAAAACGTAAAGTTGCACAGCAAGAAAACAACTAACAGCAGTACTTGGTCCATACAGTTACAAACACAATGTCACAACAGGAGATACTACAGTTGTTTATATAGCCACTAAGATTAGCCTACTGTTAATCCCCCCCCCCCCCCCCCCCCGGACTAGGTAAACTTTCTTAAAGATTACCTATGCTCAGGATAAAGCATAGCTAATGAAGCTGCAGTAACACTGATGAACTGATTATTATTATACTTGACAAAACTGATGGCAGTTAGACATATATCCACGCCTGATGGAGAATTAGTATCTGGTTTGAGTGACTGTAGTAAGTGATTGCACTATGCAAAACCTGATCATGGCACATCATTGTTAAACACTGAAATCACCGGATCTGTTTTCTCACCAGTCTATATTCCTTGATTGGTTATGTTGCGGAACAACTTTCACATGCATTGGCAAGTGATGCAGGACATCAATAGCTAGAGGGGTTGACTGTGTTTGTTGTAACCTCTAGAATGAAATATAACAAATCAGTTATCATAATTAAGCCTGGTTCACATACATATCGTGGATGCTCGCAAGTGATCACAGATCATCATACGATAATCTGCGATACATGTTCACATAAACTTGGCAAACTCACGATCGCAAGAGGCATAATCACTCTCTTTACTGGGAGGTAATAAAATCTCGAAACCTGTCTTCACCGACCATTGACTATATATATACTAAATGAATTATTGTTGTTCAATTACATCGACCTATTTATTATTTTTAACAATTTTACTGCATTGTTACTCATTATCATTAAATAGTATTCCATATTTTTCAATCAAATTTATAACTGTTGTTTAATGGTGCATTATTATTTTTTACTATTTCCTAATATATCATTTTTTAATCTCAGTTTATAATAACATACTAATTATGTAATTATGCAACAATTTACAGAAAATATATATATTTATACTTTAAATAAACTATCATAATATTTCATTCAGAAAATTAATAATAAATAGTTAACATTTATAATTAAACAATAATGATTTTATTATTTATTATAATATTTTGGTGGCAGTCATGTTTACATGAGTAACCTTAACCTAACTGTGGTTTGTGAGAAAGAAAGTAAGAAAATTGTACGCCCTATCATACGGCGTCGCAGGAAAGTTTGCTCAGCTGAACTTTTCTACGAGCCTCTGCGACAGCGTGCGAGCCACTGCAAATACAGGTTCACATACATCGCACGAGGATCTGCGATCACTTGCAAGCATCTACGATATGTATGTGAAACAGGCTTTTTGGATTGAAGTAAAACCTGACCTCTGCACATCACAGTGAGTACAGTGTCCACGTGCTAAATCATTGACATCAAGTCCTGGTACAAGTAACCAAGTACTAATAAAACAGGAGACCATGCACTAATTAAAGGCCTATTCATTAGGGCCTTTGTTGGATTTGCACCAACACATGGTGATCTGCTTCACAGGACAAAGATGTGAAACTCTGTGGCAATAGAAAGTGACAAAATAAAACAGATTTTGTTTCAATATGTAAAACTATGACTTTATTGTTTAAAATTGTGACAACAAATTTTATGATAAGTCCAGTATCTCAAATTTCAATGTGACAAGTGAGGAGAGGAACGACTTTTCTAATGTTTTCTTTGTTACCTCTCAATCTAGAATGCATCCTATTCTAAAGCATCAAACAAAAAATATTAATACAACACAGCAGATGTAACAACAGGTAATTTCAAGGAAAATTACACAATGCACGTATAACATATAATATCCATCTAGCAGTAGTAGCGGCATGTTCATTCATCGTGTGTCAGTAAGTGGTTTTCAAATCAACCTGTGAGTAACTAAATCAATGAGTAATGTCACTTATTTCTTATCCATCCACCAAGACATTCAGACAGCCACAAGTAAGGTAAGGCTAACATGAGAAAAAACTTAGATATCTGGAAACGCAAAACTGGAAAACATGTTCGTATGTTTGCTCTATAGAAAGTTCTAATAATAATGAATTGCCTATCTGAAAATAAAAAGAAATTTGAAGGATCCGGCACAGTACATGAAAATTAGGCTTTTACCAGTGAACTAGCATTACCGGAAGTCGTTGTTGATAGACCAACTGAATTGTGCTTGAGCATCTGCTTTTCAGATGTTTTTTGGTCAATCTGTACAACGTAATCAAATGATTTTTGTTGCTAATTACAAATTTTATAACCATCTTTGAATTTTAGAGTAATAGCTGTCTAAAATATTTTTCATTTTATAATTTAATTCATCATCATCAATTATTTGCTATATAATAATAATAATAATGTCATCTACCACAGCATTTGTTCTTTTTCATATTCTTCTTGGCTTTTCTCTGCAAAATATAGGTCTAATAAACATCATGAATAAAAAAGTGGCTAACAATGGTCATTGACAGTCTGCTAATATTATTAATATAACTAATGTTTGCGCATCACACTGTTGGTATATAATAAGTGCCTATGTATTTTATTTATATGAAACAATAGTTTGACCAACACAAACTATTGCACTTTACTTGGTTAGCGGTTTGGGCGATAATGTATAATTATATCTTACGCGAAGAGTAAATTTCTAAAAAAAATGTTTCAAAAGTATGAGCTATGGGAACAAATTTTTTGTGCCATTAAAATGAGCAGAAATTACTCTTTGATTTGGTTTTACTTTAGGACATGTAAATTTTTTTTGTTTTTGTTAGCACTTGCTATGTAGTAAAATAATAATTAATTG
>OX183132.1:19823334-20005834 GCA_945261195.1 Cryptosula pallasiana
ATTTCAGAAGTCTAGTGGATTGTCTGTAGATACCCTTATATATTGCTAAATGGATTTGTAAATGCTTAAATACAATATTTTTCGCAGAAACTCTGTCATTGTGTGTCTGGGTCTAGGACCCCGCAAGCTTATTAAAGTCAATTCGGAGTGACTCCGACGTATATTGCAAAAGTTGTTTGGAGAGACCCCGTTGTGTCTGAGTAGATCGTGCAAAACTACTACAGTACTTTTGCAATGTATCCAACTATGTAAAGGATAAACAATCAATCCACATTATCACATTTATTCAATAATTCCTTTTATGTTCCAAATGGTTCATCAAACAAGTTGAAAAAAACAAGTACTCATCCATAACATTTGCCAGAAGGAAAAGTTAGAACAGCACCATTTTAATCAGTAGAAAAGTCCATGATGCTGCATGAATTTCAGAAGAAACTCTTTGATGCACAAGTTTGTTTTCCTTGAAACAAATTTCTCTTGTCAGAACTGAGATAACCTGTTGAGATCAATTGAAAGATATGGGTATCACACAGAAGTATCGCCTGATAGCGCAAAAAAGTATCCCAAAATATTTCAACAAAACTATCACACAGTACAACCAAAACAAAACATACAAATATCACACAGTATCACACTAAAGTATCACGGACTCACAAAAAAACGTATGAATATTACTCAATATTGCACAAAAGTATCACACAGTAGCATAAAAACGAATGAATATCACACAATATGATTCATAAGTATCACACAAGAATCACAAAAAACATATGAATATCACACAAAACTATCACACAGAATCACAAAAAAACGTATGAATATCACAAGCAACACGCCAAAAGTTGTTTTTTTCTCAATTAATCCAGTGGATATTTCGTGAATACATCTAATCCATGTCTAACTATCTATTATTGCCTGTCTTATGAAGATCTTTGGCTACATAAGACAACCAAAAATGAGAGTCGGGGTCAAAATGATACATTCTAACATAAATGTACTTTGAGTTTCCTGTGGCTAACTGACTTTTTAGATCTGGTAATCAGTCCATTTAATTTTTCTTCAGACTTTGCTTTGTCTTTGACACTACATGTCTCCTTAGTGAGTAGAAATCATTTAAATTGTAGCTCAATTGCAGCTTAAAAAATATCAGCAATAAGAATTTTGGTGGGGTGTTTCCTAAGTATTGGAGTTATGACAAGTTTTCATGTGATTATCGTCTAATGTAAGACTTTCAAAACGCAATTGCCCGCTAATGACTACCGCATATATTTCTCAATTTATACATGTAAATAGGTGATGGGGAGGCTTACAGCTGTATGCTTGTTCATCCCTCAAAGAATATTTTTAAAATCATTGTTATTCCATTTTTCGAACTGGTTTCAAATTGCCTTTCGGCAGTCATTTTTATATTACGGATACTTCTCACAAATGTAGCTTGCTACGTATGAATTGCAAGTTGCATCACGCAGCCGAAAATAGTTTGCCTTATGATGAGAGGTCACGCAATCTCCAGTGCGATCTGGTTCATTCCAGAGCCAAAACGTGAAATCGCCATCCAGTCCAACTGTGCTGCCATTGTCCCATTGATAGCCGCCATTAGTATTGTTGTACCTTGCACCGACCCAGTACATCACTGAATGGGTGTCTAAAAGAGCATAATAAAAGATGACTGTTTGTAAAACTAACACTGATGTCCAGAATTTTGTGCATGGAAAATTTTAATCCATTTGACAGCTAATGCTTGAGGAAAGGTAACAAGTTTGATAACGAGATTACCCCTGTTGGCAACATCAAAAGGCATACAAAATGTTTTGTCACAGTACCAAGGAAAGCATGCACATTCTATGCTACTTCACCCTAATAGAAAAAGGTTTGTTTTCATAATTATCAGAGTAAGTAAGTTTGAAGAATAATATTTGCAAGTAGGTTTTGTGCTAGGTTTCACTAAGCGTACAAGTTCTCTAGCTGCACATAAAAATTGTATCATTTAAATGAGTTTGATTGCCATATGCCATAAATATAGCACAAAGCAAAATATATTTCAATGATTTGCCAGTACTTATTAAAAGGTTTTCAAATAACATGAACCGTAAGTGTAAACTCCGGCAAGTCTCAGTTGCCGGAAATTACCCTTCTCTATCCTTATACAGCTATACCCATTTATTACTCCTCTGTTTCCTTAATATTGCCTCCTTTTTTGTGACCAATTATAAGTGCTGTCAGTGACCGCTGCAAGGTGTTACAATGATTTTATTTCGACAGACTCAACTTGGTGTCTGTCGTTGCCAGAAAAACATATCCAACATAAATAATAGACAATTATTTGTCACCTCAAACTTATTTATAATAAATTGACGTATTTTTAGAAACTATTGTTCACCTTGCCGAGTGCATATCACAATAACACCACACTGGTTCTAGAGATTAAGCATTACTAGCTAGACAGAACCAACTAAACACCACTAACTAATCACCACTAACTTAACACCACTAACTGAACAGTTCTATCCAAACAGTAATAACTAACCACTACTGACTAAACAGTGCTAACTAAACATTACTAACTAAACAATACAAAGTAAACAGTACTAACTAACCACTACTAGCTAAACTGTACTAACTGAACATTACTAACTAAACACTACTCACTTAACAATACTAACTAAACAATTCTAACTAAACAATACTGACCAAACAATATTAACTAAACAATACTAACTAAGCCTAGCAGTAGTTGCTGTCGAAAAGTATAACTATTAAGTTTGGAAACCAATAGCATTGGGCAGTGATGGGTTGGCTCCCATAAATAGCAGACAACTTTATCATGTCAAAATTTTTCCCATCTATCTTTCACCCTCACTACAAGTTTTTTGCTTTAGCTACAAAAAAACAATCATATAAATTACTATGTAATATTTTAATGAAGAGTTCAACGTTTGTATGATACCTATTAACTTTGAAAACATCTACTCTTGATTTTCATTAATCATGGACCTATATTATATGTTTGCTATTTGCCACCATTGACTAAACACCAAAAGATCTTTACATTTCATATTATGTATTAATTCAATTTGTTCCGTTTTGAAAATTCATTCGCATTGTGAGAATACAACATTATATCTCAGTTATTTGTCGGTCTATAGTTTTCTAGTGTTTAACACAAACAGCTGGCTAAGGTTACATACCTTATATATTTATTTGACAGCTGGTCTAGCCAGTGTCCAAAAATTTCGCAACAGGAAATACAGACACTGTGGGAGATTTGCATGATGATTGAGTGATGTCGGACTCCTCCCCACCCTTTCCTACCCTAAATCCTCCCCCCCCCTCTACACCCCTTGCGCCCTCTGGTAACGGAGTTACAGTACCGCCAGAACTCTGCCCCCCTTCGTAGTTACATAAATTCCCTTAAAAAAGGATCTCGGGTACCTCGGGCCTGTATTAACCCTGTATCCATCTATATAAACATATAGTAGCTACCCCGGATCTACCCCAAGTCAGGACCCCGACCCTGTATCCAAACAGATTGATTCAGGGAGCCTGTGTCCCTAGGGGCCCGAAAGCCTTAACAGAATGGAGACCGGAGCCTTCCCCCTACCAGGAGCCCAGACTAGCAAGTGGCACTTCCAAATAAGGAGTGGAAAGGTTTCACCACCCAGAAAAAAGCAGGAAACACAGCCCAGTGCCAATTTATCATATGTCTTTATTCTCATTGGCTGGTTGTGTTATTAAACTTTGTAACGTATTATATTATTGGTGCATTCCTTGTATTATATCCTATTATTGGCTACGCCTAATAAGGCAATGAATGTATCCCTTTTCTCCTATAAAAGGAGCTGCTGTGTATAGAGAAGATCAGGTGTTGTGTGGATAGTACTAAATACCCTTTTAATCGTGTTATCAAATAAAGTACTTGATTGATAAAATCTCTAGTAGTGTGTTTGGGTCGTGGACTCTGTGCAAAGTTGTTAAAGTCTATTCGGGATAGACCCCGAAGTGTGAGGAGAGAAGGAGAGGATTCCATTGTGTTGTGATAGAGGACAGAAATCTATTACAATACTAAATGTCTAGAAGTGATTTTATTGATTTATGCTAGGTGCAGTGTTCACAAAACTGTCGTTTATCCAAATGACTTCTAAGTGCACTAGAAAAACTATTTGGAGACTTTGTTTCTTTGTAATGGCAATGTACTTTTTAAAATTGTTTTTTGCAATTTCTGTTAGACTTTTTCAGGATGTATACAAAGGATCGTATAAGCTTTGTGATTACAAAAACCAATTATATGAGGCAAAGGTCGATATCGTGGTTTTCTGGAAATTAATGGTTGAAAACATGAAACTCATTTTGTACGGCAGCAAACTTACCTCTCACTTGTTCATGGAGACAAAGTCATATGTTAGAATGACATTGTCGGACTTCAAAACTATTCTCAAAGCATATCAAAAGATGTTGCACCAGTCCTGTTTTAACCAGCTAATTTTATGCATTCATTGTTAGTATTGTTGTGGATTTTAGCGTCATGTACTTCTGCACATACTGTTATTACTTTAGCAACCTTATACTAACCACTAGATAGCTGGAATGGTTGTAATCAATCAAGCAGGACTGACCGACCCTGCGTGTGACTCAGTACCGACCCTGCATAGGGCAGTACCGACCCTGTAGTAAGCTATACCGACCCTGTATGACTCATTACCGACCTTGCAGGGCCAGCAGGAAATGACTCAGGTTAGACTGAGAATTACAAAGTAGTCTGGAAGAATCAGCAAGGCGTATCTGGGAGATAACCACCCTTAAACTAGACGGAAAGGCAAGAACAAAGGCTGCAGAGACAAGATACCAGGGACAGGAAGTGGCTAGGACTGTGATTGGCTACTTACCTAATAACTCTGCCTACCTTTGCTGGCACCATATCGATTTAACCTTATTCTAGCCACTTGATTTGTTACCTATTTATATAGGACTGTTCATTTGTTCATTGTACCTTATTCTCGTGTGATTGGTTATGTTTAATGATTGCTTCCTGTGAAATGCCTATAAAAGGCAGAACTTGTGCCTTGTATGATCAGTTGTAATGTGCCTTTAACTAACTCGTTTTATTCTGAAGGAATAAATGAATGCTTACTTAACAGCACTGAGTTATGCGTCTGAGCCAAGGGCTCCTTACTGGTTGTAGAGTTGGGATACTCTATGTAATTTCTCTTCGGTACACTACCGACCCTGCTGTTGCAGCAGGTAAAAATAACAACTGGTGGCAGCTCGTTACCAACCTCAGCTAGTGGGTTTACAGCCCCCAAAATCCACTACAGTATTTTAGAGAATCTAAAATACTATTGTTCTGCCTTCTTTGTTATTAGTATTTTAGAGAATCTAAAATACTATTGTTCTGCCTGTTTTTATTATTAGTATTTTAGAGAATCTAAAATACTATTGTTCTTGCTGTTTTTATTATTATTTTTTTTTTTCTTCTTTCGCGGCGAACATGACTGAATTTGGTCGAGTTTTTCTCAAGAACCGTTAGAGATAGAGCTACAAAGTTTTTTGCGAAAGGATCGTGAGGCATCGGGTCAAAAAATAAGTTAGTTATGAAGTGACAGAATATTCCAGAACATCGCAATCCAGGTGCGAAAACAGGTAAAAAATCGTTTTCGAAAGCATCAAATTGGCTGAAAAAACGTAGACCCGATTGACGAAAAAATACCAAATTTTGAAAGATGGTGCATTTTGCTAACTTTCTGATTCGACATCATGACACGACATTAAAAAATGGTTCGGAAGCGGCCATCTTGGATTTTTGTGAAAATCACAGTTTTTAGCATAAAACAGCTTCCCGTTAAAGAACCAACAGGCGGAATTAGCTGAAATTTGCAACAAACATGTGCCATAGTGTATCGATGTACCAATTAGAACTTCAAAGCGATCGCACAAAACTGTTTCAAGTTTTTACATTTTCAAACTTGAAAGTCTAAACAGAAACAGCACTTTTCAACGCTTTCCGAGACCAGAATGGAACTAGTCAGCGACAAGTAACTTATGAGGCAGCATAGCCCAATGCTTGAACTTTTTAAAAGTAGAGACTAAAAGTTTCTCGCAATACCGCCAAAACAGCTATCCCATTTTCAAAAGAGGTCTTCCAAACGGAAAAATGACCATAACTCGGGGACGGTTACTCCGATTTGCATAAATTTTGCATGGTTGTGATCGCATTGTAACCCTCTCTCAGATTAACACTCGTCACTTTTCAGATCTTTGGTGGAAGAGTCAAAGCGCGCACGGTTTTCAATGTGTGACAAAGGTGTTCGTTATTTACTGTTTTCACCGCGGAAAATTTTTTTTCCTTCAAAACTTGAGCACAAACAGTATTCAGGTGACAAAATGAACAATTCTGAATAAATTTGAGAATATTCGATAAGTAATTAGCGATCTCCGAACCCAAAATACTTTTTTGTATGTAGGCTATACCATTTTCTTTTTATCTTAAGCTGTTTATGAACCACATGCAACATTGCTAGATGGTTAAATGGTTAACATTGTGACCTGCTGTTGACAGGGTACAGGTTTGATTCCCAGGTACGGATTTCTTTTTCCATAAAAACAATTATTGTCAGAAGGGAGGTGCCAAGCCAGTGTGAGTATATGTAGTAACAGGAGTGCATGTTGTATTGGCAGTTGTGAAGCATGTGCTTGGGTGGTCCCAGAACAAAATAGCATCTAGGCACCTGAAGCACCTGCTGTTTGAAAAACAAAAGCTATTGCCCAACAGCTGTCAGTATGTACTAAATTAGATTGTACAGTAGCACAGTATCCCAGTACCCTTGTGACCAGCTGTTTCCAGTGTCCAGGTAAAAATCCCAGCAGTGGAGATTTTTTTCACATAAAAAGTGTTTTTGAAGAATTGTCTACTGCTTCATTTCATAAGCACTGCAGTTGTTTCCATAACTCTTCACCAATAGCAATGGGGATATGTTAGTGTTGATGGTAGAAGGTATGGTTAAACTGTTTCATCTCAAGCTATTTCCCAGCCATATTCAATGTTGCACAATGGCCCAACGGTTAACACTGTGACCTGCTGTTGACAGGGTTTGGGTTCGATCTGTGGCATTGGAAGTATTTTTCACGTTGAAAGTTTTTCATAAGATGTATTGCTTGCATGGCACGTATGAAAAGTGATTTGATAGTTGTTCCCTCGTGAACAAGGTCACCACTCCTAGATTTGACAGTAGTTTTCTAAATGAAACGACGTATCACTTGTTTGCTGTTACATAAACGCTATCATAGTGAGCAACCATAACAGCTGTTTTTGTTAAAACAGTCAACTAGCTAGAGAAAAAACAAAGTTTATCAATTTTGCAGATGTTTCAACGATGAAGCAAAAGTAAATATTAAATTTCAAGGAGGGTTCCTGACCAATCACAAGACATGGCAGATATACCGTCTATACCAGATTAGTCAGTAAACTGAAGTGAACAGGGAACAATAACCAACCTCACGCCCGAGACAAACTTAGTGTAATCGAACTTTGATGGCTGCATTAGTCAACTTGTGTACAAATGATTTACCCCCAGTTTTAAGAATTCGATGTACAAATGTGTGAACAATAAATCCTTCAGTTACGACATGTTACATGCTGTACCAAGCTGACATCAGTTACAACTACACTAATAAGGAATACGACATGTGACCAATCAATGGATTTTTGTTGACAAATCATCCAGCTTATTATGTCCTTTTCTAACTCTAAGCAATTCCAGTTTTTCAACTTTTCAGTTGAATTAATTCACTCGGTTTATGCAAAAGCAAAACGTTTAAGGTTAGTAAAAGTAATGGATATTATAAATTTATCTTCCATCCACCGCCGAGATGAAAGCTGACACAGCGTTAAGCAAACGAGAAAAAAAAACAGGAAGCTTTATTGAGATTAGCGAGGAATCGCATGATATGATAGCAGTGACAAGAAAAAGGCAAAAAAACTACATTAACTGACAGTGTCAACACCACACAAATGCATTGTACACCGCCAACAAAGTTGTTGATGTCGCCAAGGAAGTTGTTGATGTCGCAACAAGTACATGTATGGGTATTCCAACAGCAGCAAACTTTATACAGTATAACTCCATCAGTCTGGTGCAGTGTAGATGGCATCTGCCAATGAAGAATACACGGGGATATCATACACATATCTACTATCATACACACATCTACTACATTGTTATCTAACAATTTTACATGTGGTTAATTACCAGTCAATTTCTCTAAACCAGCCATGTACTTTGATATCATAGTGCTTACAAGATGGATACTTTACATTCACTAATGCAATCACTCACCAATAATGTAATACAGTGAAGCCAGGGGTACAAGTAACATCTACCATACATTCATCAGCTGGAAGTTCGTTACATGTTTGGTAAACAGCAAAGTAGCAACAGGGTAGCAGTCAAATGAAGTAGTTTGTCTTTGTTAACTACCAAACACGGCCAAGCATAGTTGATGTGCCAGCAACCAATTCCTCCTTCAACACATTATCGAGGAGATAATTCCCATGTGAATAGCTGCAAGCAGTGAACACAAAAAAATAATTTTAGCTAGCCACTGGGTCAACTTCACACCATTCGTATACTTGACATCAACTTTGTACAACTTACAGCATAAATTACAGCAGAAGTTTGTATCCTCGCATTGCAGTCACTAAATGTTACCCACTTGTACTGTCTGCAGTCTCTACTGTCTGCAGTCTCTACTGTCTGCAGTCTCTACTGTCTGCAGTCTCTACTGTCTGCAGTCTCTACTGTCTGCAGTCTCTACTGTCTGCAGTCTCTACTGTCTGCAGTCTCTACTGTCTGCAGTCTCTACTGTCTGCAGTCTCTACTGTCTGCAGTCTCTACTGTCTGCAGTCTCTACTGTCTGCAGTCTCTACTGTCTGCAGTCTCTACTGTCTGCAGTCTCTACTGTCTGCAGTCTCTACTGTCTGCAGTCTCTACAACAGAGTAGCTTACTTACTAGCGGACAAACAAACTACGCCACACAATACTCTTTCTATGTTATTACACTGACACACAGTACATTTAGATATTGGGATGGGCACATACTAGCAATCACCAACTAATCCTAAATGAAAGAGTAGACAGGTCAGGGATAAACAAGTATAGTTTTATACCATTTATGAAAGTCAATTTTATTACTTACATTTCTTTGTAATGCCATAGTTTACTTGGGGTCTGTACCTGCAATGGAAATTATTAACCAATTATTGTTGGAAAGGCACAATAATGCACATTATTGCCTGCGCTTGACAGGACACAGTAGTGGCAGACTACTGTCCCACCAACCAAACTATTAATAGTGGTTTGTTTTTTACAGCATTGAAAAAACTGCAACTGTAGCCTTACTCACTATCGATGTGTGCATAAAACATTTGTGGTTACTTACTTACTTATATTATCAACTCCTCAAGTCCTCGCTATGTAAGTGTTATCAATGATGGCCGTAGTCCAGTTGTTGAGGTGGATAGATGTCAAGGAGCAGCACTTGTGGTTAGTCTCACTTCTCCAACGTCAACATTTGATTTCGTATCTACAATACTAACATAGTGTTACTTCTAGATATAAGTCTAACGACACTTAACCGCTCACTCTTACTTCAGTCACTCATTTTTCACCACACCAGGGATGTTGGGGTTATGTTTAGTAGTTCATTACATATCTACCAATGCCAGCTGCTATCGAGCTGCTACAAGACCAAAATTGGTTGTTAGCATTTGTTTGGGCGTATCTAATTCGGCGGCTTGAATGACACTTCGCTTTGATCGCATTTGGTAAAATCAAGAAGAGACAAATGGGAGTTGTTTCCTTTATCGTGATTATTGAGAAAGAGGGGGCAACTTTTCATAATAGTGATACTCGAGTGAGACAATTTCAATTTTAAAAACTAGTCTTCTTTGTCATCATCATTATAATAATTATTATTCCACGCACGTGGTGTTTTAGCACTACTTAACCGAGTTGATTAGTTTATTATTATTATTACTATTATTATCATTATTGTTATTACTATCCTTTATCATTATCACATAAGTATTAAATTATTAAATTTATTACTACTGCTCATTATTAATTATAATTATTATTTATTTATTACTTTATTTATTTATTACTATTATAATTATTATTATTTATCATTTTATTAATAAATTAACAAATACAACAATGGGGTTGTGACATTAAGAGTTATCTCTCTTTGAACTTTCTACATCCAACCGGAAGTTACCATTGTTCGTAGTATAAAATATAGTTACTTCATGCAGACTCGTGACAGTTTTTCCCTGATAGCCTCCATGCTGTCAATTGTATACTATAATGACATGTCGCTAAAAACACTTTAGACTATTTTTAAAGACAACAGCATCAAATCTGCCTGCAGCAACAAAGATTTATATTTTTTTACAGTTTTTTCAATTATTATTTATTACAGTTGTTATCCACGGAACTCCGGGGCTTGCCAAAAAAAATAACAGAGACGATGCGTCCTGTAATAAAACTATTCGTAGCAATATCCGGTTGCTTGCAAAAAGTTCAATATCACAAACCCAATTCATTGAAACTGAGCGTAAAAGCTAGGTTATTACTAACACATTTAGTAACGGCCCATCGTCTTCCTTCTCTTTTTCGGCAAGCCTCTGATGCCCGTGTTATCATTATTCTAACTATTTTTTATATAGTTATTAGTGAAATCTTTTTTTATTTATTATAATCATTTATAATAATTATGATTCTACTGTTTATGATTGCTATTGTAATTATTAAGGTTATTATTGAATTGTTATTAGATAATAATAATTATTATAAATGATGCTTCTTATAATTTTATAATAATAAATAATAATTATAGTAGTAAGTAACAACATTATTATTATTATTATTATTATTATTTATATTATTATTTATAATTATTATTTTAATAAATCAATTATGATAAAAAAATGAATAATTGATTTTATTATTATTATAAATAATTGTCACCACATTAAATCCTCATAGTCATTTATAATAATAGTTTCATAGAGGTATAGATAGATGCTAATGATTAATTACTTGTATTATTATTATTATTATTTCCCGCACAGATACCAGACAATGATAATCCATTTACACATAAAGTTGCGTTAAATAAGTTAATTATCGTTGGTGTTTCATCGTATTTATTAACTACTGTACCAACGATCGTATATAATCGCGGACCGCATCGTGGTTATTTAATGATTATTATGCTCTATAGCTACACTTGTGTGATTAAAAACTTATGTACGTGTAATCTGCTATAGCCCTGTGAGCTCCGTGACTTGTTCAATTATATCAATCGCATTGCAATAGCCTGTTTATTCTAGTTTAACATCTCAACTCCGTGTTTCTGCATTGTACTCTATATAAAAATTTCGGCATTTTCCGGTTGGACTTACACCAGCGCCCCCTATAAGGGGGGATAACCCCAGTCACAACCCCATTACTATAAGAAAAATGAAGACCGTCACTGCAATCAACATCCTATCAAAATCATATAACAAACAACCACTTTAAAACTTAACTATTATGACATACGTGATTTACAGAGTCCTCATCATTTTACTCCATTGCTTTCAGCATAAATAAATGGATGGCCGGCGACTTTCTGCTTTGTGTTTGATAGAGGATGGGCCCATGGAGCAGTACCACAGAAATATATACCTCTATGAGCAGTACAGCCTCATTCCATAGAAGTAGTCATAGCCTGTGTTCGCAGTCTGTTTACCATTGTCATATAAATACATGTGAGTTTTTATTTCAATGCTGTTTACTATGATAGCTGTGAAAGCCATAGAAATACAGTTTACCTCTATGGGTGAAAGCAATCCCATATTTTGTCCATTCACATTCGTCTACTCATGATGTGGATGACTGTTTGTCCAATAAAGATGAATCTTCTATGTTTGTGACTGTTGCTGCTTTATCTCCATACATCGGCTAAAGGCATGGCTAAAGGACCGACCAACTATCCTCTTCCTTCCGGTTCTATAAAAAAAATAGTAGTGATGATGTTGGGGAAGTGTAATAGATAGATAATAATGATAATAATAATAATAACAACAATAATAATAATAAATGAAAGGAATGATATGATGATTGAAGATGATCTCATTATTATTTTGCGAGCTTTTTGGAGGCGAAAGGGCAAAAACACCATTGTTTTTTTTTGTAGAGGCACCGTGCCAGGCGTAGGTAATGATGATGATAATAAATAAATAATATAATTATAATAATAATAATATATAATATCAATAATCAATCAACAACAAGTCATCAACAGCAATGTGGTTGTTATGTATATCATGAAATAATCAAATCACGATGGTGGTAAGTAAGTGATAAGTAACTTACTTATTATTATTACTTACAGTTACACTAATAATAAATAATGAATAATAATAATAATTATAATAATAAATACTACTTCTTAACTCTACTACTTTATTATAATTATTATTAATTATTATAATAATTATCTATGAATGATAATAATTTTAATAATTATTATAATAATACTTACTAACTTTTTTCAGTGCCATTGGTTGGTACAACAACTTTCTTTGCAATACAAGTTCCATGCACCAGGAGGGCTTTTTCTGTTGCACTTCAAAAGAGTTGAGAGCTCAGTTAGTTAGTAGGTACTGTCAGGATACAGAAATGACAGCAGCAATACAAATGTAATTATGCTTGTGAAACACCAACAAAAAGTACAAATGTAATTATGCTTGTGAAACACCAACAGAAAGTCAAGATGTGCAGGCAAACAAGATGTTCAAGCAAATTGAGACCAAAATCAAACAAAGAAAAATATTAACTTGTTTGGGCGTGCTTCCATACATACATTCGACATCTCTCCCAGCAGACAGTAAGTCTAGTGGAATCCTCACAAGAATGATTAATGGTAAATGTAATACATCTGCCAAAGCTATACATCAGTGAAACAACACAGGTATCAAAATAAATGAGTCATGCTAGATGGACTGAAAATGTCACAAGGCTCAGAAAAGGTATGCCACAAGGCTTAGAAAAGTGGAGACTAGATTATGAATTGATAAAGCATTGAAAGGTTGTCTGACCCGTCTTTAACCATGGATAAATTTGACCCATCCGCACTTGAATGAAATGACCATGTTGTAAATATATATCTTAATCAATCTTGTATTCTATTGCAGACAGTGGGTAAGGTATGAATATGCCAATCCACTCTTGATTCCATGAAACAGTCCACCCATTTATAAATGAGCATTTCATGCAAATACAGTATACACCCTTTTGAAAGCTGCAAGTAAAATGCTATTAACCGCTTATGCTTTAAACACCTGAATTTAACCATTGAGATGTTTGTGATATGTCTGTTTCATTGATCTGTTATTTTGTATTCCAATCTATACAAAAAAATGATAACAACCAGGGATACAAACCCAATGCAAAGATTTTTATAGCTACTGACAGAACTGAATGTATATACTGACCAAAGTCCACCTAATTATTGATGCAAGTGTCAAATGCCAACGTTACCATAAAATCTTAGTGTATAGGAACCCAATTAAAATAAATGAATAATCACACCACACAAACGGGCGTGAGAGTTTTATAATTTGAGGCGTAACCAAAAACATCAAATTGTCAATGTAAATTTTTGCAAACATTTTCAGCAGCGAGCTAATAATAAAGATAATAGTGATTGGCTGTGAGACTGAGGCCTTGCTCAATGATTGGTGAATGTACATGTGGAAACAAAAAAATGTAAAATTTTATCCAGGAGTACTGATATAGATTTCATAGAGAGAAGACGCAGGCCTGCAGTCTCACACAATTCAGTATTCAAACTAAATTTTCAACACTTTCATATACAAATTTTTCTGTGGCATCAATTAATTCTCACCGTCAGTATTTATCACGGTTCGAGCACCCAACCTAGGACTTCAGGTTGCTGTGATTTACAAACAGTTCTGTCAGCTATCAACCTCAATATTCCAGATTCTACTCGCTATCTGTGGTTGTAGATAAACAGCTTCGGCTTTCTGCAACAGACAGACATCCATACATATTCACCTATCCCAATCTTGGACGAAATCATCCCAATCTTGGAAGAACAAACTACTACAAGCTGACCAAACACTCAAAGAAGATTCACAAGCCCACAACAACAAAAGTTCACAGACGTCAATTCCTGCAGAAGACTAAAGCCCACAGCTAAACTTAAAAATCAACAAACAAATTTCCCGCGGAAGGTATTGCAACAAACATTATCCTACACTAACATTATATCAACAACTTTATAGCCGTCGACAGCAACAGGAGCCCGTTCCATCAGCACCCCACCAGTCACCTGAGACCTTGGACTTGATCACTCCCTCGACTCTAACCTCTGGAGCTTTTGGACTATTTTACTCTGTAAGACTGTTCCTTATTACCATAACTAACTTGCTCTCTAATATTTAGCAGAAATTTTGTGTCACATAAAAACATTGCTGGTTTCAAACTTCAATTATTCCAAATTTTAATGGTTTCAAATCTCAACGATTCTAAATTTTACTAGTTTCAAACTTCATCAACAATTCCATATTTTAACAGTTTCGATTTTTAACAATCCTCAACTCTGTACAATTTCAACAATAACAAAATTTTAAATATCTCAATAAATATTATTCACATCTTGTAAATCTAAAGACTTAGAAGTTCCTTAAATCTCAGCCAACACCTTGTGAAAAGATTTTATAACTACTTTTGAACTTTAATTATAACAACATTCCTGTAATTGACTCTCTTCATTAAATAATTTTATTTTTCTTTGTTAAAAGTTTTCTGTGGAGTTATCCCTTCATAGATCAGATAACTCCAACTATTATTATTACCCAGAATCCAACTGCTTTTCAAATTTTCTGCATTTGTGTTTAACTGTTTATACAATATTATATTTTACTCTGCTCTGAATAGCATTGTCTTATCTAAGCTTTATCCCTGCTTTACTATCTATTAACCACTTTGCTTTTTATAAATAGATTATACCCATTTTTATTCAAGATCCATGAATAGTGAATGTTTATAATCACCAACTTTCATTTCTCAACATTCCATTCTAAATAGAAGTAAATTGTTATCTTACCACGGCAGGGAGAACCATAAGTCAGCAACAGTTTTCTCCTTGCAGTCCAGAGTGCTAATCAAATTACACCATTACACATAGAACTAAAATAGAACCAAACATAAATAAAACTAAAAATAGAACCAAAGAGAGTAGATAATTCCAAATACCACTTTTGATAATTCAAGTTCTTATATCAATTTCAATTTCCATTCTAGCCAAACAATAAATATACTACATCCGCTTAGCATCCGCTTAGGCATTTATCTTTATCCATATTATTATCTTTATTATCATATCATACCATTATAATAATATCATTTGTTTTAATAATTAAAATTCCTGTTGCTGACAAATGGAGCTTCTTTGGTAGATTGAACTCGGTTGTGACACAAAATTCACTGCGTTCAAAATTGTCCCAAATCTTCAATAAATCAAAACTTTCTTGGAAAATTTTTATGCTATATTTTGCTCGCTAAGCTATCCTAATATCCCACTGCTATATTTACTAATCCATAGCTATATAAACGTTTATAGAACATTTACACAACATTTCAACTTGGTCATTTCAACCCCCCCCCCCCTTGTCATTTAATCAATTGGTTTGTTTTTAATGAATCAGACAACCTTGATAAAATTTGAGTGATGGATAAATCACTAAAACGAAAATTTTCACTTGATAAAAATACGGCCGTGAAGGCATTCAAACATTTGATTGGTTTGAAAAAGAAACCGCAGCGATCTCATTCTGAATCCCGATTTAGAGATCAATACGAGATGACTGAACGTTCAGTCTCTGATTCAGAAATTGAAAAGAGAAAACAAAACTCTTCCCCACTGAGTGCTTCACGCGTAGCAGAGGGAGATTTACGTCACCCTCACGGCTATAACATGGAAGCAGCATCAGGTGGACATCTTAATACTGGCCCTATTTCTACCCTAAGCTCAGAGTACTGTAGCACAGATGACGATGGAATATGCAACCAAAATTTACAGAGGTTACAAACTGCCAAAACCATCACATACAGAAAGGGTGATCAAAGAGGACTCTCAGTTCATCAAAACAAGTACTATCAACGGCGGGAGGAAAGCGATTGGCAGTCTGATAGTTCAGCTGAACCAACTGTCATATCAACACAAAGAGGAACGTCACATGTGGAGGCAATCCCTAAAGTAATGAAGAAAGCTGCCAAGACACCTGTCTCTAATGAAGGTGAAGCTCTGAGCGCTCGAGCTACTACCTTTAAAGAGCCAGACAGTCTACGGTACCTAGATAGAACAACCACACAAAATTCTAGTCTTTATTACAGCCCTAACAGATCAACACCACCCCGAGATTTTTCAGAGAGAGAACAGACACCACCCAGGACATTCTCAGAAACTGCCTATGCCGGTAGAAGTGTTGGGTATAGATACGAACCCAGATATAATGATCCGCTTACCGCAGAAGAAAGGCAACAACTTAATGATAGACAAGCTTTTGATGACTTGATGAATCGCACCAAGGAAACCTTGCGAGAAGCCAAAGAATGGCAGCTGCGACATGAAAAACAGGAAAGACAATTGAGAGATCAAAAGGAACAGTCATCTTGGGCAACAAATATCTTCCCAGAATCCCTTACACGTGCTAGGCCTGAGCCAAATGATATGAGGAGGACTACTGTGCCATATGATGATTATGACGAACGTCAATTTTTACTACATCCTGAACAGCACAAAGTTTCAGAGAAAAGTTCTGACACCCCTGGTTATCTTCCTTTGGCCCAAAGTAGCAAGCGACCTACATTGATGAGTCCACAGTTCAACCCCACAACTGCCAAATCTTCTACACCAAGGCAAATATTTGATGACCAACCCATACAAAATTGGATGTATGAGAAACCTGTCCATATGATCAAGTCTAAAAGCACTCGGCTATCGAGACCCCAGAAAACCCGTTTCCAAGACGAAAGAGAGATAGAGGAAACACCCTATACAATGGACGAGTTCCCTCAAGCTAGACGATCGTATCACCTGGATGATTTGGTTCGCGATCAACCTCACAGCTACCAGAAAGAAAGAAAGGACAAGAAACTGAAGAAAAGACATGGCAAATATCCGCCATTACCCGGAATTTCGGAGAAACAACATGGCCGAGTTAAGAAAAGAGAGGAGAGTCCTGATTTGTTCAGTGATGAAGAATGGGATGAAGAGCAATGGCATTATGATGAAAATAGGCAACTTAGAATGCAGGAACAAGCCCAACCCAGAAGGCAAGCCGATTTCACAGGAACACATACCATGCAGAGAAGAGGCAATGCTGCCAGTGACAGCAGTGATGATGATGGACGACGTAGATCTTGCAGTCAGAGAAAGAAATTAAAGAGAAAGTCAAGAGCTAGAAAGCAGGACATTGTGTTACAAGGTATGGCCCATCTGTCTGATTCAGACACAGAATCTGAACCAGATCAGCAACCAATGACCACTACCAATGTAGTTACTGTGTCCGGGAAGTTGCCAAAAATCCCAAAGTTCAGCAATAGCCCTCAAGACGCTATGACCTTCAGCCAGTTCCTCGACGATTTTGAACTACATTCAAATGCCCTACTAATACCTGAAACATCGTGGGGACGTATTTTGCCATTGTATCTGAGCGAAGGAGCATTGGTGATATACAGAAACTTA
The DNA here is from genome assembly GCA_945261195.1 of Cryptosula pallasiana. Taxonomy (NCBI): domain Eukaryota; kingdom Metazoa; phylum Bryozoa; class Gymnolaemata; order Cheilostomatida; family Cryptosulidae; genus Cryptosula; species Cryptosula pallasiana. The sequence goes on from OX183132.1 coordinate 19,841,149, forward strand.
CTTGAAAGATGCCCAGATGTCCATAACAACTACAGAAAGTTAGCATCTAAACTGACCACTGAAATGCAATCATCAGGTTTGTCTTCGTCAATTGGTCTGCTACATAGGAAGAAGTCAGCCTCAGAGAGCGTTGGCAAGTTCTATGCAGATATAGCTGGCACAGTCAAAAGAGCATACCCTCAAATGGAAGCCAAAGCCAGAGACAGCTTGATTCTGAATGCTTTTGTTGCAGGACTACCTTTAAATTTCAAGAAAACATTGATGAACAGTGATTCAATCAAAACACCAGAAGAAGCATTCAAGATGGCCCTTCAGTATGAAGCAACAGATAAAATTTTGCTGAATGATGAAATGAACAGTGTAAAGCGAGGAAGTGCTGTAAACGTAGTAGAACTGTCAAATCAAGATCAGCTGGACGAAATCAGGAAAAGTCTGAAGAACTTAGAACTTAGAGAGGTGTATAAAGTTGAGCAGGAAGACAGAGATGCAAGACATCAGTGGAGAGAACATACCATAAAATGGCCTCTTTTAAGTGGTAATGATCAACACTACTCACCTCCTCCACTTCAAAATCAGAGATTCCCAAACCCAATGTTTAGGCTCCAAAACTCACAACAATGGAACAGAAGCAGAAAAGGGAAACCTGGTAGATTCCAGAACCAACAGCCCTTCTGGTATAAAGACAACAAACAGCAAGACAGAAACTTCTACAGCAGCATACAACCAACCATTATTGGTGGTCAACTCAACATTGCTTCACCGCCCTACAACTCTAACAACCATCAACATGAACAAAGAGCCAGATATCAACAAGCAGAAAGTTACCAACAGGATCAAAAATCCAGAGCTAATGGAAGAATTACTTGCGGATACTGTCAAAAGATTGGACATGTCTCATCAGTTTGTAGAACAAAAATGCGTGACCAGAATCAAAACCACCGCGACAATTTTTACCAACTGCATGGACATACCGTTCTAATGATTACTGCAAAAACTTCTAACAGGACAAACAACGCTACCTATCCTGGAACTAAGGCTGGAGCTGAACATTCACTGACCAACACAACAAAGAAAGGCAATGGAATAGCAAAGACCGATGAGCTACATAACATCATCAGAATAATTGACGAGTATGCAAGCCAACACCCACCAAACCCACATGCAACCACAAAACAACGAGCCATCACTAAAAATAAGAGCTCAATTCATACACAAACTGATACACCGATTGAAGAACCAGTGAACTTGCACGTAAAATGTCCTGGCAATCAACCACTCAAGGATATCAACTATGAAAGTGCTAATGACCACGTAGAATCACTGGAAATGAATCTTGCCCCAAACCAATCTGACAAAGCTAACGCAGAGCCAAAAGTTAAACAGCATATGACAGCACAAAAACCAAACTACCGACCACCAGCTACTGCTGATGCAAAAGACACATTGTGTGCAGAGAAAGCCAATGTGATTATGTCAGCTACAAGGAAACCATTCCTCAAACTTCAGAAACCCAAACAGACACTTTCGTTGAACAAACGACCACACTCTCATCCTCAATGGCTCAGTGAAGCATCTAGTGAAGAACAGTGGCCTCGAGGTCTACATTCAGAATGGTTCAATTGCAAACAGACCAAATACATTCATGCTCCTGGTAACCAATGTGACAAATATCTGGTTAAAAAGGAACTTGACGAGCTTATACAACTCTCCGAGGAACAACCTACGCACCAAAAAGAAAATGACAGAAATGAAAGAGGCAAAATAAGTTCAAAGGCTGGAGATTTAAGATCTGAAAGTGGTTATGGAACTGAAAGCCAGTCAGAAGAAGAACAGCATAATGAGGCCTCTGATGTATGCAGTAAACAAGCTAAGCCGTCTCTTCGCCGGAACCGATATGATTTAAAGAGGAGACCCAGATCAAGGCGAGACGACAGCGCTGTGTACAATGACAACGATTACTAAATTAACAAAATATTACGCTCAATTTAATATTTACTCTCCTGCTTACATATATATATACACTTAACTATAACGAGCTGATGTCATGCCGACGATTCAAATAAATGATTAAATAAACTGACTATAGTAATGAGCGATATTAACAAAGAAACAATTAGTTTATAAAGTGGCCGCCAGCAAATAGACTCGTGTCAGAAATCACAGAACATAATTACAAGTTATCCAAGGTATAAAACTCATAATGCCATTAAATATCAAATACACAATGGACATTCCGAATAATTCTTAAAAGTTGGTTTTACTTTTCCAAAACTCAGTTTACATCACAAGTTGAGAATTTAAACTACTATGACATGTATGTTAATAGATGGAGCTATGCAATAGGGTTGTGATGGACAGTTGGGATTATAATATTTCATTAAAAACATGATACTTCTAAGCTTTGTTATATGGTTCGAACACCTGGCAATTCAACATTCGTGACACATTTATGTCAGTAGAGCTAAAACACTCGAAATGGTCAATAACAATGTTTTGTTACTGCGGGTAGAAGAAAATAATTACGATTTATGGTAGTAATGACACTTGCTGGCTTAGCATGGATGAAATGTTTGACAAATTGCTGGTATGTTAGGCGTAGTTGGGGTGTCGTTGGGCATACAGCATGTTTTGAGCGAAGCCAATGTCTAGCTGATAATTTCTGTCTGATTTGGCCTGTAGATTTCAAGAAGTAGTTCTAAACAAAGTGTGTTAAGAATCTATGTCTTTATGTGTCTGCGGGCACTGAACACGCGCAAGTCTTCATTAGTTGGAAGACAAAAATCATAAGTGTGCGCTTCAATTGCTTCAATATAGACAACACACATATAAATCTCCATTAGTTGGGAGATATGCTCACTTCTTAAGAGCTATTATACTGTTACTTAAGGATGACAGGTAGTCAGTATTTCTATAGTATGTTTTGTTGAGTAGTGATCGCAAGGCATACGTAGTATGAGTATTATCTGTGTAGGAGGTAAGCTCTCTTACATCATCTAGCTTGAATAAGATCAATAACCAGTAATCATCTCAGCTGGTTCAGTGGTAAACATTCCACTGATGATGTAGTAACAGGCAAAGGAACATTTCTTGAGTCAAATTGGGTCATTTCTGATAGTTGTTGTTGGCTGGCTACCCTGAACCTTGAATTGTTGCTGTTGTGCGTGATGGCAGGCTTTCTGTGCTTGATTGTTGTAGTATTTGTCAAATTCTTGTGAGCTATGGCTCCATTCATGCAATAAGCTGATTAATAGGTTAATGATTGACACTCTGATCTGCGTAATTGAATTGAGTTGACTAGAGAAGATATTGATCATAGATTTATAACTATAAATATTTCTTGAACTTGTAGCGCTGCCAAATTTTGTTGTAAATTTACATACTTAACTTTAAATATTACTGACTAATAAGTTGATCAATTGTCCATCTCAACCTTTCTGTATTACTCCTTTCGGCCGGTGATCTTCGCCAACCCTAAATTCTACTGGTAGTCTACCGTTAGCTACGATTTACAACAAACTCCTGTGTTCTCTTCGATGAAAATCTATTCTCAACCGCCTTGAAAAATAAGAAAATAAAAATCTGAGTGCAAACAGACGGGTATCAGTGGGTAACATGACTCACCTTGGAGGACTTCTGTTACGTACTGCGATGATTTTGGGCGTGCCTGTTTCAATTGTTCGGGGAAATGATGCTTGGATACTCATGGGCCACTTTTGTTGATTTCAGCTATCCAGCACTGTATGGCCAGGGAATGGCGTCACGAGTTCGGACTTGGAGTCTGATGGGCAATGCGCCCGGAGTACCTCAAAGATTACGGAGGATGCTGCAGGAGGATGATAGCAAGAGGGGTAGCCGGTTCTTATATCGGCTGTTCGGGGAAAGAGTGACGATGGAGACATTGGAGGACGTATGGGTCCTGTTCAAGGAATAAATGTGATGGATATTGTATTATCTGTAATCGATCTGTAATAGCAGTAAATGAATACAGGATGCATCAGGAAATTTGTGTTTTGTTATTATTATTTCAGTTCTTGCGTTGGTGCAAAGAGAAAAAAAAAAAATGAAAGGACAAACAAACATTAATATTGTTGGTAAATCACATGCATGCAGCCGCATAAATAAATGTTAGAAAAGTTTGGAGGATACTGGAATAATCAGGCAAAGACAAAATGGACTGGACTAAATAAATTGTCGAACAGTTGTGTAATGAACAACCTTAACAAAGTTGACTGTTCATTCGCGTTGTTATGTTGGCAAAGGTAGTAATAATTGATAGTGTCACTGTGGTGTGGTAGTTGCACGACGACAGCAATACAGTAATTAATTAAGTCAGTTATGTAGAAAAAAATGCTAGCAATAACAAACGATCATTCATAGCAAGTTACGATGATGACAACGATATCATAATGATGATAATAATGGGAATAGTAAATAAATAATTAATAATAATAATAACGATAGTAGTAGTAGTAGGTAGGTAATAACTTCAATAAATGGATGGCCACCAGAAAATGATTCAATGATAAATAAATAATAATAATAATATCACCTTCATTCGACTATTCACCAGTGATCGATGTACTATGGTACATTATAATAATCATCATGTCAATCATGACTGAACTTACAGCACTTACAGTGACACTTGTGTTTATGGCCACAAGCCGCGATGAAAAGCACCAGATAATGATAGCCAATGAAGCCGACACAGTCATTGCATAGTCACAGTGAATGTTTTCTTTGGCGACAGGCTAGTGGAGTGCACAGTCAGTTAACGCAGTCGACGTACAACCGATTATTGATCGAGGGTTTCGCGGTATCGTTTTCGCACAGGAGGGAATAACTCCTGGTGTGACGATTTCCCATGTGGTGTGGGCGTCATGAGTCGAAATTAACGCTGACGTAATTAATATATTGGTACGACCTGAATTTTGGTGGTGATTCTGGTGGTGTTCTGGTGGACAGTGGAGTTTTCATTCTCAGTGTGAGAATTGAGTGTTTTCCAGCAAGTTTTGATGGCTTGGTGCCTGATGTCAATGTTGGAGTGTGCAGATTTTTGGGGTGCACCTGTGTTATTTGTTTGGCAGCTTTCTCACAATCATAGGAAGTTGTGGTGAGGTATCTGTGTTAGCAGTCGTGTGCTCTACCTGTTCGTGGTAAGTGTGGCCTTTCTGTTTTGTGAAGTGTTTGTTGCTGTTTCTGGTTCTGATCTGGAGTGGTTGGTGAGGTTGTTGCTGTTTATAGGCACTATAACAATGGACCACTCACCATGCCCCTCCGGATGCTTATGTGAGGGTGGCACCCCTGTGTGGTGCATAGAGAAGACCACCGCTACTACAGACACTCAGTCATCGTCTGCAGCCCCGGCCATACTTGATGTTACGTCCACGCTATGGTGGATCTTACCCTTGTTGGTAACTTTTCTTCTTGCTATCGCTATAGCGCTAGCTGTCTTCTGTGTTCGACGCAGAAGACGTAGGCTGAATGTGCAGTGGCAGCCAGTACAGCCACTCCCTCAGGTCATCGAGGACGAGGAATCTCCAGCTTATGAAACAATGCTGTAGTTTAGGTCTTTATACGTGCTGTTTTGACCTCTTTATAAGTAATATACTCTTTGTTGCTTCTGTCATTTGTTGGTAAGATGTGAGCACGATTAATCTTATATGAAGTTGCGGGGCTCAACTTCCGGGAGCAGGCGGTGGATGTCAGGATACAGAAATGACAGCAGCAATACAAATGTAATTATGCTTGTGAAACACCAACAAAAAGTACAAATGTAATTATGCTTGTGAAACACCAACAGAAAGTCAAGATGTGCAGGCAAACAAGATGTTCAAGCAAATTGAGACCAAAATCAAACAAAGAAAAATATTAACTTGTTTGGGCGTGCTTCCATACATACATTCGACATCTCTCCCAGCAGACAGTAAGTCTAGTGGAATCCTCACAAGAATGATTAATGGTAAATGTAATACATCTGCCAAAGCTATACATCAGTGAAACAACACAGGTATCAAAATAAATGAGTCATGCTAGATGGACTGAAAATGTCACAAGGCTCAGAAAAGGTATGCCACAAGGCTTAGAAAAGTGGAGACTAGATTATGAATTGATAAAGCATTGAAAGGTTGTCTGACCCGTCTTTAACCATGGATAAATTTGACCCATCCGCACTTGAATGAAATGACCATGTTGTAAATATATATCTTAATCAATCTTGTATTCTATTGCAGACAGTGGGTAAGGTATGAATATGCCAATCCACTCTTGATTCCATGAAACAGTCCACCCATTTATAAATGAGCATTTCATGCAAATACAGTATACACCCTTTTGAAAGCTGCAAGTAAAATGCTATTAACCGCTTATGCTTTAAACACCTGAATTTAACCATTGAGATGTTTGTGATATGTCTGTTTCATTGATCTGTTATTTTGTATTCCAATCTATACAAAAAAATGATAACAACCAGGGATACAAACCCAATGCAAAGATTTTTATAGCTACTGACAGAACTGAATGTATATACTGACCAAAGTCCACCTAATTATTGATGCAAGTGTCAAATGCCAACGTTACCATAAAATCTTAGTGTATAGGAACCCAATTAAAATAAATGAATAATCACACCACACAAACGGGCGTGAGAGTTTTATAATTTGAGGCGTAACCAAAAACATCAAATTGTCAATGTAAATTTTTGCAAACATTTTCAGCAGCGAGCTAATAATAAAGATAATAGTGATTGGCTGTGAGACTGAGGCCTTGCTCAATGATTGGTGAATGTACATGTGGAAACAAAAAAATGTAAAATTTTATCCAGGAGTACTGATATAGATTTCATAGAGAGAAGACGCAGGCCTGCAGTCTCACACAATTCAGTATTCAAACTAAATTTTCAACACTTTCATATACAAATTTTTCTGTGGCATCAATTAATTCTCACCGTCAGTATTTATCACGGTTCGAGCACCCAACCTAGGACTTCAGGTTGCTGTGATTTACAAACAGTTCTGTCAGCTATCAACCTCAATATTCCAGATTCTACTCGCTATCTGTGGTTGTAGATAAACAGCTTCGGCTTTCTGCAACAGACAGACATCCATACATATTCACCTATCCCAATCTTGGACGAAATCATCCCAATCTTGGAAGAACAAACTACTACAAGCTGACCAAACACTCAAAGAAGATTCACAAGCCCACAACAACAAAAGTTCACAGACGTCAATTCCTGCAGAAGACTAAAGCCCACAGCTAAACTTAAAAATCAACAAACAAATTTCCCGCGGAAGGTATTGCAACAAACATTATCCTACACTAACATTATATCAACAACTTTATAGCCGTCGACAGCAACAGGAGCCCGTTCCATCAGCACCCCACCAGTCACCTGAGACCTTGGACTTGATCACTCCCTCGACTCTAACCTCTGGAGCTTTTGGACTATTTTACTCTGTAAGACTGTTCCTTATTACCATAACTAACTTGCTCTCTAATATTTAGCAGAAATTTTGTGTCACATAAAAACATTGCTGGTTTCAAACTTCAATTATTCCAAATTTTAATGGTTTCAAATCTCAACGATTCTAAATTTTACTAGTTTCAAACTTCATCAACAATTCCATATTTTAACAGTTTCGATTTTTAACAATCCTCAACTCTGTACAATTTCAACAATAACAAAATTTTAAATATCTCAATAAATATTATTCACATCTTGTAAATCTAAAGACTTAGAAGTTCCTTAAATCTCAGCCAACACCTTGTGAAAAGATTTTATAACTACTTTTGAACTTTAATTATAACAACATTCCTGTAATTGACTCTCTTCATTAAATAATTTTATTTTTCTTTGTTAAAAGTTTTCTGTGGAGTTATCCCTTCATAGATCAGATAACTCCAACTATTATTATTACCCAGAATCCAACTGCTTTTCAAATTTTCTGCATTTGTGTTTAACTGTTTATACAATATTATATTTTACTCTGCTCTGAATAGCATTGTCTTATCTAAGCTTTATCCCTGCTTTACTATCTATTAACCACTTTGCTTTTTATAAATAGATTATACCCATTTTTATTCAAGATCCATGAATAGTGAATGTTTATAATCACCAACTTTCATTTCTCAACATTCCATTCTAAATAGAAGTAAATTGTTATCTTACCACGGCAGGGAGAACCATAAGTCAGCAACAGTTTTCTCCTTGCAGTCCAGAGTGCTAATCAAATTACACCATTACACATAGAACTAAAATAGAACCAAACATAAATAAAACTAAAAATAGAACCAAAGAGAGTAGATAATTCCAAATACCACTTTTGATAATTCAAGTTCTTATATCAATTTCAATTTCCATTCTAGCCAAACAATAAATATACTACATCCGCTTAGCATCCGCTGAGGCAATTATCATATCTTATCATATCATATTATCTTTAATAACACATCATATTATTATTATTACTTCATTTTTTTTTTATTTAATAAAATTCCTGTTGCTGACAGTACTCCAGAAACTTTCTAAAATATTATAAATTATTTTTTTTTATCATGATTACTACTGTATGCAATAGTCACAGTTATTGCACTTATTTTATTAGGCCTGATAATATTAATCATGATTATCGTTAAATAATTTTGCGGCTGTGAATAATATTACAGAGATGGCAGACCAATTGTTGTTACCAAAAAGTATCATTCAGTGACTAAAAAACAATAGCTCACAACGGGGCCAACACCATGTTATTATTGCTAGTATTCATTTTAACAATACTTCATAAATAAATGTCGAAGCAAGCTCAATAACAATGTCCACTGTCTAGCAGAACTATTTGAGACAATACTCATACCTTTGCCATTTGCTTGTCGTCTGTATTGCATGGTTTATGGTAATGATATGTTGTTATCCGCCACATGACATTCCCATATTGATAAATTCACTGCTACTTTCTCTGATTGAATTATTTCACTGCCACTTTTCCTCTGCGATGTCACCTACAAAAGCTTATAAAACGATGCTTGTTCCACAGCGCCTAGCGGCCAGCATCCAGCTGCGTTCTCATTATTTAATGACGCGAGTCGCCAGGAACCATATAACGTCAGAGTGTTAATGCGCCATCCCTTCCCAATGGATATTTGGCACCTCCTACAAAGAACTTAACATAGGGTTAACGTCATGCAGTACAGCAATTGATTGATAACAATAAACATAAATTAATCTATGTATTGTCTGTTCATTATGTCATTAATAAAAAATAATTTTGTGTGGTAAGTGTGTGTAGTGTGTAGTGTGTATGTGTGTGTGTGTGTGTGTGTGTGTAGCTTGTGTATAGGGTGTGTGTGGATGGTGTGTGTGTGTTTGGGTTTATGAATGCATGTGTGTATACGTGTGAGTATACCAATAATGAAACGGTATAGTAAAGAAAGATGGTAAATAATTACTAGTACATTACAAAATGTTTCATGTGTTTCGAGAAAAAGGTGGAAAAATTTGGAAACACAGTCGACAGGTTGCCCTGTAGTGGGTAAAAAAGTGCTCAACAACAAAACAATGGGGAAAAATGGAAAAGAACGACTATTGGACTACAAAATCTTTCATGTGTTTCAATAGATTGTGTTGCGTGTGTTTGTGTTCGTGTGCTTGTTTGTGTGTGTTTGTGTGTGTGTGTTTGTTTGTGTGTGCGTTTGCTTGTGTGTGTGTTTGCTTGTGCGTGTGTTTGCTTGTGTGGGTGTTTTTGTTTGTGTGCTTGTGTGTTTTTGTTTGTGTGTTTGTTTGTTTGTGTGTATGTTTGTGTGCGTGTTTGTTTGTGTTTGTTTGTGTGCGTGTTTGTATGTTGTTTTTTGTGTGTGTGTGTTTGTTTTTTGCGTCTGTGCTTGTGTGTGTTTGTTTGTGTGTTTGTTTATGTGTTCGTGTGTTTGTTTGCGTGTGTGTGTGCTTGTGTGCGTGTGTGTGTGCGTGTTTGTGTTTTTTTGTTTGTTCGTTTATGTGTGTGTTTATGTGTTTGTTTGTGTGTGTGTATGTGTGTTAGGGTGTTTGTGTGTGTGTGTAATTGTGAGTGTTTGTTTATGTGTTCGTGTGTTTGTTTACGTGTGTTTGTGTGCGTGTTTGTGTTTTTTGTGTTTGTTTGTGTGTTATGTGTTTGTGTGTGTGTTTATGTGTTTGTTTGTGTGTGTGTGTTTGTTTGTGTGTGTGTTTGTTTGCGTGTGTTTGCGTGTGTGTTGGTGTGTGTTTGTGTGTGTGCGTCTTTTTGTGTGTGTCTTTTTGTGTGTGTGTGTGTGTAATTGTGTGTGTGTTAGTGTGCGTGTTTGTGTATGTTTGCGTGTGTGTGTTTGTTTGTTTGTGTGTATGTTTGTGTGCGTGTTTGTTTGTGTGTGTTTGTGTGCGTGTTTGTATGTTGTTTTTTTGTGTGTGTGTGTTTGTTTTTTGCGTGTGTGTTTGTTTGTGTGTGTGTTTGTGTGTGTTTATTTATGTGTTCGTGTGTTTGTTTGCGTGTGTGTGTATGCTTGTGTGCGTGTGTGTGTGTGCGTGTTTGTGTTTTTTTGTTTGTTTGTGTGTGTGTTAGTGTGTTTGTGTGTGTGTGTAAATGTGAGTGTTTGTTTATGTGTTCGTGTGTTTGTTTACGTGTGTTTGCGTGTGTGTGCGTGTTTGTGTTTTTTGTGTGTTTGTGTGTGTGCTTATGTGTTTGTTCGTGTGTGTGTGTGTTTGTGTGTGTGTGTTTGTTTGTGTGTGTGTTTGTTTGCGTGTGTTTGTGTGTGTTTGTGCTTGTTTATGTGCTTGTGTGTGTGTTTGTTTATGTGTTTGTTGGTGTGTTTGTTTGTTTGTGTGTGTGTCTATGTGCTTGTTTGTGTGTTTGTTTATGTGTGTGTTTATGTGTTTGTTTGTGTGTGTGTTTATGTGTTTGTTTGTATGTGTTTGCTTGTGCGTGTGTTTTTGTGTGTGTGTTTGCGTGTGTGTTGGTGTGTGTTTGTGTGTATGTTCGTTTGTGTGTGTTTGTGTGTGCGTTTATGTGTATGTTTGTTTGTGTGTGTGTTTATGTGTTTGTGTGTGTGTTATGTGTTTGTGTGTGTGTTATGTGTTTATTTGTGTGTGTTTGTGTGTGTTTATGTGTTTGTTTGTGTGTGTTTGTTTGTATGTGTTTGCTTGTGTGTGTTTGCTTTTGTGTGTGTTTGTGTGCGTGTTTGTGTGTGTGTTTGTTTGTGCGTGTGTTTGTGTGTGTGTTTATGTGTTTGTTTGTGTATGTGTGTTTGTGTGCATGTGTTTGTTTGTGTGTGTATGTTTGTGTGCGTGTTTGTTTGTGTGTATACTTGTGTGCGTGTTTGTTTGTTTGTGTGTATGTTTGTGTGCGTGTTTGTTTGTGTGTTTGTGTGTATGTTTATGTGTGTGTGTGTTTATGTGTTTGTGTGTGTGTGTTTGTTTGTATGTGTTTATGTGTTTGTTTGTGTGTATGTTTGTTTGTGTGTGTTTTTGTGTGTGTTGGTTGTGTTTGTTTGTGTTTGGGTTTGTGTATGTGTGTAATTGTATGTGTTTGTTTATGTGTGTGCGTTTATGTGTGTGTGTTTGTGTGTGCGTTTATGTGTTTGTTTGTGTGTGTGTTTATATGTTAGTTGTGTGTGTGTTTGTGTGTGCGTTTATGTGTTTGTTTGTGTGTGTGTTTATGTGTTAGTTGTGTGTGTGTTTATGTGTTTGTTGGTGTGTGTGTGTTTATGTGTTTGCTTGTGTTTGTTTGTGTGCGTGTTTGTGTGTGTGTGCGTTTGTTTGTGTGTGTGTGTTTGTTTGTGTGTGTGTGTGTTTGTTTGTGTGTGTTTGTGCTACTAGTGGACTGTAAAATGTTTCATGTGTTTCGAGAAAAAAGTGGAAAAATTTGGAAACACAGTCAACAGGTCACACTGTAGTGGGTAAAAGAGTGCTCGAGAAAAAAAAGAAGGAAAAATGTAAAAGGTCTGCTATTGGACTACAAAATCTTTCATGTGTTTTAAGGCATTGTGTGTTTGTGTGTGTGTTTGTTTGTGTTTTTGTGTGTGTCTGTGTGTTTGATTGTGTGTGTAATTGTGTGTGTGTGTTTGTGTCTGTGTTTGTTTATGTGTGTTTGTGCTACTAGTGGACTGCAAAATGTTTCATGTGTTTGGAGAAAAAAGTGGAAAAATTTGGAAACACAGTCAACAGGTCACACTGTAGTGGGTAAAAGAGTGCTCAAGAAGAAAAAAGCAGGAAAAATGGAAAAGATCTGCTATTGGACTACAAAATCTTTCATGTTTTTCCAGACATTGTGTGTGCGTGTTTGTGTGTGTATTTGTTTGTTTGTGTTATTATTTGTGTGTGTTTCTATGTGTTTGTTTTTGTGTGTTTGTTTGCGTGGTGTGTGTTTGTTTGCGCGTGTGTGTTTGTTTATGTGTGTGTGTTTGTGTGTGTGTTTATGTGTTTGTTTGTGTGTGTGTTTATGTGTTTGTTTGTGTGTGTGTTTATGTGTTTGTTGGTGTGTGTGTTTGTGTTTGCTTGTGTATGTGTGTTTGTTTGTGTGCGTGTTTGTGTGTGTGTGCGTTTGTTTGTGTGTTTGTTTGTTTGTGTGTGTTTGTGCTACTAGTGGACTGCAAAATGTTTCATGTGTTTCGAGAAAAAAGTGAAAAAATTTGGAAACACAGTCAACAGGTGACACTGTAGTGGGTAAAAGAGTGCTCAAGAAGAAAAAAGCAGAAAAAATGGAAAAGATCTGCTATTGGACTACAAAATCTTTCATGTTTTTCCAGACATTGTGTGTGCGTGTTTGTGTGTGTATTTGTTTGTTTGTGTTATTATTTGTGTGTGTTTCTATGTGTTTGTTTTTGTGTGTTTGTTTGCGTGGTGTGTGTTTGTTTGCGCGTGTGTGTTTGTTTATGTGTGTGTGTTTGTGTGTGTGTTTATGTGTTTGTTTCTGTGTGTGTTTATGTGTTTGTTTGTGTGTGTGTTTATGTGTTTGTTGGTGTGTGTGTTTGTGTTTGCTTGTGTATGTGTGTTTGTTTGTGTGCGTGTTTGTGTGTGTGTGCGTTTGTTTGTGTGTTTGTTTGTTTGTGTGTGTTTGTGCTACTAGTGGACTGCAAAATGTTTCATGTGTTTCGAGAAAAAAGTGGAAAAATTTGGAAACACAGTCAACAGGTCACACTGTAGTGGGTAAAAGAGTGCTCAAGAAGAAAAAAGCAGAAAAAATGGAAAAGATCTGCTATTGGACTACAAAATCTTTCATGTTTTTCCAGACATTGTGTGTGCGTGTTTGTGTGTGTATTTGTTTGTGTGTGTTTGTTTGTGTTATTATTTGTGTGTGTTTCTATGTGTTTGTTTTTGTGTGTTTGTTTGCGTGGTGTGTGTTTGTTTGCGCTTGTGTGTTTGTTTATGTGTGTGTGTTTGTGTGTGTGTTTATGTGTTTGTTTGTGTGTGTGTTTATGTGTTTGTTGGTGTGTGTGTTTGTGTTTGCTTGTGTATGTGTGTTTGTTTGTTTGTGTGCGTGTTTGTGTGTGTGTGCGTTTGTTTGTGTGTTTGTTTGTTTGTGTGTGTTTGTGCTACTAGTGGACTGCAAAATGTTTCATGTGTTTCGAGAAAAAAGTGGAAAAATTTGGAAACACAGTCAACAGGTCACACTGTAGTGGGTAAAAGAGTGCTCAAGAAGAAAAAAGCAGAAAAAATGGAAAAGATCTGCTATTGGACTACAAAATCTTTCATGTTTTTCCAGACATTGTGTGTGTGTTAGTGTGCGTGTTTGTGTGTGTATTTGTTTGTGTGTGTTTGTTTGTGTTATTATTTGTGTTTGTTTCTGTGTGTTTGTTTTTGTGTGTTTGTGTGTGTGTTTTTTTGCGTGGTGTGTGTGTTTGTTTGCGTGTGTGTGTTTGTTTATGTGTGTGTGCGTGTGTTTGTGTGTGCGTTTATGTGTTTGTTTGTGTGTGTGTTTATGTGTTTGTTTGTGTGTGTGTGTGTTTATGTGTTTGTTGGTGTGTGTGTGTTTATGTGTTTGCTTGTGTATGTGTGTTTTTTTGTGTGTTTGTTTGTGTGCGTGTTTGTGAGTGTGTGCGTTTGTTTGTGTGTGTGTTTGTGTGTGTTTGTTTGTTTGTGTGTGTTTGTGCTACTAGTGGACTGCAAAATGTTTCATATGTTTCGAGAAAAAAGTGGAAAAATTTGGAAACACAGTCAACAGGTCACACTGTAGTGGGTAAAAGAGTGCTCGAGAAGAAAAAAGAAGGAAAAATGGAAAAGGTCTACTATTGGACTACAAAATCTTTCATGTGTTTCAAGGCATTGTGTGTTTGTGTGTGTTTGTTTGTGTTTTTGTGTGTTTGTGTGTTTGATTGTGTGTGTAATTGTGTGTGTGTTTGTGTGTGTGTTTGTTTGTGTGTGTTTTTGCTACTAGTGGACTGCAAAATGTTTCATGTGTTTCGAGAAAAAAGTGGAAAAATTTGGAAACACAGTCAACAGGTCACACTGTAGTGGGTAAAAGAGTGCTCAAGAAGAAAAAAGCAGAAAAAATGGAAAAGATCTGCTATTGGACTACAAAATCTTTCATGTTTTTCCAGACATTGTGTGTGTGTTAGTGTGCGTGTTTGTGTGTGTATTTGTTTGTGTGTGTTTGTTTGTGTTATTATTTGTGTGTGTTATTATTTGTGTGTGTTTCTGTGTGTTTGTGTGTGTGTTGGTTTGCGTGGTGTGTGTTAGTTTGCGCGTGTGTGTTTGCTTGTGTGTTTGTGTTACTAATGGACTGCAAAATGTTTCATGTGTTTCAAGAAAAAGGTGGAAAAGTTTAGAAACACAGTCGACAGGTCACACTGTAGTGGGTAAAAGAGTGCTCAACAAGAAAAAAGAAGGAAAAATGGAAAAGATCTACTATTACACTACAAAATCTTTGATGTGTTTCAAGAAAAAGGTAAAAAAAAAATTTAGAAACACTATCGTCAGGTTACACTGTAGTAGGTAAAAGAATGCTCAACGAGAAAAAGATTGTGGAGCATGTTTATTAATAAGAGAAGAGGATAGTGGGAAAAAAATTGAAAACCGCTACTAGTGGACTGAAAATGTTTCATGTGTTTCGAGAAAAAGGTGGAATAATTTGGAACACAGTCGACAGGTCACACTGTAGTGGCTAAAATATTGCTCAGAAAAAAAGGATTTTGGAGCAATTATATCACTAATAAAAGAGTGTAGTGATAAAAGATGGAAAACAGCTACTAGTGGACTGCAAAATGTTTCATGTTCTTCAATAAAGGCTGAATAACTTGGAAACGCAATTGTTAGGTCTCATCAGAGTGAGTAAAAGAGTGTTCAGCAAGAAAAGTGTTGAGGAGCAATTATGCTAATCATAAAAGAGTATAGTAGGGAAAGGTAGTAGTTTATTAGTAGACACTATGTATTAAGCACTAAAATGTCCACCAGATCATGATCAGAGAAATATATAGGTGTTACTTTTGTATGAATTTCTAATTGACTTTTAACATACACAGCGTCTAATAGGCTACCACTGATATGCGTAGCCGATCTTACAAGCTGCTCAAATCCTCTTCCTTCCATGAAAATTTTAATGCTGTGACGTGAATCAGAAAGCAGGTTTTCATTAAAATCTCCTACAATAATTGTGTTATCTATGTTAGGTAGAGTCTCAATTCTATCTAATAAAACATTAAGGTTACGGATGCAAGCACTAATATTTAAGCTAGGGGAACGGTAAACGCAACCAATAAGATAATTAATGTTACAGTGGGTTACTTTTACTAAAGTAATTTCAATTTTATCAACAGTTGGTTCAATTGCAACTTTTTCCGCAGTTAGGTTAGTTTTAACGTAAATCAAAGCACCCCCTCCACAACTATTATTCTCTTGGCCTCTGTCCGTTCGGAAGATGTTGAAGTCGGGGATATTGACAATCGAGTCATCAATAGTTGATGATAGCCAGGTTTCAGTGAGACATATTAGTTTATAGTTAAATGAATAACTTTTAATAATGTCTTCAATTTTACTGCGCAATCCTTGAACATTATGTAACCCAATAAAAGCATTACGATTTGCAAATTGACTTAAATCCAATTTTTGAAGGTCGCTCAAACTATTATGAATTTCTTCGTCCATGTAAATGTATTCGGATTTTAGATTTTTAATGTATAGTCCATTTAAACTAGATACTCTGCTTAAGGCAACATACGATTGGCCAGGTAAAAATGTTCCCTCCATATCAAAAACCATCTTGTCAAGTGTCATACCTTGTGTTTTGTGAACGGTGGCTGCCCAACCCAGTTTTAAAGGAAACTGTCGCCGAGTAATGTGTTTATTTTTCTCTAACACAGCATCAAATCTTGTAATGACCATAGTGTTCTCTGGAACATTTGGTGGTATTACAGGATTGAGACCCAATCCAACCCTATCGCTATCAAACTTTACATATATTTTCTCCACTGTATTGATATTATTTAAACCCACTTGAACTACAGTGCCAAATATTCCATTTACTAAGCCATTTTCTACACAAATATTCCTTGTTAACATAACTCTACTATCTATCCCTATGTGAAGTGTGGAGGGCAAATCATTCGGGGTGCCTGGTTTATTTTTAGTAAGTTTAGATAATGTACCGCTAGTTTTATTTTTAAAATAGTCATACGCATCAATTGAATACAAAACATCACAAACTTCATCTAATTTAATTCTATTATAGCTTTCAGCCCTTTTATTTGTAGCGTAGACATGCAAAGCATCATCTGGTAGTTTTGAAATATCTAGTCGGCTGGATAACATAGTAGCAGTTTCCATATCCAATTTTGCATGTTTCCGCTTTACTCGTAACTTATTTAAAACATTTGCAAATAAGGCATCATCTTTCTGTCGCATAACTTCATTCAGCTCAACACACATGAAATTGTCCCTAAACAAATCATTACCATAGCACATTTTAGGGACAACTAACGCTGTTGCCCTGACAGGGGACAGCTGATGGAAATCCCCCACAGCAAGCACACTCACTCCACCGAAGCACATTGCTTCATCTGACAGACTCACACCTTTTAATTGCCGCAGCCTTCCATCCACATACTCTAGCAGCCTCGGACTCACCATTGACACTTCATCAATAATTATTATTTTTACATTTTCAAGAACAGCCCTCAGTGAATTTAAAGTATCTGAACATAATGGTTGATAATGTGCTGCAGTGGTGACAGGTATTTTAAGTGCAGAATGAATTGTGTGACCAGATATATTGTGTGCAGCTGTGCCAGTAGGTGCCAAGAGCAAAACTTGGATATCGTCAGGTGCTTCACTATCCCTCAAAATATGGTGTGACATGTTGTAAATGCATTTAATAATGTGAGATTTGCCTACACCAGCACCACCGGTAACAAAAATGTGCAAAGGATCAGAAGTTCGCTGGCAGCGTTTTACGTTAAGACACCAATTTCTTACATAGTAAAATATCTGTTTTTGTTTCTCATTCATTGATTGAAACAAAGGTTTAATGTTATCAGTCAACAACTCAAAAGCGCAAAGGTTACTGGTGGTATTCTTGTTGGTATTATCGAGTTCTGGTAATAAAACATCATTTTCTTCACAGTTATCGCAAGCGCCATCTTCTCGCTCACAAATTTGATTTTGGCGGTCAAATTCAGCATTAGGTGCCAGCAATGCCCACGCGTCCTCCAGGTTAGCGTCTGATTTTAAGAGCTCCCACGCTTCATCAAAAAGCCGACTATTGTTACCTTCATCGGTATATGTTTGATTAGCTTTAACAAGATCGCAAACTTTGATTGGTGGATCGGATTGGAATATTTTAACAGAAGCAAGTTCATAAAACTCTCTATAAGTATCATAATTATCAGGTTTAAGTTGTTTTAAGTTTCGATGAGGCAAGTACAGTTTGAGAAGAGTTAAATAATATTCTTCAGAGTTTGACTCTTCAGAAAACTTGGTGTATCTAATAACTGCAGACTTACTTTTCGTTCTTCTCATCACATAACCACACTCATTCTCCAATCTACACACATTTTCACTGTTGATACTTTTAGCTACTTCTGATTTACTAAGTACTCTATAGTCTGAGGCAAAACGAGCCTGACACATGTTTTCAAACAGCTCATCTCTAGGTCTAGAGCAGTACCTATCATACAAAGATGTCATCCAAATCTTTTTCGTTTCCCCATTAACAACATCGTCATCATCATTAGCTATTTTATTGATTTGGTTAACAGGTAAACTCATCCTCATATCATCCTCATTAGTCGGGACAAAAATTATTTTTCTACTAAATTGTTTTAAATGCATACCACACAGTCTCACCACAGCTTCCTGTACAGAAACTTCCCTATGAGTAAAATACTTATGACCTAACGCCTTCATTTGTCTAGCTGTATTCAAATCCTTACCCTCCTCAACCAGTGAATCTCGGGCATTCTTTAAGATACTTCCTAACTCACTCTCACTTTTACTAATATATGATACAATATACATAATACAGCTATAAGGGTCTATAACATACTGTATATCTATGTTGGCATTCCAGGCTCTCAACAGGTGCTCATTATAATTATTAATGTAAGTTTCACTAGAGTTTCTTTTGAGCACAACAGCCGATCTTTTTGTCAATGATCTCATAGTCTCTTGAAAATGTTCAAAGCTATCAAAACCGCTTTCTTTGTACACCTCGTCATTGACAATTCCTTCTGTTCCCTTTTCCAACAAATCGTGCAACCTAACCAACAATTCTTCATCCTTGTTTTTATTAGAAGCAACGGCATCATTTGCTGGCTCAACAATAAAAGTCATATTTGATACAGGTTTAGGAAAATTAAATCTACACCTTTTATTTTTGCCTCTCTTACATGACGCCGAGTGATTTTTACTGTGCGTTTGAACATTGGCTACTAAGTCATGCAGTTCGGGATCGGTGTCCTTGTCTGGTAGCGTTGCCGAAACATACGTATCAATGAAATCAACAACAACATCGTGCGGGTCTTTATTTAATTTAGGTGCATCCTTTACCCAAAATAAGCAGTGCAAATGAGGTGCTCCACGAGCCTGAAACTCTACTCTATAAAAGTAATCCACAATCTCTCCAATAGGTTTACTGGGACCAAGCAAAACGTATTTAAAAAACAATTCTACCCTATGATAAAACATTCTAATTGCAGTTACTGGGTTGGACCTTAGTATTTTACATTTTGTTTTGTAATCCATTGCAAGAATTTCTTCGTCGGAACAAAAATTACCAGATTGCTTCAAAATAGCCCCCAAATGACAAGTCCATCTACTAATTTCGGCACTTGAAAAAGTTACAAACCAGGTAGGAAGACCGAGACATCTAAGCATTGCAAATAAATCATTCATTGTCTTTTTCCAAAATTCTGGGGACCCCCTCACCGTCCGAAAAAATTTGAACCCTTGGTCCGACTTCAGAATACCTCTTAGTGTTTCTGAATCTAGCAACATATTACGAGTGATATTAATGGCATTTGATCCTTTTCTCAAATTAATTGAAATACTGGAAAGTAGTTGTTCAATCTCGTATACGTATTGAGCAAAGAAGATGTATTGTGTGTTGGAAGCGAAGCGCGTGTCCGCTGAAAACAATCGTGCGTTATAATACTTATTTCTAGTGATTCTAACTTCTCTGTGCTCATCAAATGTGTTTTTTCCATCCGGAAACAGTGCCGGAAAAGATTTAGCTTCAATATCATTATCACTAAGCAAGCTAATGGGTTTATTACCTTCGGCAGGGGCAATTGCCACTGAATCAATATTATCAATATTTATTTCATTAACTAGATCAATAGGTTGTAAACACGAATCCAAAACATTTCCGTCAACGATTGCGGCTGCTTCATTGTCTGTTCTATTTAACACACCAGAGTCATCCATTACACATTCTTCTATAGTGCAATCATCTTCGCTCACGCAATCATTGCCAACCACAGGGTCATTATTATTTATCACACAATCTTTCAACAAATTGGTGCTCTGTGCAACAGTATCATACCATGATGTATTTACCTCCACCTCAGTGTAAAAACGATTTATTTGTTTCAAATCAGCCAATGCTTTATTGATTTTTCCAACATCAACAATTTGGTAATCTGTATAACCTTTATATATTAGTTTACGTTTTAGTTTAATAGGTATTAATTTTGATTCTCCTAATGGCTGTGGCAAAACATTGGCAACAGCTCGCAAATTTGACGGAACACAAATTACTGGTCCTTTTATAGCTTTTTGACCAGCTCTCACTAATGAAACTAATTTTTCAAATGGCAAGTACAAGGATATCAATTGCTGTTCCAATGAGTTCATTGATTTGAAATGATCAGTTCGTTCCATTAAAAACATATTGTTAGTTTTCGCCTGGGGTGGAAGTCTCCCAGCGTGTATGTGATTACTACAAGTGTAACATACATATTGGTAACCCTGACAATTCTCCCCGCAACCTTCGTTAACACAGCGGGCTATCAATTCTTCATGCGTATACAAGTGCCGTTTAAATACTTTTATTTGTGTGTCAAACAACAGACGATCGCACACACAGCATACAAATGTTGGGCTTTTTGCAGATTCTAATCTAAACTTGTTGATTGCATAACGCGTATTTGACAAGTGCTGTTTGTGTGTTAGGTAGGTTTCTATTCCACTCGCAATTACACTCTCTCTGAAACTCTCATCATTTGCATATTTGTCTTTGCTTCTAGCCATAACGCTCTCTCTGAAGCTTTCATCGTTGGTATATTTGTCTATGCTTCTTGCCACAACGCTCTCTCTGAAGCTTTCATCATTGGTATATTTTTCTATGCTTCTTGCCATTAAGTGTTCTCTGTAACTATCATTATTTGCATATTTGTCTTTACCACTTGCAATCAGTTGTTCTCTGTAACTTACATCATTTGTATATTTCTCTTTACCACTCGCAATAAGGTGTTCTCTGTAAGTATCATCATTTTCGTATTTTTGTTTACCCTTTAGTATTTTATTTATACGATGCTGTTCATCAGTAGCATATTTATGTTTACTCTCCGATTTTTTGCTTTCTCTGTGTGCCTTGTTGGTTGCATAGATCTCACGTGACCTCGCTTTAACTCTTTCTCTGTATTCTGCATTTTCTTTGTAGCTGTTTTTGCGTTTTGTAACGATCAACTCCTCAGATTTACGTGATGCTGTGTGGACGCTTGTCATTTTCTTGTCGTCTTCATTTAACACGCATAGCCTCTTTGATGCTACATGATCTCCCACATTCCGTTTGTCATTTGTACGTTTGTTTCCTCTCAGTTGTGATGGCTGCTTAGCTCGTCCTAGGTTTGTTGCACTTGAATCAGGTGTACTGGTACTGCATTTTCTAGCACTGTATTTTATTTCCGCATTCATCTTTGCTTTTCCATGTTGCACGACACTGGCGTATGTTACCTTGGTATTGCTCTTGTTATTACCTATGTCAGTTCTTGCTGTTACTGTAATTGCACTTATTGATGGCGGCTCTAACACATTAGCTACTCGCTCCATTAAAACCCCACATAAATGATAGGGTACCTCTGGTGCAATATAAAGTTTGTACCTAATTGTTACGATGTATGCAGCTACTGACCTTAAATTGTTAAACTTAAACAAACCCGCACGGCCATCTGTCGCTGGCTGACCGGACCTATTTCTTGCATGTGTGTCGAGGACTTGATATCCTGTGTTTGTTTTTAATATTGCTGTTGTGTATGCTTGCATGGTGAACAACACTCCCTTAGAGAATTGCTCACTGTCATTATTGAATATGTTGGTCAGCTCTATGCATATCTTCAATGCGTTATACTGTACATTATATCTAGACTCTATTACACCGTACCCATCAACAAATACTCTTCTACGAACATTCACACCAAATACTGAAAAGTTTGCTGGTAAATCTTCGGGGTTAAAGTACATAAAATTAAACGGCTTATATTCTATATACATTGATGAACCTTCAACCATTATCGACTCAATCGTATTCCCACTCCACTCATCCGCACTCATATAAAAACAGTTGATAGCTACTGCGCAATAAGCTGTGGGCATACATTGTTTGCCAGCAGCAACCCCAAATTGACCATGACTTTGATTGAAAGTACACATAACTGAACTTACCGGCACGTCAGATGTAGTTGTACCCGATGGAATTGGTACCTCAGAGACGGATGCTGTTTCCCTGCACGCAACTGGGCTTACCAGCCCGTCATGTGTAGCTGTACCCGATGGAATTGGTACCTCAGAGATGGATGTTGTTTCCCTGCACGCAACTGGGCTCACCAGCCCGTCATGTGTAGCTGTACCCGATGGAATTGGTACCTCAGAGATGGATGTTGTTTCTCTGCACGCAACTGGGCTTACCCGTCCGTCATTTGTAGCTGTACCCGATGGAATCGGTACCTCAGAGATGGATGTTGTTTCTCTGCACGCATTTGGGCTTATCAGCCCGTCATATGTAGCTGTACCCGATGGAATTGGTACCTCAGAGATGGATGTTGTTTCTCTGCACTCAACTGGGCTTACCAGTCCGTCATTTGTAGCTGTACCTGATGGAATTGGTACCTCAGAGATGGATGTTGTTTCTCTGCACGCAACTGGGCTTACCAGTCCGTCATATGTAGCTGTACCCGATGGAATTGGTACCTCAGAGATAGATGTTGTTTCTCTGCACGCAACTGGGCTTATCAGCCCGTCATATGTAGCTGTACCTGATGGAATTGGTACCTCAGAGATGGATGTTGCCTCATTGCAAACAGCTGGGCCTACCAGCACGTCAGATGTAGCTGTACCCGGTCGAATTGGTACCTCAGAGATGGATGCTGGCTCACTGCACACAGCTGGGCTCATGGCCCGCAGGCTGGAGATAACAGTAGCTGATGGTATAACTACTTCACTGCCTGTAGCAGTCCCCAGAACCTCTATGTCAGCGCTACTGGTGTCAACAGTTGTCTCCCCTTGCATCAACTTTCTCTTTTTACTCTGCATCCTTCTGGCTGCTGCCTTGGTGGCCGCTGACTTTTTGCGAGGCATCCCTCTGTTGATTGGTTGTACAGTACTCAAGAATACTGGATCTACAATATATTATAATATCGTTTAGCGTTGTATTAGCAGGTCTGAATCGTTGTAGTGTTGATGAGCATCTGACTTGACACCTGTCAATTTTTACCTGTGCTGGCATTATTTCAAAAAAGCTACCAAAAAGCTTGCCGTTGTTTGTGTCAGCATGGGTGGTCTGGCTCAGCCTGCATCTGTACCCTGCTACTACACTACACATTGAATGCAACATCATGCACATATTAGTTGCACAGCGTTTGTTTCATATATCACTGTCCAGTATGCAAAGTCGTGGTATTGCGATGTTTTACACCACTGTACACAGAGAATTTGCAATGCTACCACACAGCTGATCATATCAAAGTGAATGTTATGAACATCTAATGACAAACTAACTCGTACAGTCTTCTGTAGGTCGACAATGATATCCACTGTCGTATATCTGGCCACTCCCTCAAAATCTGCAGCTGTATCAGCTTGGTAACACATTTGTGAACTCTATTGATGTGTGGATTTTGTCAGAGACTGAACTTCCAGTCTCCACAGATGCCAGTGTTTGTGCATCACTGGATGTAATCAGCCATGGGATGAAGATATGGGTATGTTATTGTTGTCTCCACATGTAGTACAGCGTGTTATGTACATGTAGCTCATGTCAAGTGATATGTGGTGTGTAGTATAATTTATGGGGATTTTCTCATACATGTTTTCATTTTCTATAATGCTGATGTAAACATGGCGGGCTGTAATATTCGAACATATATTGGAAAAAGTCACTCTCTTTGCTCTACTTACGAAATACCTTCTGATTTATTTAAGTAGTTCCAGAACTAGATTAATTTCTTACTGAACCGTAGTGTCACAACTGCTCTCATTATGCGTTATGTACATTGTTGTCTACTGTTGTTGGTCACAGGCAGTTAGCTGCACCTATGTTAGATGTTATTGTTACCAGCTGATTCATCATATTTCTATCAGCATGTAAAAATGCATCATAGATTATTCTTTTGTGTTAGCTTCTATGTAACATTTGTTGTGTTAGTTTATATGTAACATTTGTTGTGTTAGTGATAAATTTGTGGCTGTGCAATTTTTTCTCTTTTTTTCTGGCAGCTGCAAATTACTTGTCATTTCTGTGCATCTTGGAAAACTTTCTTGGACATGTTCAGTTGCCTTGTTTTGCTAACCTATGTTTCTTATGCAACAGCAGTAGGTGACAAGTCGATGAGTCATATATCAATGTATGGCCTAGTAATGAAGTAGTAGTTACTAGTAGTAGTAGTTCCTAGTAATCAGCTGTACACAATACCATGCAGCAATGTCAATTTTTTCATTCTCTTCAGATCATTCTCCATTCACGCCAGAGCTGTTGTTTTATTGGTAGCTGATGACTTGCTGTCACCAGCAATCATTTTATCAGTTTTTTGTACAGTTATTATATAGTAATACTTGATACACTCTACAAATCATTGGGAGATGTATTAACACTGCAAGGCTTGCACGGTTCTGTTATTGTTTTGCATATGTTTTTGACACCTGGTTTATTCACCTGTTTTGGCACTGGATCAAAAAGCTCTTAAAAACCTTGTTGTCGTTTCTGTCTGCTTGGGTGGTCTAAGACTGTTGCCCTTGAGCTGAAGCTACAGGCTGGGCATTGAATATAGTCCAGTCCAGTGATTTTCATTGAGCCCTGCGTTTTGTGAATTATGGCCCAAGGTCGTTTTTTCGGTGTTCATTGCTAATTATTATACGCGGAACATGAGAACACGCTATGCTCCCTCACAGCTGATCATGTGGCAGTCAATGATAAATAAATAGTATTTTATACATTAATTCCATAAATAAACTCTTATACCCTTTCGCAGGTCTGACAATTATATCCACTGTTATATATGTGGTCACTCCCTCAAAACCTGCCGTTGTATCAGCTCGATGACACATTTGTGAACTCTATTGATGTGTGGATTGCTTCAGAGACTGCTTGCTGTATCCATATATGTGAGTGTCCGTCTATTACCGGATGACATCAGCCACAACATGAAGGGATTCCGCCATGATTCGAAACTGACGTTTCGAAAATGAACTGTTCGAAACTCTTAAACCTGAACCCCTCAACACCAAATCCCAAACCCCCGTCCCCGAAGAGTTTCGAAGTGTCCATTTGCAAAACGTCATGAAGGTATGGATGTGTAATTATTTTCTCCACATGCAGAGCAACATACAGCATGTAGCTCGTGTCAAGTTATATGTGTTAAAATCAGTCGTACCGTTTTGGTGAGGCCATGAAATGTAGCAGAAGGTTAATCTTCGTAAATTAGAGAAAATTTGAGCGAGCATCCATGTTTTTTTTTCTGATTTTGTCTAGCTGCAACGACTTGAGTGAATATGTAGTTATAGTTGTGTGTTTCAGTCCCAAAACTAACGTCAATTTTAGTTATTTGTTTCCCTCATGCAACAGTTCTGTGCCTAGCAAGTATGAGTAGACCATACTATTTGTTTACCTCGTGCTCTGTAATAATAATTGTTTGGTATATTCTATTGATTAGAGTTGACTGCTGACACATCTGTGAGTTAGTAATGTGTAGTTATGAGTGAGTAAAACTGTTAGAACAATCAAATTGCCATGAGTAGCTGCTGCCGACGCATTTGAGTTATGTAATGCCTTTATAGCTGAAGCATCTACAAAAAAACCTGTAATTGTTATACATACAGAAGTTGTCCGCTCTCAACTGTCCTCCATATATTGGTGTATACCATGCTAATGTTGCGTTGACGTACGGACAGTATTAGTTACATAAATTTTGGTTGTTCTGTCATTTCTCCATGTCAACTCTGGGTTGATAGTTTTGGCTTTCTCACTGTCACCTGCCTGTTGAAGTATGGACTCTCCTGGTTGTTCTGTGCTATGGAACACAATGATTTACATCCTGTTACACTTTTATTTATAGACATACACGACGCAGTGGAGCCAGTCAAACCATACAAGCGTATTTAGCATGTGATGGCATTGGGACACCTCTTGTAGCTTTTGGGGATCTGTCGACATCATCAAATACTGCAACTGTTTACCCTCCCATAAAGAGCTCACAAAATCTAACAGCTTGTTATGGAGGTGAGGCTGTCTCTATTTATCTGATCATTCTAAACCCCCTTTGTGTGTTTATAAAACTGTCTGCCTGAGGGTGTATTTTCCTATGGATCGTACAGTCGTGTACACTGCCGATGTATGTGGGTTTGTGGAGGACACATCTTAAAAACTGTGGAAAAATGACAACTAGCAGTAAGAATGTCTGAATTGTTTATATTTATTTTATTTTCACTGGTGCTGAAAAATTCATAGCCCTCTCTTGGACCTTCAGAAACTTTAACATCTAGAAAATTGAATAGTGGTTTATCATCTCAAACCAAAAGTCGAATAGCCATGGTTGCAGCAACAAAGATAACAAACCTCTTACGGCTGTTTTTGTTTTCTTTTGGAGTTGTCTATCTGTACCAGGAGCAAACAACTTCAGATTTTGCAACCTAATAGATTATTTTAAGAAATTGTGGTTGTTGCTCTCCTGTCTGAGTGATATATAATGTAACATTGTTTATTCCTATTCTAACCATTGCCTACTGGGAAAGCTACAATGTGATTGCATCATTTTCTAGCTCTTCAAGTTTTGTCTATCAATTATTGTTGAAATGCAAGAAGTTTATGTACTGCAGGTTGTAACAAAAAGTTGTCTGGACATGTAGCTAGCTAGCATGTATTTGGGTATTACTACTGCTGTCCAGTGTGTACTAGTACTTTGTGATAAGTTACAGTATTATTTTGAATTTTAGTTTCTCATCATGTCTGCTCTGTAACACTTCGTTTTTTAGGTGAAAAATCTGATTCCACGTTCGTTACAATTTTCTGTTGTCAGTTGACTATTCATGTAACCAAACACATTCCAACCTTAGCCTTGCACATTCTTCCATTGGTGTAACTAGCTGAAACTGATGTGGTGCATAATTAGTGGGAGTTGCCTGCTCATCATACAGTTCTAGGAAACTTGCACTGATTTTATAGTAACTTTTCACTGACTCATACAGTTTCAGTTGCTGTCATGTATGTATGGAGTGTAGTGTGCGCTCTTTCTTCTCTCATTTAATTCAGTTGTTGCATGTCCACGGCTACTTCAGGCCTATTCTATTGAATTGAACATCAATATATAATGTAGCGTATTCATTGTTCTTTTGTACAACTGGGTCTTTCTTTGGCCGTATCATGTCACCTTGTGTCGTTGACAATACTATTAGCATTGCGTCCGTATTTACTATAGATGCATCGATGACCAATTACTTTCTATTTCATATCTTTATTAATATTTTTATAATTTTTGTCAGTCTTCCCTACTTCAAACCATCATTTTCTTCTAATTTTGAAAAAAGTTTTCCTCTATCAATGTTTGATGCAGATGATGAAATGTTGTGTCCATTGCTTTAGCATTTGTTGCCATTAAACATCAGCTGATTTGTTTGTTGCAGGTACTAGCAGCTTACGGTATTTGAAGCAAGAACCATTCAAGTTACAGCCCAGCCCACAGGATTATTGTACTGCATGTCCCAATTTGCTTGGTTGTTGTTACCATTTGACATGACTTTTGTTGCTTGCAATTTGTAGTCACCGAACGTTCTCATCTTACATGAATCGTGTTATTGCAAAAACATTTAGCTCTTGCTGTAGGAGTTGTTACCCCTTACATATTGTCTCCGGTACATTATGTAGTAGTAGACAACTCCAACTGACATCTCTTTACTGACATCGATTTATAACTTGTAATATTTGTTGGTTTTGAATTTTAATGCTGCCAATAATTTCAAATATAGATGAATCGAGTATATAGAGTATCACCATCGGTTAATCTTTCCAGCTTGACTATTCATATCATATGCTATAGAAATTGTCAATCATTCGTATGGATTACACATGCAATATAATCCGTGCCAGCTATCCTCTATGTAATGGAAGTTTTGACATGTAATCAGTTCCTCTAAATCCAGTATGCAATGATTTTTTTATATCAATTTTGGAAAACTGGCATACCCAGGGCGTAAGTTAATTCCTCAAAGGTTCTTCGTACCGCATGTATAAGTTACTTGGAGTTGTCTTCTAACGAATGCAATGAATGTAAGTGGCAGACGACTCCCAAAATGCTATAGCAGGGCCCAATCACCATTTCAAAAACGCTTAGGTTTGGTATCAAGGAAAGAGAGACATGGAACCTCTATAATGTCAACAAGCATGGTTTAAACTCTGCTAGAGTTTTATTACAACAATTAGAAGTGTGTGTGCCTATTTTTTGGAATGAGTTGCGTAAAGCGCTGAAATGAATGTCTCCATAACCAAATCCATTGTCACATAGAATAAGTTTTTACATTTACTACCTCACTGAACATTTGCTTTTCACCAAAGGCAATCACATGCTAATAACACGCAGGAACTGACTGGCTTTAGTTCAGTTAGAATTTCCATTGCGTATACATACTTCTATTACAACTTCGAACAGATTTCTTTCGAGGAAAGTAACTTATTTTTGTCATTCACTTGGTCTTGCGAGTACCTGGTTTAACGTTTTCCAGACGCAAAATGGGTGTGTATGTAATTATTAAACGATTTGTTGGCTGGAGTAATCTTCTCCTACTTTCACAGCAAACATGGAGCAGACAACTTTCAATTTACATTTTAGGATACAGAATGTTAGCTAGATTATATTTTATTAATTGCTTCCAATGTAGACTGACATGCTATCAATATTTCGTAGCGTAATCATTAATCCTGTGGCCAAACTGCTTTTGATTAACAGGTACTGATGTTCAGCTGTCCACATTACAATATGCATCAAAGGTAAACTTGATGAACTGCTCTTGTCCATTTCTCAGTTACATTCCTAAGCGTGGAAATATTTTCTCTTGAAAAATGTTTTGCAATGATCCCTTTCTTGAGGAACCATACGATTAGCGATGGACTGCTGATGAGTGGAAGCCTGGTGGTGTAGAGAGTTGAGTGTGTGGGTGTAAACAGAAGTACTGAGGTTCAATTCTTATTTGTGAGTGTCTTTTTTGTAACATTGATTCTCTAAAATACTCTTGTTTTTGCTCGCAAACACAAATCAATATCTAGTTAGTATTTTAGCGAATCTAAAATACTATTGTTCTTGCTGTTTTTATTAGTATTTTAGAGAATCTAAAATACTATTGTTATTGCTGTTTTTATTATTATTCTTTCGCGCAAACCTTAGCGAAGAGTAGCCACTTTTTCTCAAAAACCGTAATAGATAGAGCTACAATTTTTTTTGTGACGCGATTGATAGGCATCGGGACAAAAAGTAAGTTAGTTTTCGAAGTGACAGAATATTCCAGAACTGCGCAATCCAGGTACGAAAACAGGTAAAAAATCGTTTTCGAAAGCATCAAACTGGCTGAAAAAACGTAGACCCGATTGACGAAAAAATACCAAATTTTGAAAGATAGTGCATTTCGCTAACTTTCTGATTCGACATCATGACACGTCGATAAAAAAGCGTTTGGAAGCGGCCATCTTGGATTTTTGTGAAAATCACAGTTTTTAGCATAAAACAGCTTCCCGTTCGAGAACCAACTGGCCGAAGTAACTGAAATTTTGCACAAACATGTGCCATGGTGTATCGATGTACTATTTTGAACTTCAAAGCGATCGCACAAAACTGTTTCAATGTTTTGCATTTTTAAATTTGAAAATCCAAAGAGAAACAGCATTTTTCAATGCTTTCCGAGACTAGAATGGAACTAGTCAGCGACAAGTAAAATATTACGCCACATAGCCCAATGCTTGAACTTTCTAAAATCAGTGACTTCAAGTGTCTCGCAATACCGGCGGCACAGCTATTCCATTTTCAGAAGAGGTCTTCCAAATGGAAAAATGACCATAACTCGGGGACGGTTACTCCGATTTGCATAAATTTTGCATGGTTGCGATCGCATTGTAACCGTCTTTCAGATGAACATCCGTCAATTTTCTAATCTTTGGTGAAAGAGTCAAAGCCCACACGGTTTTCAATGTGTGACAAAAATGTTCGTTGTTTTCCGTTTTAACAACGGAAAAATTTTTCTCCTCCAAAACTTCAGCGCAAACAGTATTCAGGTGACAAATTGAACAAATCTGAAAAAAATTGAAAATATTCGATAAATATTTAGCGATGTCCGAAACCAAAATAGTTTTTTGTATGTAGGCCATACTACTACTTTTTTTATCTTTAGCTGTTTATGAACCACATTCAACATTGCTAGATGGCTAAATGGTTAACGTTGTGACCTGCTGTTGACAGGGTTCAGGTTCAATACCCAGGTAGGGAATTCTTTTTCGCATAAAAATAAATATTGTCGGAAGGGAGGTGCCAAATCAGCATGAGTATATAAAGTAGCGGGCACGCAGGTTGTATTGGCAGTTGTAAAATGTGTGATTGTCTGGCCCTAGCACAAAAGAGCTGTTTTTTTGCAAAAATAAAGCTATCGCAGAACAATTGTCACTCACTAAATTACATTGTGCATTAACAACATGTCTCTATAGCTCGATGGCTAAGTGTGGCACCTGTTGTTTCAAGAGTCCAGGTACGATTCCCAGTGGTGGAAGTTTTTGTCACGTAAAAAGTCTTTGCAAGTACAATTTTACTACTAACTATAATGTTTAAGAATATTGACTGTGTTAATATTGTCTTTTGCCAGTGAGTGGTTGATGGTGTAGTTGGTGCTGTGTGAAAATCACCGCAACCAGTACAAGTGTTTGAATCCATTCAGTGTCATTTTTTATTTTATGTATTCTCTAAAATACTCTTGTCTTCACTCGTGAATACAATTTCATCTAGTTAGTATTTTAGAGAATCTAATTAGTATTTTAGAGAATCTAAAATACTATTGTTCTTGCTGTTTTTATTATTTTTTTTTTTTTCTTCTTTCGCGGCGAACATGACTGAATTTGGTCGAGTTTTTCTCAAGAACCGTTAGAAATAGAGCTACAAAGTTTTTTGCGAAAGAATCGTGAGGCATCGGGCCAAAAAATAAGTTAGTTATGAAAAGACAGAACATTCCAGAACATTGCAATCCAGGTGCGAAAACAGGTAAAAAATCGTTTTCGAAAGCATCAAATTGGCTGAAAAAACGTAGACCCGATTGACGAAAAAATACCAAATTTTGAAAGATGGTGCATTTTGCTAACTTTCTGATTCGACATCATGACACGACATTAAAAAATCGTTCGGAAGCGGCCATCTTGGATTTTTGTGAAAATCGCAGTTTTTAGCATAAAAAAGCTTCCCGTTAAAGAACCAACAGGCCGAATTAGCTGAAATTTGCAAGAAACATGTGCCATAGTGTATCGATGTACCATTTTGAACTTCAAAGCGATCGCACAAAACCATTTCAAGTTTTTACATTTTCAAACTTGAAAATCTAAACAGAAACAGCACTTTTCAACGCTTTCCGAGACCAGAAAGGAGCTAGTCAGCGATAAGTAACTTATGAGGCAGCATAGCCCAATGCTTGAACTTTCTAAAAGTAGAGACTAAAAGTTTGTCGCAAACTCGCCAAAACGGCTATCCCATTTTCAAAAGAGGTCTTCCAAACGGAAAAATGACCATAACTCAAAGACGGTTACTCCGATTTGCATAAATTTTGCATGGTTGCAATCGCATTGTCACCCTCTCTCAGATTAACAATAGTCACTTATCAGATCTTGGGTGAAAGAGTCTAAGCGCGCACGGTTTTCAATGTGTGACAAAAGTGTTCGTTATTTACTGTTTTCACCGCGGAAAAATTTTTCTCCTTCAAAACTTTAGCACAAACAGTATTCAGGTGACAAAATGAACAATTCTGAAAAAAATTGAAATTATTCGATGCGTATTTAGCGATGTCCGAAACCAAAATAGTTTTTTGTATGTAGGCCTTACTACTATTTTTTTTATCTTTAGCTGTTTATGAACCACATTCAGCATTGCTAGATGGCTAAATGGTTAACGTTGTGACCTGCTGTTGATAGGGTTCAGGTTCAATACCCAGGTAGGGAATTCTTTTTCGCATAAAAATAAATATTGTCAGAAGGGAGGTGCCAAATCAACATGAGTATATGTAGTAGCGGGCACGCAGGTTGTATTGGCAGTTGTGAAATGTGTGCTTGTCTGGCCCTAGCACAAAAAAGCATTTGGGCACTTGAAAAAGCTGTTTTTTTGCAAAAATAAAGCTATCGCAGAACAATTGTCAGTTTGTACTAAATTACGTTGTGCATTAACAACATGTCTCCATAGCTCGATGGCTAAGTGTGGCACCTGTTGTTTCAAGAGTCCAGGTACGATTCCCAGTGGTGGAAGTTTTTGTCACGTAAAAAGTCTTTGCAATTACAATTTTACTACTAACTATAATGTTTAAGAATATTGACTGTGTTAATGCTGTCCTTTACCAGTGAGTGGTTGATGGAGTAGTTGGTGGAGTGTGTGACTCAATGCAGCCAGGTCAGGTGTTCAATTCTCACCTATGATTATCAATGATTCTCTAAAATACTCTTGTTTTTGCTCGCAAACACAAATCAATATATGTTCGTTATTTACTGTTTTCACCGCGGAAAAATTTC
This sequence comes from Cryptosula pallasiana, assembly GCA_945261195.1. Taxonomy (NCBI): domain Eukaryota; kingdom Metazoa; phylum Bryozoa; class Gymnolaemata; order Cheilostomatida; family Cryptosulidae; genus Cryptosula; species Cryptosula pallasiana. The sequence goes on from OX183132.1 coordinate 19,873,806, forward strand.
TCTCCTTCAAAACTTTAGCACAAACAGTATTCAGGTGACAAAATGAACAATTCTGAAAAAAATTGAAAATATTCGACTAGTATTTAGCGATGCCCGAACCCAAAATACTTTTTTGTATGTAGGCTACACCACCTTTTTATCTTAAGCTGTTTATGAACCACGTTCAACATTGCTAGATGGCTAAATGGTCGATGCTGCGGCCTGCTGTTGACAGGGTTTGGGTTCGATTCCCAAGTGGGGATTTCTTTTTCGCATGAAAATAACTATTGTCAGAAGAGAGAAGGCAAGTCAGCATGAGTATATGTAGTAACAGGATTGCATGTTGTATTGGCAATTATGAAGTGTGTGTTTGTGTGGCTCCAGCAAAGAAACCATCAAGGCAGCTTCAAAAGCTGCTTTTTTTGCAAAAAAATAAAGCTATGGAAAAACAGCCATCAGGTTGTACTAAATTGGATTGCACAACAGCAACATGTCTCTATAGCTGGATGGCTGAGGTGGTTGCCTGCTGTGTTAGGGGTCCAGGTACGATTCCCAGTAGTGGAAACCTTTTTGACGTGAAAAGTGTTTGCAAGTATAACTTTACTGCTTGATATAATGTTTAGGAATAATGATGGTGTTACAATTGGGCTTTTCCAGTGAGATGTTGATGGAGTAGTTGGTGGAGTGTGTGATTCAACTCTGTCAGTACAGGTGTTCATGTCCAATCCAGGTCATTTTTTTAATTTTATTCTCTAAAATACTCTTGTCTTCACTCGTGAATACAATTTCATCTAGTTATTATTATTATTTTTTTTCTTATTCTTTCGCGCAAATCTTGCCGATTTCTAATCAGTTTTTCTCAAGAACCGTTATAGATAGAGCTACAGAGTTTTTTGCGACATGGCCGTGAGGCATCGGGCCGAAAAATGAGTTAGTTATGAGGTTACAGAACATTCCGGATTGTCGCAATCGAGATGCGAAAACAGTTAAAAAATCGTTTTCGAAAGCATCAAATTGGCTGAAAAAACATAGACCCGATTGACGAAAAAATACCAAATTTTAAAAGATGGTGCATTTTGCTAACTTCCTGATTCGACATCATGACACGACATTAAAAAATCGTTCGGAAGCGGCCATCTTGGATTTTTGTGAAAATCACAGTTTTTAGCATAAAACAGCTTCCCGTTGAAGAACCAACAGGCCAAATTAGCTGAAATTTGCAACAAACATGTGCCATAGTGTATCGATGTACCATTTTGAACTTCAAAGTGATTGCACAAAACCGTTTCAAGTTTTTACATTTTCAAATTTGAAAATCTAAACAGAAACAGCACTTTTCATTGCTCTCCGAGACCAGAATGGAATTAGTCAGCGACAAGTAACTTATTAGACAGCATAGTCCAATTCTTGAACTTTCTAAAAGTAGAGACTACAAGTTTCTCGCAATACTGGCGGCACAGCTATTCCATTTTTAAAAGAGGTCTTCCAAACAGAAAAATGACCATAACTCGGGGACGGTTACTCCGATTTGCATAAATTTTGCGAGGTTGCGATCGCATTGTAACCGTCTTTCAGCTGAACATGCGTCAAATCGCTGATCTTTGGCAAAAGAGTCAAAGCTCACACAATTTTCAATGTGTGACAAAAGTGTTCGTTATTTACCGTTTTCACTGCGGAAAAATTTTTTGCCTTCAAAACTTTAGCACAACTAGTATACAGGTGACCAACTGAACAGTTCTGAAAAAAAAGGATTTTTTTTACCAGTATTTAGCGACGTTCGCGCCATAAGATAGTTTTTTGTATGTAGGCCATGCCACCATGTTTTTTATCTTAAGCTGTTTATGAACCATATTCAACATTGCTAGATGGCTAAATGTTTAACATTGTGACCTGCTGTTGACAGGGTTCAGGTTCGATTCCCAGGTAAGTATTTCTTTTTCATCTAAAAACAATTATTGTCAGAAGGGAGGAGCCAAGTTAGCAAAAGTATATATAGTAACAGGAGTGCATGTTGTATTGGCAATGGTGAAGCTTGTGTTTGTGTGGCTCCAGCACAAAAAAGCATCAAGGCAGCTTCAAAAAGCTGCTTTTTTTGCAAGAATAAAGCTATCAAAAAACAGTCGTCAGGTTGTACTAAATTAGATTGCACAACTGCGGGATGTCTCTATAGCTGGATGGCTAAGGTGGTTGCCTGCTGTTATAGAGGTGCAGGTACGACTCTCAGTGGTGGAAACTTTTTTCACGTGAAAAGTTTTTGCGAATATAACTTTACTGAGACGTACAATGTTTAGGAGTAATGACATGTTACAATTGTGCTTTTCGAGTGAGAGGTTGATGGAGTAGTTGGTCGAGTGTGTGATGTAACGCTGTCAGTACAGGTGTTCAATTCCCATGTGACATTATTGTTATTATTGATTCTCTAAAATACTCTTGTTTTTGCTCGCAAACACAAATCAATATCTAGTGTTGAAATTGTTCTTTGTTTCCCAAACAGAGAACAATTTTAACAAAATATTATTTTACGGAGGTCTACTGCGAACTGCTTAATACTGTGACCAGGTTTCCTCAAGAACCGTAATAGATAAAGCTACAAAGTTTTTTGCGACAGGATTGATAGGCATTGGGACAAAAAATAAGCTGGTTTACGAAGTTATAGAACATTCCAGAACATCACAATTCAAGTGCGAAAACAGGTAACAAATCGTTTTCAAAAACATCAAAGTGGCTGAAAAAACGTGGACCCGATTGGCGAAAAAATATCAAATTTTGAAAGATGGTGCATTCCGCTAACATTCTGATTCGACACCATGACACGATGTTAAAAAGATGTTCGGAAGTGGCCATCTTGGATTTTCTAGAAAAATCTGTTTTCAGCATAAAACAGCTTCACGTTGAAGAATCGACAGGCCGATCTAGCTGAAATTTGCAACAAACATGTGCCAATGGGTATCGATGTACCATTTTAAACTTCAAAGCGATCGCACAAAACCGTTTCAAGTTTTACCATTTTCAAATTTAAAAATCTCAATAAAAACAGCTCTTTTCAATGCTTTCCGAGACCATAATGGAGCAAATCAGCGAAAAGTGAAATATCTGGCCACATAGCCCCATGCCCGAACTTTCAAAAATTGGAAACCCAAAGTTTCTCACCATACCCCCAACACAGCTATTCCATTTTCAAAAGAGGTCTTCCAAACGGAAAAATGACCGTAACTCATGGACGGTTACTCCGATTTGCATAATTTTTGCGTGGTTGCGATCGCATTATAACACTCTTTTAGATAAACATTCGACAAATTTGTGATCTTTGGTGAAAGAGTCAAAACCCACACGGTTTTCAATGTGTGACAAAAATGTTCGTTATTTACTGTTTTCATCGCGGAAAAACTTTTCTCCTTTAAAACTTTAGCACAAACAGTATTCAGGTGACAAACTGAACAAATCTGAGAAAAATTGAATATATTCAATAAGTATTTAGCGATGTCCGAACCCAAAATAGTTTTTTGTATGTAGGCCATACTAATATTTTTTTTATCTTTAGCTGATTATGAACCTTATTTAACATTGCTAGATGACTAAATGGTTAACGTTGTGACCTGCTGTTGACAGGGTTCAGGTTCAATTCCCAGGTAGGGAATTCTTTTTCGCATAAAAGTAATTATTGTCAGAAGGGAGGTGCCAAATCAGCATGAGTATATGTAGTAGCGGGCCCGCAGGTTGTATTGGCAGTTGTGAAATGTGTGCTTGTCTCGCCCTAGCACAAAAAAGCATTTGGGCACTTGAAAAAGCTTTTTTTTTTGCAAAAATAAAGCTATCGCGGAACAATTGTCACTTTGTACTAAATTACATTGTGCATTAACAACATATCTCTATAGCTCGATGGCTAAGTGTGGCACCTGTTGTTTCAACAGTCCAGGTACGATTCCCAGTGGTGGAAGTTTTTGTCACGTAAAAAGTCTTTGCGAGTGCAATTTTACTACTAACTATAATGTTTAAGAATATTGACTGTGTTAATGCTGTCCTTTACCAGTGAGTGGTTGATGGAGTAGTTGGTGGAGTGTGTGACTCAATGCAGCCCGGTCAGGTGTTCAATTCTCACCTATGATTATCAATGATTCTCTAAAATACTCTTGTTTTTGCTCGCAAACACAAATCAATATCTAGTGTTGAAATTGTTCTTTGTTTCCCAAACAAAGAACAATTTCAACAAAATATTATTTTACGGAGGTCTACTGCAAACTACCTATTACTGTGACCAGGTTTTTTCGAGAACCGTAATAGATAGAGCTACAAAGTTTTTTGCGACAGGATTGATAGGCATCGGGACAAAAAATAAGTTAGTTTACAAAGTTATAGAACATTCCAGAACATCACAATTTAGGTGCGAAAACAGGCGAAAAATCGTTTTTCAAAGCATCAAAGTGACCAAAAAGACGCAGACGCAATTGACAAAAAAATACGAAATTTTGACAGATGGTGCATTTTGTTTACCTTCTGATTCGACATCATGACACGTCATTAAAAAATTGTTCGGAAGCTGCCATCTTGGATTTTTGTGAAAATCACAGTTTTAAGCATAAAACAGCTTCCCGTTCAAGAACCAACAGGCCGAATTGGCTGAAATTTGCAACAACCATGTGCCATAGTGTATCAATGTACCATTTCGAACTTCAAAGCGTTTGCACAAAACCATTTCAAGTTTTTACATTTTCAAACTTGAAAATCTAAACAGGAACAGCACTCTTCAACGCTTTCCGAGACCAAAAAGGAGCTAGTCAGCGACAAGTTACTTATGAGGCAGCATAGCCCAATGTTTGAACTTTCTAAAAGTAGAGACTCAAAGTTTCTCGCAAAATCGCCAAACCAGCTATCCCATTTTCAAAAGAGGTCTTCCAAACGGAAAAATGATCATAACTCAAAGACGGTTACTCCGATTTGCATAAATTTTGCATGGTTGCAATCGCATTGTAACCCTCTCTCAGATTGACTCCCGTCACTTCTCAGATCTTGGGTGAAAGAGTCGAAGCGCGCACGGTTTTCAATGTGTAAAAAAAGTGTTCGTTATTTACTGTTTTCACCGCGGAAAAATTTGTCTCCTCCGAAACTTTAGTGCAAACAGTATTCAGGTGACAAATTGAACAAACCTGAAAGAAATTGAAAATATTCGATAAATATTTAGCGATTTCCGAACCCAAAATATTTTTTTGTATGTAGGCCATGCCACTTTTTTTTTATCTTAAGCTGTTTATGAACCACATTCAACATTGCTAGATGGCTAAATGGTCGAAGCTGTGGCCTGCTGTTAACAGGGTTTGGGTTCGATTCCCAAGTGGGGATTTCTTTTTCGCATGAAAATAACTATTGTCAGAAAAGAGAAGGCAAGTCAGCATGAGTATATGTAGTAACAGGATTGCAAGTTGTATTGGCAATTATGAAGTGTGTGTTTGTGTGGCTCCAGCAAAGAAAGCATCAAGGCAGCTTCAAAAGCTGCTTTTTTTGCAAAAAATAAAGCTATGGAAAAACAGCCATCAGGTTGTACTAAATTGGATTGCACAACAGCAACATGTCTCTATAGCTGGATGGCTGAGGTGGTTGCCTGCTGTGTTAGGGGTCCAAGTACGATTCCCAGTAGTGGAAACTTTTTTGACGTGAAAAGGGTTTGCAAGTATAACTTTACTGCTTGATATAATGTTTAGGAATAATGATGGTGTTACAATTGGGCTTTTCCAGTGAGATGTTGATGGAGTAGTTTAGTTGGTGGAGTGTGTGATTCAACTCTGTCAGTACAGTTGTTCATGTCCAATCCAGGTCAGTTTTTAATTTTATTCTCTAAAATACTCTTGTCTTCACTCGTGAATACAATTTCATCTAGTGTTGAAATTGTTCTTTGTTTCCCAAACAAAGAACAATTTCAACAAAATATTATTTTACGGAGGTCTACTGCAAACTACCTATTACTGTGACCAGGTTTTTTCGAGAACCGTAATAGATAGAGCTACAAAGTTTTTTGCGACAGGATTGATAGGCATCGGGACAAAAAATAAGTTAGTTTACAAAGTTATAGAACATTCCAGAACATCACAATTTAGGTGCGAAAACAGGCGAAAAATCGTTTTTCAAAGCATCAAAGTGACCAAAAAGACGCAGACGCAATTGACAAAAAAATACGAAATTTTGACAGATGGTGCATTTTGTTTACCTTCTGATTCGACATCATGACACGTCATTAAAAAATTGTTCGGAAGCTGCCATCTTGGATTTTTGTGAAAATCACAGTTTTAAGCATAAAACAGCTTCCCGTTCAAGAACCAACAGGCCGAATTGGCTGAAATTTGCAACAACCATGTGCCATAGTGTATCAATGTACCATTTCGAACTTCAAAGCGTTTGCACAAAACCATTTCAAGTTTTTACATTTTCAAACTTGAAAATCTAAACAGGAACAGCACTCTTCAACGCTTTCCGAGACCAAAAAGGAGCTAGTCAGCGACAAGTTACTTATGAGGCAGCATAGCCCAATGTTTGAACTTTCTAAAAGTAGAGACTCAAAGTTTCTCGCAAAATCGCCAAACCAGCTATCCCATTTTCAAAAGAGGTCTTCCAAACGGAAAAATGATCATAACTCAAAGACGGTTACTCCGATTTGCATAAATTTTGCATGGTTGCAATCGCATTGTAACCCTCTCTCAGATTGACTCCCGTCACTTCTCAGATCTTGGGTGAAAGAGTCGAAGCGCGCACGGTTTTCAATGTGTAAAAAAAGTGTTCGTTATTTACTGTTTTCACCGCGGAAAAATTTGTCTCCTCCGAAACTTTAGTGCAAACAGTATTCAGGTGACAAATTGAACAAACCTGAAAGAAATTGAAAATATTCGATAAATATTTAGCGATTTCCGAACCCAAAATATTTTTTTGTATGTAGGCCATGCCACTTTTTTTTTATCTTAAGCTGTTTATGAACCACATTCAACATTGCTAGATGGCTAAATGGTCGAAGCTGTGGCCTGCTGTTAACAGGGTTTGGGTTCGATTCCCAAGTGGGGATTTCTTTTTCGCATGAAAATAACTATTGTCAGAAAAGAGAAGGCAAGTCAGCATGAGTATATGTAGTAACAGGATTGCAAGTTGTATTGGCAATTATGAAGTGTGTGTTTGTGTGGCTCCAGCAAAGAAAGCATCAAGGCAGCTTCAAAAGCTGCTTTTTTTGCAAAAAATAAAGCTATGGAAAAACAGCCATCAGGTTGTACTAAATTGGATTGCACAACAGCAACATGTCTCTATAGCTGGATGGCTGAGGTGGTTGCCTGCTGTGTTAGGGGTCCAAGTACGATTCCCAGTAGTGGAAACTTTTTTGACGTGAAAAGGGTTTGCAAGTATAACTTTACTGCTTGATATAATGTTTAGGAATAATGATGGTGTTACAATTGGGCTTTTCCAGTGAGATGTTGATGGAGTAGTTTAGTTGGTGGAGTGTGTGATTCAACTCTGTCAGTACAGTTGTTCATGTCCAATCCAGGTCAGTTTTTAATTTTATTCTCTAAAATACTCTTGTCTTCACTCGTGAATACAATTTCATCTAGTTATTATTATTATTTTTTTTCTTATTCTTTCGCGCAAATCTTGCCGATTTCTAATCAGTTTTTCTCAAGAACCGTTATAGATAGAGCTACAGAGTTTTTTGCGACATGGCCGTGAGGCATCGGGCCGAAAAATGAGTTAGTTATGAGGTTACAGAACATTCCGGATTGTCGCAATCGAGATGCGAAAACAGTTAAAAAATCGTTTTCGAAAGCATCAAATTGGCTGAAAAAACATAGACCCGATTGACGAAAAAATACCAAATTTTAAAAGATGGTGCATTTTGCTAACTTCCTGATTCGACATCATGACACGACATTAAAAAATCGTTCGGAAGCGGCCATCTTGGATTTTTGTGAAAATCACAGTTTTTAGCATAAAACAGCTTCCCGTTGAAGAACCAACAGGCCAAATTAGCTGAAATTTGCAACAAACATGTGCCATAGTGTATCGATGTACAAATTTAAACTTCAAAGCGATCGCACAAAAATGTTTCAAGTTTTTACATTTTCAAACTTGAAAATCTAAACAGAAACAGCACTTTTCAACGCTTTCCGAGACCAGAATGGAACTAGTCAGCGACAAGTAATTTATAAGGCAGCATAGCCCAATGCTTAAACTTTTTAAAATCAGAGACCTCAAGTTTCTCGCAATACCGCCAGCACAGCTATTCCATTTTCAAAAGAGGTCTTCCAAATGGAAAAATGACCGTAACTCGGAGAAGGTTACTCCGATTTGCATAAATTTTGCGCGGTTGCGATCGCATTATGACAGTCTTTCAGATAAACATTCGTCAAGTTTGTGATCTTTGGTGAAAGAGTCAAAGCCCACACGGTTTTCAATGTGTGACAAAAATGTTCGTTATTCATCGTTTTCACCGCGGAAAAATTTTTCTCCTATAAAACATTAGAACAACTAGTATTCACGTGACAAATTGAACAAATCTGAAAAAAAAACTGAAAGTATTCGATAAGTATTTTGCGATGTCCGAATCCAAAATATTTTTTTGTATGTAGGCCATACCACCTTCTTTTTTATCTTAAGGTGTTCAAGAATCACATTCAGCATTGCTAGATGGCTAAATGGTTAACATTGTGACCTGCTGTTGACAGGGTTCGGGTTCGATTCCCAGCTAGTGATTTCTTTTTCGAATAAAAAAACTATTGTCAGAAAAGAGGTGTCAAATCAGCATGAATATATGTAGTAGCAGGCATGCAGGTTGTATTGGCAGTTATGAAATGTGTGCTTGTCTGGCCCTAGCACAAAAAAGCATCTGGGCACTTGAAAAAGCTGTTTTTTTTTGTAAAAAATAAAGCTATCGCAGAGCAATTGTCAGTTTGTACTAAACCAGATTGCACAGCAACAACATGTCTCTTTAGCTTGATGGCTAAGTGTGGCACCTGTTGTTTCAAGAGTCCAGGTACGATTCCCAGTGGTGGAAGTTTTTGTCACGTAAAAAGTCTGTGCAAGTACAATTTTACTACCAACTATAATGTTTAAGAGTACTGACTGTGTTAATATTGACCTTTTCCAGTGAGTGGGTGATAGAGTAGTTGGTTGAGTGTATGTCTCTACTACATAGGTGCTTCGGTTCAGTTCCCATGTAGAGGTTTAGTTTTATTGATTCTCTAAAATACTCTTGTTTTTGCTCGCAAACACAAATCAATATCTAGTTAGTATTTTAGAGAATCTAAAATACTATTGTTATTGCTGTTTTTATTATTATTAGTATTTTAGAGAATCTAAAATACTATTGTTCTGCCTGTTTTTATTATTATTCTTTCGCGCAAACCTTAGCGAAGAGTAGCCACTTTTTCTCAAAAACTGTAATAGATAGAGCTACAATTTTTTTTGTGACGCGATTGATAGGCATCGGGACAAAAAGTAAGTTGGTTTTCGAAGTGACAGAATATTCCAGAACTGCGCAATCCAGGTACGAAAACAGGTAAAAAATCGTTTTCGAAAGCATCAAACTGGCTGAAAAATTGTAGACCCGATTGACGAAAAAATACCAAATTTTGAAAGATAGTGCATTTTGCTAACTTTCTGATTCGACATCATGACACGTCGATAAAAAAGCGTTTGGAAGCGGCCATCTTGGATTTTTGTGAAAATCACAGTTTTTAGCATAAAACAGCTTCCCGTTCGAGAACCAACTGGCCGAAGTAACTGAAATTTTGCACAAACATGTGCCATGGTGTATCGATGTACTATTTTGAACTTCAAAGCGATCGCACAAAACTGTTTCAATTTTTTACATTTTTAAATTTTAAAATCCAAAGAGAAACAGCATTTTTCAATGCTTTCCGAGACTAGAATGGAACTAGTCAGCGACAAGTAAAATATTACGCCACATAGCCCAATGCTTGAACTTTCTAAAATCAGTGACTTCAAGTGTCTCGCAATACCGGCGGCACAGCTATTCCATTTTCAGAAGAGGTCTTCCAAATGGAAAAATGACTATAACTCGGGGACGGTTACTCCGATTTGCATAAATTTTGCATGGTTGCGATCGCATTGTAACCGTCTTTCAGATGAACATCCGTCAATTTTCTAATCTTTGGTGAAAGAGTCAAAGCCCACACGGTTTTCAATGTGTGACAAAAATGTTCGTTGTTTTCCGTTTTAACAACGGAAAAATTTTTCTCCTCCAAAACTTCAGCGCAAACAGTATTCAGGTGACAAATTGAACAAATCTGAAAAAGTTGAAAATATTCGAGAAATATTTAGCGATGTCCGAAACCAAAATAGTTTTTTGTATGTAGGCCATACTACTATTTTTTTTATCTTTAGCTGTTTATGAACCACATTCAACATTGCTAGATGGCTAAATGGTTAACGTTGTGACCTGCTGTTGACAGGGTTCAGGTTCAATACCCAGGTAGGGAATTCTTTTTCACATAAAAATAAATATTGTCGGAAGGGAGGTGCCAAATCAGCATGAGTAAATGTAGTAGCGGGCACGCAGGTTGTATTGGCAGTTGTAAAATGTGTGATTGTCTGGCCCTAGCACAAAAAAGCTGTTTTTTTGCAAAAATAAAGCTATCGCAGAACAATTGTCACTCACTAAATTACATTGTGCATTAACAACATGTCTCTATAGCTCGATGGCTAAGTGTGGCACCTGTTGTTTCAAGAGTCCAGGTACGACTCCCAGTGGTGGAAGTTTTTGTCACGTAAAAAGTCTTTGCAAGTACAATTTTACTACTAACTATAATGTTTAAGAATATTAACTGTGTTAATGCTGTGCTTTACCAGTAAGTGGTTGATGGAGTAGTTGGTGGAGTGTGTGACTCAATGCAGCCAGGTCAGGTGTTCATTTCTCACCTATGATTATCAATGATTCTCTAAAATACTCTTGTTTTTGCTCGCAAACACAAATCGATATCTAGTTATTATTATTATTATTATTTTTTTTCTTATTCTTTCGCGCAAATCTTGCCGATTTCTAATCAGTTTTTCTCAAGAACCGTTATAGATAGAGCTACAGAGTTTTTTGCGACATGGCCGTGAGGCATCAGGCCAAAAAATGAGTTAGTTATGAGGCTACAGAACATTCCGGATTGTCGCAATTCGAGTGCGAAAACGGACGAACAATCGTTTTTCCAAGCATCAAAGTGGCTGATAAAACGAAGACCGTTTGGTGAAAAAATACGAAATTTTGAAAGATGGCGCATTTTGCTAATATTCTGATTCGACACCTTGACACGATGCTAAAAAGTCGTTCGGAAGCGGCCATCTTGGATTTTCAAGAAAAACCCGTTTTCAGCACAAAACAGCTTCCCGTTAGAGAACCACCAGGCCGATTCAGCTGAAACATGGTGCAAAGGTGTAATATAGTGTATCGATGTACCATTTTGGAATTCAGCGCGATCGTGCAAAACCATCTCAAGTTTTTTCATTTTTCATTTTTAAGATCTCAATAAAGACACTACTTTTCACCGCTCTCCCAAACAAGAACAAAACCTGTTAGAAGAAAAATGAAAATTTGAATTTATAGACCTATGCGGCGTCTGTCAAAAAGTTGACGTTCCAAAGTCATCGCAAGATCGCCAACACAGCTATTCCATTTCGAAAATGGGACCTCGAAATCAAATTATGGCTATAACTCAAGAACCGAAGATCCGATCACTTTACTTTTTTTGCCAAAGAGTTTCCCTCAAAACAGGCTTTTAGAAAAGTGGTCATTTGTTACCACTCTTTTCTGGCAAAACCTCGATCTCTGCATGAATAATCTAACTGTCGTATGATACATATGAAAAGCAAGCCCCTTTTTATTGACAAGTAAAACAATGCAATTGTCAAGTACGCTTATGGGCATTCTGGTTAGCACTTTGACCTGTTGCTTGTAGGGTCTGGGTACGATCCCCAGTTGTGGAATACCTTTTTTACTTGATACATAATTAAACAAATCTTTTCAATGATGACTGTGATGCTTAACATTATTCAGGTGGTTTCAATGTGTTTCTTCATGGAAAGTGTAGTGGTGTAGTTGGTTGAGTGTGCGTCTTTACTACTTAGCTACTGTGGCTCAAATCTGGTGTGATTTTTTTTGGGTATTTATTCTCTAAAATACTCTTGTTTTTGCTCGCAAACACAAATCAATATCTAGTTATTATTATTATTCTTTCGCGCAAACCTTAGCGAAGAGTAGCCACTTTTTCTCAAAAACCGTTAGAGATAGAGCTACAATTTTTGTTGCGACCCGATTGATAGGCATTGGGACAAAAAGTAAGTTGGTTTGAAAGTTACAGAACAATCCAGAACAGCGCAATTGAAGTGCGAAAACAGGTAAAAATTTGTTTTTAAAAGTATCAAATTGGCCGAAAAAACGTAGACCCGATTGACGAAAAAATACCAAATTTTGAAAAATGGTGCATTTCTCTAATTTTCTGATTCGACATCATGACACGACGTTAAAAAATCGTTCGGAAGCGGCCATCTTGGATTTTTGTGAAAATCACAGTTTTAAGTATAAAAGAGCTTCCCGTTAGAGAACCAACAGGCCGAATTAGCTGAAACTTGCAACAAACATGTGCCATAGTGTATCGATGTACCATTTTGAACTTCAAAGCGATCGCACAAAACCATCTCAAGTTTTTCCATTTTCAAATTTGAAAATCTAGACAGAAGCAGCACTTTTCAATGCTTTCCGAGACCAGAATGGAACAACTCAGCGACAAGTAACTTATTAGGCTGCATAGCCCAATGCTTGAACTTTCCAAAAGTAGAGACCTCAAGTTTCTCGCAATACCGCCAGCACAGCTATTCCATTTTCAAAAGGGGTCTTCCAAATGGAAAAATGACCGTAACTCGAGGACGGTTACTCCGATTTGCATAAATTTTGCGTGGTTGCGATCGCATTATAATAGTCTTTCAGATAAACATTCGTCAAGTTTGTGATCTTTGGTGAAAGAGGCAAATCCCACACGGTTTTCAATGTGTGACGAAAGTGTTCGTTATTTACTCTATTCACCGCGGAAAAATTTTTCTCTTTTAAAACTTTAGCACAAACAGTATTCAGGTGACAAATTGAACAAATCTGAAAAAAATTGAAAATATTCGATAAGTATTTAGCGATGTCTGAACCCAAAATATTTTTTTGTATGTAGGCCGTACCACCTTCCTTTTTTATCTTAGGCTGTTTGTGAATCACATTCAACATTGCTAGATGGCTAAATGGTTAACATTGTGACCTGCTGTTGACAGGGTTCGGGTTCGATTCCCAGGTAGGGATGTCTTTTTCGCATTAAAAAACTATTGTTAGAACGGAGGGGCCAAGTTAGCATGACTATATATAGTGACGGGAGTGCATGTTGTATTGGCAGTTGTGAAATGTGTGCTTGTCTGGCCATAGCACAAAAAAGCATCTATGCACTTGAAAAAGCTGCTTTTTGTAAAAATAAAGCTATCGCAGAACAATTGGCAGTTTGGACTAAACTAAATTGTGCGTCAACGACATGTCTCTATAGCTCGATGGCTAAGTTTGACACCTGTTGTTTCAAGAGTCCAGGGACGATTCCCAGTGCTGGAAGTTTTTTTCACGTAAAAAGTCTTTGCAAGTAAAATTTTACTACTAACTATAAGGTTTAAGAATAATGACTGTGTTAATATTGTCCTGCTCCAGTGAGTGGTTGATGGAGTAGTTGGTGGAGTGTGTGATTCAATGCAGCCAGGTCAGGTGTTCAAATCCACTTGACATCAATTATAATTTTTATTCTCTAAAATACTTTTGTCTTCACTCGTGAATACAATTTCATCTAGTTCTTCTTATTCTTACTATTTTACGGCGAATATTGTACCACAGTGGCGACTTTTTCTCAAGAACCGTGATAGATAAAGCTACAGAGTGTTTTGCGACACGGTTGGCAGGCATCGGGCATTAAAGTAAGTTGGTTTACAAATTTAGAGAACATTCTAGAACATCGCAATTCGAGTGCAAAAACGGGTGAAGAATCGCTTTTTGAAGCATCAATGTGGCTGATAACACGTAGACAAATGGATCAGAAATTACGAATTTTTGAAAGGTGGTGCATTTCGCTCACTTTTTGATTCGACACCATGAAACGTCGTCAAAAAACCGTTCGGAAGCGGCCATCTTGGATTTTCCAGAAAAAACCATTTTCAGCATAAAACAGCTTCCCGTTAGAAAACCAACAAGCCAAATTAGCTGAAACTTGCAACAAACATGAGCCATTGTGTATCGATGTACCATTTTGAACTTCAAAGCGTTCGCACAAAACCGTTTCAACTTTTTCCATTTTTCATTTTGAAAATCTAAATAAAAACAGCACTTTTCAATGCTTTCCGATACCATAATGGAGCTAGTCAGTGAAAAATAAAATGTCAGGCCACATAGCCCCATGCCTGAAATTTCAAAAATTGTAGACCTCAAGTTTCTCGTAATACCTCCAACACAGCTATTCAATTTTCAAAAGAGCTCTTCCAAACCGAAAAATGACTATAACTCAGTGACGGTTACTCCAATTTGCATACATTTTGCATGGTTGTGATCACATTGTAACTGTCTTTTGGATGATTATCCGGAAAAATTCTGATCTTTGTTAAAAGAGTCTAAGCCCACACAGTTTTCAATGTGTGACAATAATGTTCGTTCTTTACTGTTTTCACCGCGGAAAAATTTTTCTCCATCAATACTTTAGCTCAGATAGAATTCATGTGACAAATTGAACAACTCTGGAAAAAATTGAAAACATTTGATAAGTATTTAGCGATGTCCTCACCCCAAAATAGTTTTCTGTATGTAGGCCATACTACCTTCTTTTTATTTTAAGCTGTTTATGAACCACATTCAAAGTTACTAAATGGCTAAATGGTTAACATGCTGACCTGCTGCTGGCAGGTTTGGGTTCGATTCCCAGGTAGGGATTTCTTTTTCGCATAAAAATAATTATTGTCAGAAGGGAACTGCCAAGTCAGCATGAGCATATGTAATAGCATAAGTGCATGTTGTATTGAAAGTTCCGAAGCATGTGCTTGTGTCGCCCCAGCACAAAAAAAGCATCTAGACACTTCAAAAATCTGCTTTTTGCAAAAAGCAAAGGCTATCGCAAAACAGTTGTTATTATGTACTAAATTACATTGTGAATCAGCAACATGCCTATATAGCTCAATGGCTAATGTGGTTGCCTGCTGTTTCATGGATCCAGGTATGATTCCCGGTGGCAGAAAGATTTTTTTCACGTTTCAAGTCCTCGCAAGTACATCTTTGCTGCGAAAAATAATGTTTACGATTATTGGGGGTGTTAAAGTTGTGTCGTTTCAGTGAGATATTGATGGCTTAGCTGATGCCGTACGTGAATCAAGGCAGCCAGTACAGGTGTTTAAGTCCAATTGGCATTGTTTTTTTAAATTGATTCTCTAAATTACTCTTGTTTTTGCTCGCAAACACAAATCAATATCTAGTTATTATTGTTATTTTTATCATTAATATTATCATTATCATTGTCATTGTTTTTATTATTACGATAATCATTATTATTATTTTTTCTGTTATTAATATTAATATCATTACTATTACTATTATTATTACTATTTTTAATATTATTACTACTATTATTTTATCACAATTACTATTACTCGTGCTCGTGCTCTTTCTTGCGCTCTCGCTCTTCGCTCTTGCCCTCACTCTCGCCCCCACTATCGTCCTCGCCTTCGCTCTCGCTACTGCGATTGCTGTTGCTACTACTGTTACTACTGTTACTACTGCTACTACTGCTACTACTGCTACTACTGCTACTACTGTTACTACTGTTACTATTGTTACTACTGTCACCACTGTTACCACTGTTACCACTGTTACCAGCCTTACCACCTTCAACACCGTCAACACCGTCACCACCATCACCACCGTCACCACCGTCACCACCGTCACCACTGTTACAACCGTTACAACCGTTACCACCGTTACCACCATTACCATCGTCACCACCATTACCACAGGTACCACCGTTACCACCGTTACCACTATTCCCACTGTTATCACTGCTATCACTGTTATCACTAATATAGGAGCAGATCTCCGTCATGGAAATAACATTCTCCTGGTCCCAAGTACCTTTTTGTTAGCACCAGTTACCATGAGAAGCTGATGGTACTTATTTTTGTGCACCTGGCTTGATTGGATTAAAATATAGTTTGTAATTGTATGATTAACTAAGTATTTATTGAGCAGGGGTTGTCTTTATTATGGTTTGTACGATGATTTAGATTTGGGTGATTGAGTATCGTATAACAATGAAGTGTTGTGCCTTTTTTCGTTGGTAGCAGGTACGATGAGAGCCTGAAAGGTATCCTTTTGTTCAACCAGGTGTTATCGTCGTTTTATTTTTTGAGTAATTTATTGTATTAAACATTTATTGTGCAGGGGGTTTAATTGGGATCTGTATGTTGATTTAGATCATGAGGTTGCTTAGTTTATAAACAGAGTATTTAAGTTTATACTGAGATTTGTATTGTGAGTTTTATTGTTGGATTAACATTGTATAGTTATTGGTATATTTTTATTACTAAGTATGGTTTTATTATACAAAATTAAACATTAAAGGTTTGTATTATATTTTGTATATTAGGTAAGCTACAATGGATAAAAGTTTTATAACAACCATTATAAAGTTTAAGTTTTCATAAGATGCTTGTACTAGTAGGGGAATAAAGTATATAGGAGTTTAATAAAGTGTTTGTAATATCTAAGATAATCTTATAATGAATGGTAAAGATAGTCTACTAGTTATCATCAGCGCTGAGCTCCCCTTTAAAACCATTGAATTCCTCGTGTAGTAAATCCTCAATATCAGCTTCAGCATGTGATTTTGGTATCTCCCTCATGGTGTGGAGATGACATTTATCGGGCCTGAATTTTTCTGGGAAATCTTGAAGAATTCTTGAGGACTTTATTTTTAGAACTTGTGTTATAACTTACCATCATGAATTTAAAACTGTAAAGCAATTAAAGCTTTTTGTTTCTTTAATTATTATTTAACATCTTTTGTTATTATTAAAACTTTCTCTGGTTCTACTACGAGCAATGCTTGTAGTGGAGTTATCTGTCCAGTTTTTCTTCTACGAGCAGTGTGTTGGATAACGAGTTTGTGTGTTATAGGAGGTTCAAGGTTATAACATAGGTTCTATTGGCATTGGCTTAACAAGGAATACGGACACACACACGGTTACGGGAACTTAGGCTAATTGGATAAGAGCTGAATAGCGGTCTTCTTGAGTTGATAGTTGATGGTGAGTAGACGTGTTTTGTGTTGTGTCTCTTCGTACTCTTCATCTAACATGGCGCAGTCGGCATAGAACTTGGTGATATTGTTATTTGTGTATTATTGGAATTATTTATTGGTGCAAGGGAGGTGTGTGCGAGGCTTTTGGTGCCGTGTGGGCACTAAAAGAGAGAGGTGTAGAGGTGCTAGGGCCGCGTGGGTCCTCCGTGGTGTGTGTGTGGTGATAGAGGTGTGTGTAGAGTAGAGGTGTTGGGTGTTTCAGAGCTGTGTGAGCTCTCCGTGTTCGGTGTTTAGGTGTTTAAAGGGATATTGGTGCAGTGTTAATTATTTTTGGTGAAGTGGTGATTTGGTGTTGTTGTTAATTATTTACCGGGATTAAGGTACAGTGTTTATACGTGGTGTCAAGTATTTATTTGTGGCGTTGTGGTTGATTATTTACCGGGATAAGGGTACAGTGGAGGTAATACGTGATATTGTGGATATTATTGTGTTGCATTTAATTGTGCATTGGTGGATAAGGGAACAGTGGATATATTTTGGGATATTGTGAATTGCTATTGTTGCTATTGTTGTGTTGTGCATTGGTTATTACTGTGGTGGAGAGGTGCTACTGTATTGATACAATCATACAGATATTGTTGGGTGTTTACTGTGTTAATTAATTAGAACAGGGATGAGTAGGAGACTTGACTTGTCGTCATTTCCGAAGCTAAGGTTAGCGGGTAGCAATGTGTCTGAGGAATTCAACAATTGGTTGACTCAGTATAAGGTGTCTGCTGAGGTAGCAGCTTTAACTTTGGGTACCGAGAAGGTGGAAATTCATGGAGATGAGGTTGTTGTAGATGTGTTTAGAGGTAGAACTAAACTACTAGCCTTGTTAAGTGCTATAGGTAGTGATGGTATAGGGGTATTGCAGTCACTGGGATTTGATTTAAATGACCAAACTGATGGTGGGTTTGATAGGGCAATAGATTTGTTAAAAGGCCACTACGACCGTAGCGAAAGTGTCTATGTTAAGACAATGAGGTTTGTGACAGTGTCACAGGCTTGTGGGGAGGATGAAAGGGAATATTTACTCAGAGTTGAGAAATTAAGCAGGGATATGGATTTTGGGCATGAAAACGATGAGCTAAGGCAACGTTTTTCAGTTGCTCTGGCAGTCAATGGCTTAAGGGATTCATCTGTGCGTAAATTGCTTATGCAAGAGACCACGCTTAGCTGGAGAGATTTAGGTATTAAGTTGGCAGCCAGGCAGTTGGCTATTGCTTCAGAAGAAATTCTGAATGCCTCTAGGACTGGCCGTTTGGTATATGAGGTAGCCAAGTATAGACAGGGAAGTCCACGGGAGGAGGTGGATAACAAAGTTACATACCGTTCAAGGGACAGTACTAGGCCTGGAGATGGTAATGTGGAAAAGGGCTCCTATTCCCGCGGCCATAGAAGCCGCAGCCCAGGGGAGAGGAGTAGCGAGTATAGAGGGTATCATGACCATAAGGGAGATAGGCATTATAAGAGTAGGTATGGTGCGGAGTCTTATAGACACCGCAGCCCGGAGGGCAGTTATTCTCCTAGGTACGAGACGACGTCCTATGGACGCCGTAGCCCGGATAGCTGGCATTCTCCTAGGTATGAGGCGACGTCTCAGAGACGCCGGAGTCCAGATAGTAGGTACTCTCCTCGGTCACCTCGAGGTTCACCTACATCGGGTAGAAGGTCTGGAAGGTTTAGCTCCCCAACTGGCAGGGACAACTGTTTCCAGTGTGGTAGGATGGGACATCAAGTCCGTCATTGCCCGGATGTAAGGTGTTTCCGGTGTAATCTGAGAGGCCATACCTCTAGCGATTGCAACAATAGGTGGGAAGGTGACAATAACAGGTCACAGCACAGGGATAGTAGTGGTAATGAAGGTTCTCCACGTAAAGTGAGATTTGTGAACAATGTTGTTGGTGATACTGGTAGCAGGAAATGTAGCATCAAACGCTTGGTGAAAGTAAATGGTAAAGAGGTAGAGTTTGTGTTAGACACTGGAGCTGAAGTGTCGGTGGTAACTGAGGATACTGGCAGGTTTCTGAATTTGAGATTAAGTAACCCTGTTAATGATCTCATCGGGGTTGATGGTTCCAGGCTGAATGTTAGCGGGAAGTCAAATGTTTGTATTAACGACTTTCCCAGATCTATAGTGACGTCAGTTTATGTTGTAAAAAGGTCCTCTGTGAACCTGTTAGGTATTGAGGATATCAGAAAACTCAAACTGTTAACAAACGGTAATGAGTTACGAGTTGAAGGCCAGTGTATGCAAGGTGTATGGGAATGCAAACGTACTGCTGGTATAAAGGATACAGTGGAGCAAATGGGAACGCCCATATCTAGTGGTGGTGACAATGTCTCACCAATGCAGATGGTGCAGAAAGGTTCGGCTGGTACCACTGCAAAAGCTAGAGCCACTTCAGGGTGTGCTACAGCTGGTGCTAAGGGGTACAGCAGTGTGGTGAAAGGTAGACAGGTACAGGGTGAGAGCGAGGCGTTTGGTAGCAGATTGTCTGAGTCCTTGGTGAGTGAAGGTGTTCTGGGTGATGAGGATTATGCTAGTAGACGCGCGCGTCTTGAGGCTGAAAAGAGAGAGATTGAAGGGGTGTATCATATGGCGATGCAAAGGTATGAGCAGGGTGTGAGGGAGCTCGAGGAAGAGCAGGAGTGTATCTTGGTGATCAGGCGGGCTATGGCCAAAATGAGGCAGTTGAGATCTGGGGCTGGTAGCAAAGCCCCATCGACGGTGGTGTGTAACACCTCGTCGAGTTTCACTGTGAAAGCAGTGCCCGCACCTAGTGTGGAAGGCTCTAGCGCACAGAGGGAGGAGTCCAAGACCCCCTCGGGCTCTCAGAGCAGTGCCAGATGGGTGCACGAGGTAGAGGAGGAAGAACGGGTGACCGGTAGCAACACCAGTGTCAAGATTGAGGTTCAGCAGGAGGCGAATGGGGAAGATACCGTAGAGGTTGACCCTAGTGCACCACTTCAAAGGGAAGATACTGGGCAGAGAATTGCTCTGGTTGACCCGATAGGAAGTGTGGTACATGAGCAGTCGGGGCCGGCTGCTCCGAGGGATAGTGGAATTAACGGTGAACCCCTTGGGGTTGAGTTGGAGTCGAGGGATGTGGTTCGACAGGGTGTTGGAGGTCCAGAGAGTCCAGAGGGCGATCTGATGGAAGTCTCTAAGGGTTCAGACTGAGAGCTGTGAGGTAACGAGGGACACTTGGTAAGGAGGTTAAGTATTAATAAGGTATGTATATGTTACAGGTAATCATCTCAGGTATGTATGGTGTGTGGCTTTGTTTTCACCCCTGGTATTTAGGCTTGACATATGATTTAAGGCTAGTGCTTCAGCTAACCATGATTAGTTAGGCTTGATCGCACGCAATGGTAACTGGTCCCTTGGTATAATGTCAGCTTGGTCGCTCACTGGGTTTATCAAAGGGGGGGCATGTTGGATAACGAGTTTGTGTGTTATAGGAGGTTCAAGGTTATAACATAGGTTCTATTGGCATTGGCTTAACAAGGAATACGGACACACACACGGTTACGGGAACTTAGGCTAATTGGATAAGAGCTGAATAGCGGTCTTCTTGAGTTGATAGTTGATGGTGAGTAGACGTGTTTTGTGTTGTGTCTCTTCGTACTCTTCATCTAACACAGTGCTTGTAGCAAAAACCGTCACGTTTTCGGTAAAGATTGCAAGCGTTTGTGTAAACTGACGTGAATAATTTTTCATAGCATCGTGTAGAACAGAGAATTGCCTATTTTCTGGTTTTTGTTTGAAGACTGTAGGACCTTCTAAACGGAAACAGTTCCAAATATCCTTGACCCATCATTTCCTGTTTTCAATTTCGGAATATTTTTGATAATTATGGACAATTGTTTTCTGGAAAGGAGCAAGCATATTGTTTTCTTCTTCTGATTTAGTTAGTTTATTGATATTTTAGCTTTTTAGAGCTCTCTGATAATGGAATTGAAGGTTAGTAAGCTAGTAATTAATTATTTGGATACGGCATTGATAATAAATAATTAATTTTAATTTTTTTTTATTATTTTCGAAAAGTTGTTGATTGATGTTGTTCTTTACATCAAAATGTAGATCTAAATATTCCTAGTTCATTCGTGCATCAATGAGGGCTTTATATTGGCTAATAAAAAAATTAATAATTATTTTCAGAAAAAAAAAACTTTCGAAATTTTCAGTAATCTGTGCAGCCAGTGCTAGATTGTTGTTGCAGTGTTCTAACACTTCTTTTGCAATTTTTTGCTTCAAATTTTGCTAGTCTTATCAGAATTTTGTCCTCTTTTCAGCTGTGCTATCAGTTTTACGATTAGTGTGTTATTTCTTTTATAACTGGTTGATTTGTTGAGATCATTACTAAAAAATGGTCTCTGAACTAAAAAAATAATAAAAGTAGTTTAGACTGGTGGAATCAATATGTCATTAATTCTCCTAAGAGGAGAGAGAGTGTTGATTCATATGAACATAGATATGTTACCATATCAGGTATAGATGAATTTTAATAAAATTCTGAAAATTGAACTTTTTTGCAAAAGCGGATGACTTATGAGGTAATTTATTGGTCGAAGCTGATGAAATTCAAAGAGTTTTAAACAAACAAAAAAAATTAAGTGTACATAACAGTTAATTAAAGAAAATTATGAATTCTCAAAGAGTTCTCAGGATTCCAGGACTGATAGAAGTCATCCCAGCACCCTCCTCATTGTACTTTGCTTGACAGCAATTTTGTTCCCAATCAGTGCTGCTGGATGAAGAGAGAAAGATGACATTGTGGTAAGTATTCGCATTCGCACTCCTTTTTTTCCATTTGTAAATCATCACACCCGGAACACAATTTTTAATTTCTTTAACGTATATGTTTGGTAATAGAATTCTTCTTCCTTTTCTCTTTCAATTCTTTTCCAAGACATGACGGATGCAATTCACAACAGATTCTTCTCCAATAAATCAAGGAGGTATGATTTTTTCAACAACATCGATTTAAGGAAAAACCGCACTTTGCTTGAAATTCCTGAGATATTCAATGTTGAAGCTGAGTTGGAGATCCTCCTTGGTCATCATTCTCAAATGTTCAGTTGCAGCAGTGATTTCTCTCACGGTTATGCGTTTTGTGCTGACGCGTTTGAGATCATAGCAAGTAGTGTTTTTATTTTTGTGATTTCCCACTTCACCCAAGGCGACGACATTATAAGGTAACGGGTAATGAGAAAGATTGATGTTCTCTCTGAAGTTCTTTTGCCTCCGGATTGCCATAGTAGGTGACAACATAGAAATCCCAATATACACCAGTATTGCAATTGACAGAAACGACCTCCATAACGGTTGGGACTGCGAAGGTTGTTAGCATTTGAAAAGTTCCGATGTTTGGCAATTCATTCGCTTTACACCCTTCGAGAGACTGAGCCATCTTTAGAGCTTCATCTGTATTGGAGAGCGTTCCCTTACCATCTTGCTTTTCACGGTCTTGCTTTGTAGGCATAATCAATATACGGAGAGCTCGCGTCTTTGCTGGTAACCTTTTGCAACAGAATAGTTTCTCTTAGGATTGATTTGATGGTTTTAACTTTGCTTTCTGTTGGATTTGGGGTGCTGGGATGAGATCTATCGGTCCTGAAGTCCTGAGAAATCGTTTAGAATTCTTAGTCTTCTTCTGTTGCCTATTATGTAAGCTTAATTTAAGTTGATTGTTTAATAATGACAAAAAATGTTAAAAAATAGTTAAATGAACAAAAAGCTTTAATTGTTTTAAAGTTTTAAATTAAATATGGTAAAAATTAACACAAATTTTAAAAAGGAATTCCTCAGGAATTCTTCAAGACTTCCCAGAAAACTTCAGGATCGATAGATGTCATCCCAACACCGGAGTTGGATTCAGGCAAATGAGAGCTCCAGGAATTTCATCCATTGTAATTTAAAAAACAAAGATCAATGTTTGTAATACTTTAATGGAATTGCACAGGGCTGCCATCATCTGCAGCCGGCACTACTCATATGCTAATCAACCTATGCCTATTCAAGATCATCTATATATCCATTACTACTGGAGTACGCTTGAACGCCTCCAACAGTGCAGCTGCACTACCACTTAGCATTAGCCAGCAGGAAGGACTTTTCCCGCCTCCAGTAGCTATTTTAATCATGGCACGTGTCACATGCTAGTTTGTTTATATGTTTTTGACCAATCACATTATTATACGCCTCGTTGATTTTATACCTCATTTATAAACACTTCCTCTTAGCCCAGCAGGGCAGTTATTGTTTAGTATTTGTTGAGATACTGTCTAGCGAGTAGCGCGTGCTTAGCTAGTGTGATACTAGCCAGTTACATCCGAGACAGCTGAGGATCGTTAGAGACTACAAGGAAGAGGTTCTTGGAAGGCGTATCAGAGAAGACACTTAGGACCCTAGTAGCAACGCCCAGCTAAAGGACTGTACTGCCAGACGCCTAGCTCCGTATACTCGACCAGTATTCAGAGACAATGCAACTACTTTTATCCTTATACTAAGTAGCAATTTTGTGCGTTGTTAGAGTGTATAGTAATAAAGTCATTGCTATCACCGTCAACCTGGTAGAATCTGTTTGGCCAGTTGCCAAATATCGTTGTGCCTGCTTACCAGCAGCATTCTGTCATCTCCGTTTGAGAGACACACCTTGGCCTTGACACTCTGTAGCCACAGCTACCACTGAAACACAGAGTCAGCCATCATCTTACAGCAATCTTGTAATACCAGTAACCGTATTCCTCTTCTAACACGGGGAAAACCGTTACAATACTATAAACAAATGACATAACATAACTCCTTTTTAAAAAGCTGAACTTTCAAAGTTCAATTAAAAGTGAGTAAATAAAAACTTCGATGCTAACTATCTGATGTTTTTCAATGTAACCAGTTTATTCTTAACAACTTAGGGTAAATAATAATAATCATCTATCATCAAAAATGTTAGGAACTAGTTAAAAATTGTTTAACACCGGTAGAAGTACTTAACTAGTAGCGCTGAATAAAACAATATTACTTCAGTCCTAGTGGTTTACTCTCAGAATTGTGGGATTTAAACACAAATACATATAGCTCTTCATAAAATCAATAGATAGACAGATGCTCTTTTAGCCAATAATAAAACAGAGAATAAAATAAATGAATCCTTATCAATTATTATTAGAGTGTAATATAACATCTTTTTGTTAAATTTAAAAGTTTAATAATGTTTATTTTTATTTTCAGCAAAGAGAATGGAGATGGAGGAGGATAGTGATGTAAAAATACAGGAGGATTGGGATTGGCTCATGAAAAATCATAATGCTATCAGACTTCCGAATGATGAAAAAATAGATGATGAATACACAAACGATAATCGCATACATGAAATGGAGATTGAGCTTGAAAATTTTTGTCAAAAAAAACAGCTGCCCCTCGAGTTTCACCATCTGCTGAAAATAATCAGACCTTTAGTAATCAGTGAGTTTTTAAAATAATAAATAATAATACTGGAGTACTTTTTTAGTTGCACACTGTACAGACTGCATCATTCAAAGCAGAATTGTTATGTGTTATCATCTGTATTGTAGACAAGAGACAGTTTATCAGGAGATAAATGTAAAAGAGAGAGATGGAACTCAAGTCCTTATTAATCCATGAGTCTTTAAAATAATAAATAATAGCTGTGGAGTAATCTTTTTGTTACATTCTGTACATAGTGCATATTTCAGACCAGAATTACTATGTATAATCATCTATATTGTAGACAAGAATCAGATTATCAGGAAACAGATGTGAAAGAGAGAGATAGAATGCCAGTCAATTGGAAATGGTTTGAAGAAAGGTTAACCTGTTTTTGCTTACCAGATGAAGTAGTTAATCAGATAGGATTCTGTGTTGAATGCTCAGGAGCGGATGTCAGTAAAATAGTTGAAGACATGGAACCGGTTGTGGGAGTTGGAGCTGAAAAAGTGATAATGCTCCAATGATGCACAATATTGAGGATTGAAGAAGAAGATGATGATGTTGAAAAAGAAAAAAGACAAGGACAAGAAGATGCACAAGAAATCAGTGATTTAATGTTTGAAACACCAAGTCGAACATCATCTCTAGGTATTGTTGATGATAGCACACCTCCGACTCTTGGTGATGAACAATGAAATGACTTGATAGCCAGATATTGGGGTGCTATGAAAACCAAACACAGAACGGGAAGAGTCATAGAGGTTTTAAACGTAAGACTTTGGATTGGAATTCAAAGAAACCAATGTGATTTCTACCAAAATGACTATCATGGATCAGAAGCGTTGGAGTTGTTGAAAACAGTTTGGACACAATTGAGTTTGAGAGCAAAAGTCAACTTGTTTACTGGAAAATAAAAAGGACTGTGAACTCCAATACTTTCATTTGCCATCCCACAATGATACTGTATATCTGAGAGCTCGATTGATTGAAGCCAAAGAACAGCTCGATCAATTCTTTACCGACGTTGCTGAGACCGATCATCATACTGATAGCTTGAGATGAAGACCAAATACGGTTTGGAGACTGACGTTGATCACAAACGTTACGTTTTCTTTTTACAAATTGATCAGAATTGGAAGAATCGGCTCACCTGGAATGACTTTACCCTCTCACATTCTCAACAACAGGTACATACGGTTCATATTGAAAACTCTCGATGGGAAACGAATCACTGACAATCTTGGTTTTTTTCAGGTGTTTAGCATTGAACAAAGAACTGCAAAAAACTAAAGGCTTTACAAAAACTCCAACAGACTTTTCGACAGAACGATACTTCAATGTATTTCGAAGGTTCATCGGTTTTGACATCACAAAAGAGCCGACAGTGAGAGGTTACAGGATTAACCGAAAAGAAAAATGAGTGAGAGAGTCGGACTGGGTGGTTTTGGAAAAAGCTTTTCAACTCAAGATAAGCGGTGTTTTCTCTAAGTGAAGATAAGACTTCAACGGTTATTTAGAAGTCAAATGTGAGATACAAGGAAAAACTCTATTTGGATCATTATATGGATCAATTCAGTTTCATCACAAACTTTAAAGGATAGCCAAAGCCTACAAATGTCCAACGTGTTCTGCTTTTTCTGACAGATTGAGTAATCTGAAAAATCATAGGTGCTCAAGCTCAGACACAACAACCATGGAATTTTTTGGAGGTGAATATAAGTAGTAATATATGAGCAGATCTCCCTACCAAGTGTTTTTTTGTGGGGTCATTATCTGGGGTTATGCAATGGGTTACGGCGTTGGATGAATTCGCCGAGTTTATATTGTATTTTACTTGAGGGGTACTTGAGTGGCATTTGAGTGGCATTTAAGTGGCATTCGAGTTTTGGTTATTATTTTACTTAATTTGAACTTATATGGTATATACATTTTGAATGTATGGCATTTAAGTTTTGATAATTTCTTTTCATAACTCGAACTCATATAGCATCTTGAGACAGAGGAGAGAGGAGATACATCTACCTTGAATAAATTCATTGATTAAAAGCGAATCAATGTATGGCTATATACATTTATTACATAATAAGCAGGGGTAAAATCTCCTCATATAATATAGCTAGATACATAATTCGAACTCATATATACATTGAATGCTATAAAATATATCAGACGATAAAGTTAAATATTCATCTATTCTTTATCGATATTTATAAGGATGATGAAAGATTTTTTGTATTTTATATACATATATAGTTATAGTAACTGTGGTAAAAGAAGTCTATTATGAAGGTTTTTATTTAAGCCAAAGTAGGCTCGGTAGATACTCCATCAGAACACACTCGTCTTTTAGCATAAAAATATGTGAGTCCTCGTTTTATTTGGTTGTATGTCAACATTTTTTGATCCTTTACTACAAATCCTCGATTTTTACCCATAAACGACTTTTTTGTGTTCAATACATTTAGATAACTGTCTTTGTTCAATTGATTAATTCGTTTGTTCAAACCTTTTGAGCTAAACTTGTTTCCTTTTTCTCCCCAGCAGTAATAGGATTTAGAGTTAAGTGCAACAATTCCATCTCCGGTAAATTCCTCTTTAAACAGCCCAGGTGTTCTTTTTCCGTGTTTTAGTACTTTTTCACAACAGTCTTGCATGCTCCATTCTAAACCCATTGTTTTGATTCTTAAAAACTCATCCCTATGTTTGTCACAGTATGGGCGTGGAAACCAATCACCATATTCATTGTAAAACTCTTTTTTCATACTTGGTTTTACCAGTGTTTCTAATGTTCCGCTCAACGCCATGTATGCGCTATCTGTATCCATTTCAACATATTGGAAATCACTTCTGTCAATATATCTATAAATAAAAAGTTTGTTTCGATTTCAATTATTTGGAAGTTTTACTTACTTACACATAATAATGGTAGGGAATTAGGTTTCACTTACTTATCCATAAAGTCGTAGTAAAACTGTAGCATTCTCAGTTTAGCATACTGTAGCACGGAGAAACCCAAGTGTACTGGAACATTCATAGTTAGCTGAAATGATGGTGATACTGATTAGCAAAGTAAACTTGTGGAATATAAATTTTGAATTGCAAAATAATTGTTTTAAAACTTACTAGCTTTTTACAGGTTACGATTTCATAAAAATCATCTGCTATCTCTTCCATGGCGATAAATTTGTTTCCTCTGATACGAAATGAAGCTTTTCTGGCACCTTCGATGAACTTGATGGTGGTATGTTTTTCTTTATCAGTGATTGTTTTTCCATAAGCAGCATTTCCTACCAACTTGCTAGTAGTAGCGAGTAATTCTTGACTAGGGTCTGCATCCCCCATTCTCCTAGCGTCTGAAACCGATGTTCCAAAAGCTTCAAAAGCTTTTCTAGGAATATATTCTATTAGTTGATAAACTTTGGTGACTTTCAATCCTTGTTTCAAGTACCATTTCAACAAAGGACTCATTAGCAATATCTTATCTCCGTACATACTTCCAACTAATGAGCGTTGAGGAGTCTTTAAAAACCCTTCGGCTTCAGCAAAGACTTTCATTTCATCGCTCAAGTGTTCTCTGGTTAACATCGTATTTTTAAAAATCGGAGGCATTTCGGAGAACTTTTCTTCCTCTTCCTCAGGAACTTCGATGTCACATTCAACAAATCCGAAGAATTCTTCTGATTGAACTCTCTCCAACACTTCTTCTTGATTCAGCTTTTTTTCAAGTATTTTTGGGTAGAAAGAATTGTAAAACGTGTTGACAAATTTTTGTAAATTTGTATGAGTTTTGACACGATTCATCCAGTCACACTCCCAAATCGAGATTACGGTGTAACCTAATGCTCGAAGATATTCTTCATTTTCCATCGTAGTTTTAAACAGATTTGCTTTTGATTTTCTTCCAGTAGCTTGAAGCTCTTGTTCTTTAGCGTTGTTATAAGAGCAGTCGTGTCCATGCCAAAAACATCCGTGGAATTGAAAGACATGACGATTTTCAACACAGAAACCATCAACTGGTAATCCTCGCTGTCCGAGAGTAACTTCTCCTCCATTGAGCTGATGTCTGATATTGATTTTTTTTGAGAACATTTGGAACTGTAACCAGCTATGAGCTATCTTGCTAAATTTTACTGGTTCAGCGACAAAGGAGTTTTCGATTTTTCGTCTTCGAGGATAGCCAGTAGGCATTGATTGCATCATACACCATAAATAGAGCGCATTTGCATCAACTCCATAGATTCTATCACAAATCTTTGCTTCTTTTCCCAACCAATGTTCTCTAATTTTAGTTATACCTTTTTCGTGATATCTATGCATCACTAGACTTGGTCCACCAACTATATTTTTCTTTATTAGAGGATAAAGTTCTGCATTGCAGTTGTCAAGCAGACAAATTGGGAGAGTCTGACGAAACGAGTTACCAAGTTCATCAAAATTCAAGTATGTAGAGAGGTATGGAGGGGGTGGTTGAGGTGCTTTGTTAAACATCCATCGAATCGCTAATCCTGGTAAAGATATACCATCTTTTAACATATCAATCCCATGCTCTCTGTAGATTGATCTTTGTCTTTCCAACGCTTGAACAAATGGTTTTACATCCAAGTTGTTGTACCATTTTAAAAAATCCCTCATTGTCTTCATGTCGTTATTTTTCCATGCTTCTTGACAAATTATGTACTCTTCTTCACTGATATTCTTTTGTTTTAAAGAACTGTAAAAAGCTTCTCTTGGAGGTAGATGTTCTTGATTAAGTTGTTCCAAGTCTTTCATCCATTCATAAGGAAAAAATCCTTTTCCGGCTTCACATTTGTATGCTTTGAGATACATTTCATAGCTATATCCAGGAGCAATGAAGTTTGTGCAATCTAAAAACAAAAAAGATCCTATTCCGATAACAGGCATCTTGGTTCCTTTTTTTATAACAAAATCAAAATCTGTGTCGGAGACATCTTTCAATTTTTGAAGCAGTTTTCCTTTCATCACATTGACATCATAAGTCTGTGAATTGAAACCTAGAATAGGGAGTTTTTTCATATAGCTGTACAAATCATCCAGAACTTTTTCAGCTCCTGTTCTACGTCTGAAACGATTTTTTTCAAAATCACTACGAAACTTTTCTTCAGCTTCTTCCAGTCGTTGTAATTCACCTTCTATCTGTTTTATGATTCGCGAAAACTGTTTTTCCAATCGGCTATATGATTCTTCACTAATATCATCCAAGTATTCAATGAACTTTCCAACGCATTCATCATCATCCCCATTATTGACAATACAACGCGGGTTGTTGAAGCCTGGTACGTTTGAACAAATTGAAATACTTAAAAGTTTATGCTCATTCGTGTAAATGGTTGTGTCTGTATCTCGATCTTTTTCGCAATTAGGTAACAAACACTCTATGTCAAATGTTGCAAAAAACGGATAGTATCTCAAGGAATCATCTGACCCGATATCTATCCCGAATTGAACCTTCAGTTTGTCGAATATTGTAGCAGTAGGACTGTATTGCCCTCCAGAAAACTGCATAGTTGTTGCCTCTGAAATTGAACATCTGTGTCTTTTCAGATTCCCCAATCTATCATAACAAGTAGAACAGGTTGGACATCTGTAGGCTTTGACATACCCTTCCAAGTTTGTAATAAGACTGAAGTGATTGATATAAAGATCCAAATATAGATTCTCCTTATAACTGGAGTTTGAATTCCAAATAACTGTTGAAGTCATATCATCATTTAAAGAAAACACTGTTATCTTCAGTTGAAATGCTCACTCCAAAAGCAATAAATCAGCTTCTGTCACTCCTTTCCCATCACACCTTTTACCACTATCACCATAGATGAAACTATGATATTGTTGTTGGTACTCCTTCACCTCCTTAATTATTGGATCTTTTGCAATTCCACCGTTTTTTTGTAGTTCTTTGTGTAATGCTAGACATCTAAAAAAACAAAGATTGTCGGTAATTCGTTTTCCTTTTGTGTTTTTTAACATGGTTCGTATGTGTCTGTTGTTAATGAGGTGAGAGGGTAAATGCTCTGGTGGTGATCCAACTTTTCCCATTCCGAGTAGTTTGTAGAAATAAAACGAAATGTTTGTGATCAACATCAATCTCCAAGTCGTATTTGGTCTCCGTCTCAAGCTATTTGTACGATGATCAGTCTCCATAACATCAACAAAGAAGTCATCAAGATCTCCTTCAGTTTCAATCAGTTTAGCTTTTGGATATACAGTAGCATTGTTTGATGATGAGTGAAAGTATCGGAGTTCACCATCATTTTTATTTTCTAGTATACAACCTACGCTACAGTTGACTTTTGCTCTCGAGCTCAATTGTCTCCAAACTTTTTTTAGCAATTCTAACACTCTTGAATCATGATAGTCATTTTGGTAGGTATCAGCTTGGTCTCTTGGAATCCCATCCCAAAGTCTTACATTTAAAAGTTCTATGACTTTTCCAGCTCTATGTTTCGTTTTCATAGCTCCCCAATATCTAGCTATCAAATCATCCCATTCTTCATCTTGAAAAGTTGGAGCTGTGCTATCATCAACAATACCTAGGGTTGATGCTCGGGTAGGTCTTTCAATATTTAAATCTTCCATTTCTTCTTCTTGTTCTTCCTCTTGGGCTTCTTCCTCTTCTTCTTCTTCTTCTTCTTCTTCTTCTTCTTCTTCTTCTTCTTCTTCTTCTTCTTCATTTTCTATCATTGGATCATTCTCATTTTCTTCAACTATCTCCTCCACAACCGGCTCTATATCTTGAGCTATTATGCTAGTCTTTGGTGGTGAAGGCTCAGCACCAAAGCCTATTTGATTGATTGTTTCATCGGGTAAACGAAAACAAATGAGATTTTCTTCTAACCATTTCCAATTGGGGGAAATTTCAGGGTTTTTTTCTTCTACATTCTCCTCCTGATAATTTAAACTTTGTCTACAATAGAAATGTTAACACATAATAGTTGTTCTATAAAACATTCACATACATTTTACATAAAATGTAACAGAAGAAAAAAATGACTTAAACACTATTATCAATTAATTTTTAAAATGAAATTAGGAAAAAAGACTCAAACATTATTATTAGTTAAGTTTTTAAAACTTACTGTATACTATGACATGAATTCCCAACTCCCTCTTTTACATTAATTCTCTGATATTCTGAGTCCTGTCTACAATAAAGAGATAACGCATTATTTTTGCTGATTCATGAGATGAGTATAAGAAAAAAGCAAAAAAATTACTCTACTAATGTTATTAATTTATGATTTTAAAAACTTACTGCTTATCAAAGGCTATTGTATTTTCCGTAGTTGCTGAAACTTGAAAAGTCGAAGGTTTGTGTTGAAAAGCATTTTCAAGTTCCATCTCCATTTCATTTTCATATTCAGCATTGCTTTCATCATTCATGTATTCATTATCAGCGTTTGAAAAACCGATATCATTTTGATTTTTCATGAGCCATTCCCATTCCTTATGTATGTCTACATCAGTATCATCCTCTTCTGTTTCCATAGCACTATAATAACAATAAAATCATTACTTTTTAATAGAAGTGACAATAGCACATAAAAAGGTAAGTTAAATGTCTCAGCTAATATATTTTACCTTGTGAATAAAACTCCTAGTAGTCAGTTGGTACATTATATAGTAGATGTTGAGGCTTCAGTTACTGTTGTTAGAACGAGTGATTTATTATGTGAAAGCATTACTTTTTAAGTAGACAAAAACTTAAGTGAGATAATTAAGTCGTAGCTTCAATGAAAATTTTCAAATTCACACAGAAAAACTTTTAATAGTCGTTGGATGTAGTAGTAGATGTTGCTCCTCCGATCACTGTTGTAGAACTGGATGCTTTCTGTGTGAAAACAGTGGCTCTTAAATAGGTAAAGTTGCACTGGTTGAACTCTATGAATACCAACCTTCTTTATAATATAACTATGAATCAGAATCTTGTCCACGCGAAAACCAATGCTTTCGCGGGAATAACTAATTTATTTTCACGCGAATAGAAACTGTTGCTTTCGCGGGAATACAAATTTTATTTTCACGCGGATACAAACCAATGCTTTCGCGGGAATAAAAACTTTATTTTCACGCGAATGGAAACAGTTGTTTTCGCGGGAATACAAATTTTATTTTCACGCGGATACAAACCAATGCTTTCGCAGGAATAAAGACTTTATTTTCACGCGAATGGAAACCGTTGTTTTCGCGGGAATAAATAATTTATTTTCACGCGAATACAAACTTTTGCTTTCGCGGGAATGCAAATTTTATTTTCACGCGGATACAAACCAATGCTTTCGCGGGAATAAAAACTTTATTTTCACGCGAATGGAAACAGTTGTTTTCGCGGGAATAAATACTTTATTTTCACGCGAATGGAAACCGTTGTTTTCGCGGGAATAAATAATTTAGTTTCACGCGAATACAAACTGTTGCTTTCGCGGGAATGCAAATTTTATTTTCACGCGGATACAAACCAATGCTTTCGCGGGAGTAAATACTTTATTTTCACGCGAATGGAAACCGTTGTTTTCGCGGGAATAAATAATTTATTTTCACGCGAATACAAACTGTTGCTTTCGCGGGAATGCAAATTTTATTTTCACGCGGATACAAACCAATGCTTTTGCGGGAGTAAATACTTTATTTTCACGCGAATGGAAACCGTTGTTTTCGCGGGAATAAATAATTTATTTTCACGCGAAAGCATTGGTTTGTATCCGCGTGAAAATAAAATGTGCATTCCCGCGAAAGCAAAAGTTTGTATTCGCGTGAAAATAAATTATTTATTCCCGCGAAAACAACGGTTTCCATTCGCGTGAAAATAAAGTATTTATTCCCGCGAAAGCATTGGTTTGTATCCGCGTGAAAATAAAATTTGTATTCCCGCGAAAGCAACGGTTTGTATTCGCGTGAAAATAAATTATTTATTCCCGCGAAAACAACGGTTTCCATTCGCGTGAAAATAAAGTCTTTATTCCCGCGAAAACATTGGATTGTATCCGCGTGAAAATAAAATTTGTATTCCCGCGAAAGCAACAGTTTCTATTCGCGTGAAAATAAAGTATTTATTCCCGCGAAAGCATTGGTTTGTATCCGCGTGAAAATAAAATTTGTATTCCCGCGAAAGCAACAGTTTCTATTCGCGTGAAAATAAATGATTTATTCCCGCGAAAGCAACAGTTTCCATTCGCGTGAAAATAAAGTATTTATTCCCGCGAAAACAACTGTTTCCATTCGCGTGAAAATAAAGTTTTTATTCCCGCGAAAGCATTGGTTTGTATCCGCGTGAAAATAAAATTTGTATTCCCGCGAAAGCAACAGTTTCTATTCGCGTGAAAATAAATTATTTATTCCCGCGAAAGCATTGGTTTTAGCGTGGACAAAATTCTGATTCACAGTTATATTATAAAGAAGGTTGGTATTCATAGAGTTCAACCAGTGCAACTTTAGCTATTTAAGAGCCACTGTTTTCACACAGAAAGCATCCAGTTCTACAACAGTGATCGGAGGAGCAACATCTACTACACTTTCCATTGCAACTACTAGAAACTTTCTCTTTATAAAAGGTAAAATTTAAAACTTATTATTTCCTACCTAACAAAGAGCAAAATTAGTTTAGCTATAATGTAAAGTATGAAATAAATAATCTTTTAGTTCCACATGAAAAGCTGAAGTATATGTTATTTCTTTCTTTTTTAGAACACTATGGAGAATTTTTCTGCTTCTTACACGGATTTAAAGCCAATCGAAAACAAACAAAAAACGTTCAAAACACCCAAAAGAAAAAACTCTAACTCTGTCACAAAAGAAGCAGCGATAAAGAAACGAGCTCTTCCAAAACTGGTTTTACCCACAACATCAAACAATATGGAACAAAAAGAATTGCTCACTGATGCTGACAGAGCTCTCCAGATGGCCAAATCTCTCCAAAAATGGAAGACATGTGATTTGAAAAAGATTGGAGGGTTTCTTACACTAGCATCACTTCCTGTTCCATCAGTTTTGCAAATCGTTTCTATTGAGCAGAGTACTGGTGCATACGGAAACTACTACATTCTCACTTATCTTGATAATTCAACTGGAGCGAATTTTCAGAAAGTCGTTTGTCCAAGTAGAGTAGTTGAAAGCTTCAATGTTGATAACTACCCATTACCTTTCAACATTTTGTACTTGGGTGAGATGGAAAACTCAAAAAAACCAGAGACTACTTACTACAATGTCAAACGTATCAGTACAAAACGATTAACCGCAATGGAAGCTACTGCTGAAGCTGAAAAACTGAGAAAAATGAGTGAAGAAGAACTCAAACTCGCTTACGACATCGATTATCTCAGTAATTTCAAAGATTGTTCCATTTTTGCTTACATCGAAGTTGTAGAAAGATTCATTCCTTTCCGATTCAATGGAGAAGAATCCATTGTAAATTGCATTCGTTACGTCACTGAAAAGAATGGAAAAAGAGAGACGAGAACGCTTTTACTACCAATCAGATATAACGAGGAAGCTAAAAGATGTGCACCTGGTGTGATGATTTACAAAGGAAAAAAACAGAGTAAGAATGGAAATCCTATTCCATACCACAATGTTGTCTTCATTTCTTCAACCAACGCTAGTGATTGGGAGCAATATTGCACACAAACAAGTTCCAATGAGGTGCTAACAAAAACGAATAATGAGGATGAAGTTCTTAAGGAATTCCTAGAAAACGAATTACAAGATTTTGATGAACCACTTGGTGTTGATGGTATGTAAACTCAATATCAAATGCTGACAACAGGTAGTCTCAAGCGGATAATGAATGAATAAAAAAAAGCCTGTGTAATCATTGTCATTACAAGTTGTACTGTTTTGTATTACTTACTATTTACCGACTCTAACTATATTATATGGAAAGATTTTCCCTACTTATTATACAATAAGTCTATATAATCATATAATAATTCATAGAAAAGTCTAAAGGTTCTCAGGTGATTAACTCACCAAAAGTTCCGGTTTTGCAAAACATTTGAAGATCTTCCTATCCTAAGCATTATACGAGTGACTGTACTTTTTTATCCAGTTGAAATATCTAAAAACTTCAGTAACTTAGTATTTACTGACTCTAGCTATATTATATGAGATTTTCCCTACTTATTACATAATAAATGTATATATTCACATATTCTTTCATTTTTAATCACTGTATT
Organism: Cryptosula pallasiana; assembly: GCA_945261195.1. Classification (NCBI taxonomy): domain Eukaryota; kingdom Metazoa; phylum Bryozoa; class Gymnolaemata; order Cheilostomatida; family Cryptosulidae; genus Cryptosula; species Cryptosula pallasiana. The sequence goes on from OX183132.1 coordinate 19,909,796, forward strand.
TATTCAATGTAGATATATTTCCTCTCTCTCCTCTCTCTCAAGATATCGTATGACTCGGAATTACAAAAAATTATCAAACCTTAAATGGCTCACATTCAAAATCTAGACATCCTATGAGTTATAATTATGTATACAATTATGTAAAAAATTATCATAACTTAAATGCCATACATTCAAAATCTATATACCATATAAGTTCAAATTAAGTAAAATAATAATCAAAACTCGAATGCCACTTAAATACCTAAAAATCTCTCTCCTCTCTCTCCTCTCTCATCTCCCATCTCTCCTCTCTCCTCTCTCCTCTCCCCTCTCTCTCAAGATACCATATGAGTTCGAGTTATGTAAAAAAGTTATCAAAACTTGAATGCCATACATTCAAAATCTATACGCCATATAAGTTCAAATTAAGTAAAAAACTAATCAAAACTCAAATGCCACTCAAATGCCACTCAAGTACCCCTCAAGTAAAATACAATATAAACTCGGCGAATTCATCCAACGCCGTAACCCATTGTCTCAACTCCAAGATCAAATCCACAAAAAAACACTTGGTAGGGAGATCTGCTCATATATTACTACTAATATAAACCTAGCGCTACAATTTTTGATAAGCTAAAGGTTCGTTTGGGATAAATATCAGCGCGGCCTATCTTTTGAGATACTATCCATATTTTGCTACTTATGACATTGGGTGCTTGTTACTTAAATGCACTGACAATAGAGATACGGATACCACCTCCCACACTAGCAAACATAAGCTCTTGGGCATTTCCATTGTTAAACGTACCAGGTTTCGAGATCCCTTGATGTATCATCAACAATGATGATGACGAACAATGAGTTGAAAAACTCGTTCAGTACTTGGAAGACATCCGCGAAGAAGCGTACATCTGATTGAAAAATTCTTTTTCACAAATCATAGAACAAATAGAAGATGAGTTACATCAATTGGAAAAAGCTCAAAAAAAGTTTTGTGGTGATTCGTCTCACGAACAAAAAAAATTCAGACAACGATAAAGAGCCTCCAGAGTTCTGGATGACTTGGTAAAGTACATGGAAAAGCTTCCTATTCTAAGTTTCAAATCACAGAGCTATGACATCAATGTGATGAACAGACTTCTGCTGCAACAATTAAAATATATCTCAAGCAATTATTTTGATTTTATTTTAAAAATGGAAGCAATGTGGTCGGCAAAGGCTAATGTTTGGTTTTTGGATTGTACAATTCCTATTGCTCCTGGATACAGCTACGAAATCCGTCTCAAAATATACAAATGCTAAGCTGCGAAACGACTCTTTCCTTGCGAATGGATGAAAGATTTGAGTCAACTGCAACAGAAACATTTACTCCTAATGCAAGCTTCTACAGTACATTAAAGCAAAAATGCATCTGTGAAGAAGAGTGCATGACTTGTCAATAAGCATGGGAAGTTGAAAACATGAGCATGACGAGAGATTTCTTAAAGTGGTACAACAACTTGAATGTAAGTTCATTCGTTCAAGCTTTAGAAAAAACAAAGAGCAATCTGCAGAGAACACGGAATCGATATTCTGAAAGATGGCGTATCTTTACCAGTATTTGCAATTCGATGGATGTTTAACAAAGCTACCCAACCAGCTCCTCCAGAGCTTTCTTCATATTTGGATTTTCATGAACTCGGTAAATCCTTTCGACAGGCTCTCTCAATTTTCTGATTGACAAATGTAATGCGGATATTTATTCTTTGATAAAGAAAAATATTTGGTGGACTCAGTCTGATTATGCACAGATATCACGGAAAAGGTATAACTAAAATTAGAGAACATTGGCTCGGAAAAGAATCAAAAATTTGTGAAAAGATACATGGAGTTGGTGCAAATGCTCTCTATCTATAGTGTATGATGCAGTCGATGCCTACTGGATATCCTCGAAGAAGAAAAATGGAGAATTCCTTCAACGCTGATCCAGTAAAACTTAGCAAATTTGCACATAGTTGGTTACAGTCCCAAATTTTTGCAAAAGCAAATCAACATCAGATATCAGCCAACGGAAGAGAAGTCTCTCTTGGACAACGAAGATTATGGGTTGATGGATTTTGTGTTGAAAACCAACTCGTCTTTCAGTTTCTTGGATGTTTTTGGCACGGGCAGAACTGCTCTTTTAACAATGATTAATGCCAAGAGTTTCAGCCTACTGGTGAAAAATTTGTGGCGGAACTGTATAGAGTTTTGATGGAAAATGAAGAGTATCCACGTGCTTTAGGTTACACTATCAAGTCCATTTGGAAGTGTGAGTGGATGAATCGTGTAAAATTTCATACAAGTCTACAAAAATTTGTCAACACATTTCACGAATCTTTCTATCATGAAATACTTGAAGAAAAACTAGACCACGAAGAAGTAGTGGAGGGAGTTCAATTGGAAGCTTTCTTTGAATATGTTGAATGGGACATTGAAGTTTCTGAGGAAATGAGAGAGCTTTTCTGAAATGCTTCCGATTTTCAGAAACATGATGTTGAAAAGAGAACACTTGAGCGAGGAGATGAGAGTCTTTACCAAAACCGAAAGTCTCCTTAAAATCCCTCAACGTTCCCTAGTTGCAAGTATGTTTGGAGAAAAGAAATTGGTAGTGAGTACATTATAGAGTGGTACTTGAAACAGGGACTAAGAATCACCAAAGTCTATCAGCTGATAGGATATATACATGTACCTAGAAAGGCTTTTGAAGCTTTTGGATCATCGGTTTCAGGTGCTAAAAGAATGGGAGATATGGATCCTAGTCAAAAACTACTCACTACTACCAGCAAGTTGGTAGGAAATGCTGCCTATGGAAAAACAATAATCGACAAAAAACAACATACAAATATAAGTTCATCGATGGTGCCAGTAAAGCTTCAGAGAGAACAAATTCATTTCCATGGAAGAGATAGCAGAGGTTTTCTACAAAATCTTAAGCGCTAAACAAGTGGTACATTTTAAATCTAATTAAATTTAGTACAAAAACTGTTACGTTCTTAAATATTACCGTTTTAATCATTATGTTAATCATTTCAGATGACTAGGAATGTTCCAGTGCACTTGGGTTTCGCTGTACTACAGTATGCCAAGCTGAGAATGTTGCAGTTTTACTACGACTTGATGGATAAGTACGCAACACTTAATTTTCTGGTATCAACCCAATAGTTAACTTGAACAGTAGATATAACTGTAAGTATCACAATCACTCTTTTTATTTATAGATATATCGACAGAAGTGATTCACAGTACGTTAAAATGGACACAGATAGTGCATAAATGGCTTTGAGTGGATCATTAGAAACATTGATAAAAGCAAATATGAAAGAGTTTCATAATGAAAATGATAATGGTTTCCACAACCATACTGTGACAAACATAGGGATGAGTTTTTTAACGATTAAAATAATGGATTCAGAATGGAACATGTGCAATTGCTGCGAAAAAGTGCTAAAACATGGAAAAAGAACACCTGGGTTGTTCAAAGAGGAGTTTACTGGAGATGAAATTGTTGCGTTCCACTCTAAATCCTACAACTGTTGGGGATAAAAGGAAACAAGTTTAGTTCCAGGGGTTTAAACAAGCGAAGTAATGATTTAAACAAACACGGTCATATGAAGGTGTTGAGCACAAAAAAAGTCGTTTACAGGAAACAATTATTTTTTTATAGCAAAAGATAGAACAAATGTCAATGTACAGTCAAATAAAATGAGGCATCAAATATCTTTACGCTGAAAGAGGAGTGTGTTCCGATGGACTATCAACCGATCCTCTCAGCGCTTAGTAAAGGAAAAAACCCCTCATTAAAACTTTAAGTTGTTAACAATAGTTACTGTATACATATTTCTAATATGTTAATCATTAGTCAAATTCATGTTTGTATAAACTCATGGATGTGATTGTGATTGATGAACACACACATTTATAAACTTAATTGAATATGTATATGAAAATGTACATGAATTTGTATAAAAAGTCGCTTAAAATTTTCCTTGACAATGTTAAAAATGAACATGAATCTGGATATAGTCAGAAATAGATATTAACATGTACATAGCTAGCTTTACAATGTTAATATGAACATGAATCTGTACATAGACATGAACATGTACTTGGACATGAACATGTACTTGGACATGAATATGTACATGAATAAGAATGTGGACATGGAGATAGACATGCGCATAAATGGCCATGTGCATAAATGAATATGGACGTGTTCATAAATGGCCGTGAATATGGACATGGATATGGACATGTACATAAATGAGTATGCACATAAGTGGGCATGGAAATATACATAAATGGACATGTGTATAAATGGAGATGAATATGTACATGGACTTTTACATGGATATGTACATGCTCATGTATGGGAACAATTAGTTTTTTGCTTTTAGTTATAAAACTGTACCAATAACCATACAATGTTAATCCACAATAAACCTCCCAATAAAAATCTCATTGTAAGCCTACATATAAGGTTTATAAACTAATCAACCTCATGATCTAAATCGACATTCAAATCTAAATACAAGCCCCCCCCCCCCCCCTCTCCGCACAATAAACATTTAATCAAAAAAGTACAGAAAAAAATAAAAGCACCAATAACACCTGGTGCAACACAAAGACAACGTTGAGGCTCTCATCGTACCTGCTACCAACAAAAAAGCACAACACTGTATTTCTATACAATACTCAATCACTCAAATCTAAGTCGTTGTAACAACATTAATGAATACAACCCCTGCTCGATAAATACTTAGATAATCGTACAAATACAAACTTAATTTTAAACCAAACAAACCTGGTGCACAAAAAATAAGTACCATCAGCTTCTCACGGTAACTGGTGCTAACAAAAAGGCACTTAGGACCAGGTGAACCTTATTTCCATGACAGAGATCTGCTCCTATATTACTACTAAGAGCTGATAGAAAGATGTAAAAAATTCCATAATAGCATATACCCAACGCAGAACAAAATTAGCACATTATACACAATAATTCATAAAAATAGTATGTGTCAAACATTTTGATCATTCGCACTTCATTCATTATTTTGTGACTCCAGACATTTCTCAAACTTTATCTTTTGTTGCCTCAGTTTGCAACACATTCATTTTGATTATTTGTCCAGTGTTTAATTACACTTCGAGCTTTGACAGCCCTGCCTCCGCCTCGGACCCTGTTGGGGGAGCTAACAGTACCCCTTCCTTCAAACTCCCCATCTGATAATGCTTGGCTCTGTGTTCTTGGTTCTGGGGCTTCGCACACACACAGAAAAAAGTGGAACATTTGGGATTAAACAGGTGATTAAATACTGTAATGATTAATATAAGAGTACAATCCGGCATCATTAGGGGTGATATCTGGTATTTCAGTAGAAAATTTGGGAGTGTTTGCTGGAAGGAGTAATTAAGGATTAAAATCAGACAATAACTTTGCCAGAAATGGTGGGTAGGTCAATGAATCACTCTCAGGGGATTAAACTCTGTTTTTAATCAGCTGGTAAGAACTTTACTCCTCAAGCGATTACAATGTGGTTCTACAGTGTTGTTATTCTACAACTCCTTAATTGTTAGCTTTACTGACCCAGTAAGAACTTTAATCCCGAAATGATTGAACTCTGGCTCTTATCTTCAAGTTGGATTTTACTCCTGATATGATTAAAATGGAGAAAAGCCTTGGCATTTATAGTATGATTACCTAATAGCACGTGGGGGTATCATTGATTGCCTAAGCATACAGTCTTATTGTCCCTGAATAGGCTATTATTTTCCCGCTTCAATCACTAACAAAGAGAGCACACGAGGATGATGAAGGCTTACACAGCTGTCTCTAAACTCTAAGTTAATGGTGACACAGAAGCAGGTAAATAAGATATACTACGAATACACAATTGTTTGTGTATTGATTGGTAACTAAGTTAAAATACTAAACTGAACAGATGATGTTGAATGTTGTTTAGTAGCTAATTGATTGTTTTCTTTTAGTCACATTCAAAACTTTTGAACTTGAAGTGGCTGCAAATAAAAGTTGCTACTATATCATAATTCTGAATTTTAGAACAGTCATCAACTAGAGATGTCCTTCTTTAAACGAAAATTGAATATACATGAAGTCAAGAGCTCACAGGTGATGAACAAACAGCTGTGATGTTGCCCAATCTTCATTTTCAACTTCTGAAGGTTTGTTGGATTTGGTTTATTTTTTATTTTGGGATACCTTCTTATTGTAAAATGTGCCTAATGATGTCACTCTTATTTTAGGGGCTTGAAGATCAAAATCAGCCGTCATCTCTCAGTTTCAACTTGGAATCTATTGCATGTACGCGGAGTGTACCCCAGTGGATATATGTCCTAATAGACTATACTATACTAATCATCATTCAATCGAGCCAGTTATTTTTATCGATTTCTTTTATATCTTCTTAGTTGGTTTTATGTTGTAATCGCTGTATTTCCTTTTTAATGGTGTTGCACTGATCTCAGTTTCCTTGTTCAATACAAATTGCCATTACATTCTGAAATAAGCTTTGTCATTCTCTACCAGCTAGATCCAATACAAAAGAGTTACCTCCAATTCAAATCGCTTCCAATATTTAATCGCTCTCAAAGAAAAACCGTGCAGACATAGCACTCAAGGAAGATTAATGTTGATCCTAACTTTAATCAATGACTGGACTAGCAATGCTCCAAATAGCAATCATCATGCGATTAACAATATGCATATACAGTGATCAAAAATGCTCTTGTTTTTAATCCTTGGGAGACTAACTCAATCCAAATTTTAATCCCAAAGTGATTGAATACTGATCATTAACCAGTGCATTGGCTGTGGTAATAAATCACTCCCTGTTTAATCGCATTTCAATCGCTCAGGTAATACGTTCGTGGATAGTAAGAATTGATTGAAATAGGATTAAAACTCCTCCACGTTTTTCTGTGTGTGCACCCTCAATGACGCCTCGCGAACTTGACTAGTATTTTTTAAAGTTCAAGGTTGAGATCCCTACAGAGATTTGAGAACAACATCGCAAAAATTCAAATAGTGGTTGCCGGACTTAAATTTTATTGTCATTAAAGTTTGATCACATTTTTTTTTCCTTAGACTTGGAGTGCTGAGGCTTGCTAAAAATCATACTTTTTCTAATAGATGTAAGAAAAACTACTGCGGTTTATGCAACGGGTACCAATAATGATTTGAATTACTTTGTCTCATATTCTTAATTATCAGGTAAAACATGAACTACCTGAACAACTTTAGTTTCAGGAGATCTACAATTAGCAGTACTGACAGCCAGCAAGCACTTTTGAGCTATTAAAAACAGCTTGATTTTATATCTCTTAAATGTGAAAGTTAGCTGATCACGAGAAAACTATTAATCTATACTGTGCTGATTTACAACTGGTTCAAAGTTCCGAAAAAAAATTCATAAAAATATGGAGCAGCATGTTGGAACATGTAATTTTAATGCCAGAGTTGAGAGTTAGAAGTTTGAGATTCACAATCCCATGGAGTATGTAATGCATTCTTACAGTAATATGGATAAAAAACTAACTAAAATTTTACTGCAGTTTGGCAATAATGATTGTTTTTTTCCTATCTGGTTGAGATTTTCAACGCCCCGGAGCAATCGAACATGCAGAAAAATTATTTTTTACTAACAGAGTAATAATCTCTGAATTGTATGCTGAGCATGATAAATTTTCAAGTATGTGCAGGCTTTTGCTGAAAGTAACTCACCAATAGCGCTTTTTCTGTAGCCCTTAAACCAATCCATAGATTCCTGGCTATCCAGCACGGCTAGATGAGTTTTATTCTCCTTGCAAGCTAGTCTTGCATTCTCCCCAGTAACATTAGCATTCTTGAAAAGCAAGCAAGTCTTTGAAATGGGGTTCATGATCCATTCTAAGGGACATTTCTGCATTTCTGAAATATGTCAAAAAACTATGGTTTTGGCTAAGTTTAATCATTCCTATGCATCAGCCGAAAGAGCTAGCTTTCAAAAGCTTAAATTGAAACTCGGCTAAAGTGCTTACTGAAGAGAGTAGCCTGTATGATATAATTCAGTATAAGATAACTCCTTTAAGGCCTGGCCATGCACCAGATTTGCTCACCTGCCCACTACTGTGAGCATCCCTACAGCGCTAGTATAGCACAGGTGATCAGCATTTACTGTTAGTAAAATCACTGATGAACTACACCAGTACGGGTTGGCACTATTCCACATTTCTTCATCTAATAACCTGAAGTGCTTGTTTGAATATGTTTCTGTTCAACCTGCTATTGTACCCTTTGTGTAATAAATAGCAGTTATTCACTTTGACATGAAGCAATAGCTTGGTCAGGTGAAAAAACTCAACTGTTGAATATTTTACCAGTAGCACAGCTCAGATAAAAGCTTTGATAGTTGTTTTCATTACAACTTCAAAGGCTAAAAAACATGTAGGAAATCATAGCTGTAGCTAATATTCTTGAGGTCATCAACTCTCATGAAAACCAAATATCAATAATGTTCATTAAAAGTTAAAAGTAATTGATCTTTTTTAAACTGCAATAAATGCTGTGTAACACATTTTGCAATTACCATGTGTATACAGTTGAAAGAGTAGGCTAGTGGAAACCAAAGAATGACTACTAATTACTTTTATAGTTGATCAAAGGAAGTGATCAATGTTGAAACCACCAATTTACAAAGTTTTCACAACATATCCAAAGAGCTGGGATCAATACACATTGAAGTGTCTACATGACTGGAACCTAGTCAATACCTAATTTACTTTCGCATTTGCATGAAGATTGAAAAACGTAAACAGTCTTTACTCTATGCTTTTTTCCTTTTTTACTTCCTGCATGTATTGATAAATTTCAACAGTAATACTTACTCGTGTAAACTTTGGCTTCGAGTTCGCTATTTCTTTCACCTGGTAAGTCTTCAGACAAGCCACATACTTTAGTCGTTTCAACATAACTGAATGCTGCACATTTTTCTTCTACTGAACATCGAACAGCACATTCTATCGTTGATCTGACCTTCCACTGTCGGATGAATGTTGTAAGCTGGCTTCCGGGTTCCAAAAGAAACTTGTGACTCCCCACTCTATCCTACAAAAAAATATTCAGTTCAAGGATCATATATTGGCCTCTAAGATCAGCTTCTTCTCTAAAAAACATAAAGAGTTTCAGAGAAAGTATCAGCTGAAGGTGGAAGTGGAAAACTGCAACGTAATTATTCAACTAATTATGAGGTGCCAACAGATTACCATTGTGTAATTTTTTGTTTTGCTATGCTTTCGAGCACTTCTCTCATTTGTGCATTGTTTTCATGATTAATAAATCAATTGGGTCAACATTTCAATTGCCATTATTTACCCTTTCTCATTATCAACTCATCTATTTCATATTTCATCTGTCAACTGTAAGCAAAACTATTCAGCAACTTCAATACAACAGAAAATGCCAGCAACTAGTACCTATTGTTAAACTACCTTACTATGGGTGTACAAATGTCTTACCTCAAGGATAGATGCAATTAAAGCCAAGTAAACGAGGCACTTAAATCGCATTGTAAAGATCTTGTGTAAGGTGCTGTTATTTGTGACCTAACTGCCCAACTTTACCTAAGCAAACTGACATTAAAACTGTTTTTTGAGCACCTTTATACTATTTGTTACATTGATTATCGGGATTGTTTGTATCAAACAAGCTGTGTGTATGGCAACTAAACAAACACGGGACCTATTTCCCTTAAATGATTGAAACTTGCCCAGCTGACAGAACATGTGCTTTGAAAGTCCAAATTGGTTTTATTGAGTTTCTGAGAAATAATTAAATGTGGGAGATTAAAGTCTCTCAGAAACACAGCTCACCATAAATGAAAGCTTTGTTGTTGATTAATGGCTGGTACGAGTGTAGACTATAGCCAACTTGGGCGTAGTGTAATAGATTCTTGTCTAGGCAACCACAGAATGCTATCAAGCTCAAGTATTCTGCCTCTATTTAGAGGGGACACCACTGTATCAATTGGGGCCCCTTGTATGGCAGACTTTAGCCACCAGTGGGGGCCCGGGGCTCAGACATAATAGCCCATGTAAATTGGTGATAATGTATGCGTTTATCACAATCCAGCTGTAGGGAGGTTTTCCTCTAGAGTGAAAGCAGAAACAATGGTTGGCAGAGGGTATACAACACAATGCAATGACTGTAAGGAGAGTTCAGCTTTTTATAGGCAAAACCAAAGGAAGTGATCGGCCTAAATAGCGATTTGCCAATCACGTGTACCGAAAGAAACTTTAAAAAATGATACCATGTGGATAAATATAGTGACCAATAGCTAAAATGTACATAAGATTGAACATAAGAGGCATTTAGTGGCATGTGCGCGGAGTTAGTACAGCCTTTACGATTGTTACTGTTTTGCAGCTTCTAAGGCTTCCATAGGCCCAGATCTAGAGGTCTTGAGGGTAGATAGTTGGCACCTCCTCATCTGTGCTTCTTCAGGTGGCTAATTCTAATCTGTTAGGTCTTTGGCTATAATCACCTAGTATTCAAAGTAGGATCTTTGGTCAGCTATCCCAAATTTGTACTGGATCTGCATCCATCTATCCTGAGTGAGTCATAAATGATTCTGCCTTGCTATGCAAAGTTGTCACTCTTTAGAGTGGTTGATAAATAACAAGCAGACCACAATCAGTGGCCAGTGGCTAGTAAAAGAAAACATCTCTGCAGTTCAGTAGACATGGCGCACAGGTTCCTACGCCAAGTGTACTGCAAACTTTACCACATACTTATAGCAGGTTTGATAATTGTAAGCTGGCACAAGAAAAATTGGATGCAGCCATTGGGCAAGTGCACATATGAAAGGAATTAGGGAATGGGTTGTACTGAAAGGCTTTTTGCTACAAATAAGGCTGTGTAGTTAATACCAAATGACTTCCCAAAGTTTATGATTTGAGTATAATGAAATGTTAAATTTGTCTAAGAGTTTTATTTTTTTGGATCTCCGGGTAATTTCACTCTTTTCTCTATCAAAAGCTTTTGAAAAAAATCATGTTAACTTTTTAGCACAAGAAAGGTACCGGACAGGCAGTCAAACCAGTAATTATTTTCCCATAAAAAAGTAGTTTTTGGATCCACCTATTTTAGTCTATATTATCAATGTGAATGAGAAAGTAGGTTTTTGGGAGGAAAATTGCTTCAGCTTGTAAAATACTGGCCATGCAAAACCTTTTACAAAATTTCTCCTATTAATTTAAGTAGAATTTATGAATGTTCCCATCAAATTGTTCAGTTTTTGAAGATCTTTTTTTATAAAGAAAAATTTAGGCTGAAGTTATTTCCATAAAAAAATAACTGTTTTAAACTACAATTTTGTGTTCTGGGATTCCATTGTCTATGGTCCACATTTTACTACAACTGCTCTGAAAAGTTTTTCCTTGCACACTGCTGGGTCAAATGTGATTAATCACTGTGTTTTAAATACATGCGGCCAGTAGCCTGGCTGAATTTAGATGGATAAAGGCAACAAAGAAACTACTTTCACCCAGACTTTATGCTCCCATCCACATTTTGAAAAAGTAAATCGTGCACTGACAGGCCCCTTCTGATATAAACAGAAGTGAAAGGGTTCAAAACTTGTCATTGGGAAATGACAGTTTCATCAGTATATCTATGAATCATGATGAAAAGGACATGATTCTGTTTCGCTGCCTGTAAAGGGTATGTCAAGGGCAGTAGAGCTAATATTGAAAATACTAATAATTACGCTAAAGTCATAATTCCTTATTTGGATTAGTTTGCTGGGATACTGTAGTAGATTTCGTTCTGGTACCACAAAATGCTACTATGCTCAAGAAGTCTACCTCTATGTAGAGCAAAACCACCTGTATGGCTGGTGTGACTTTTTCAAGGGACTTTATCAACTCAATACAGAGCCCATGGCTCAGACACATTAGCCTGATTGCTTTAATACAAATACATTTATTTCGATTCTATACTGCTTTAGGGAGGCAATCCTCTAGAGGGAAGTGGCAAGGGTATGTCAACAAATGAAAGGATTTTCTCCTAAATTTAGCTTTTTATAGGCTGTAGAGCAAGAAAGTTTCGACCTAGTTAACAGAGGGGCCAATAGCACATACAGGAAGTAACGTAAACAAATAAGCATACAGGTGTTTCAATAGTAACTAACCAGAGAACAATTGCAAAGAGCTAAAGATCTTGAGCGCTCATGGTAAAGGGGTGGAGTTATTAGGTACACTGTCTGCTGGTACACTGTCCCACTTCCTTCTAGGTTGCGGGGATTTTCTATAACCTGTATTGTAGTGGATTTTCATATTACTCACATCCGTGCAGATACCTAGCAATCATTCTGGCATTAATTGTATAGCCATTAGATGGCCTGAATTGCAACAATATTGCATACCGAACTGACCCACCCTGCATTGGTAAGGTACTGACCCTGCATAGGTACTATACCAACCCTGTACCAACCCTGTATGAGCCATATTGTGCTGGCAGGAAGTTACTCATTCTAGCCTGGGACCTGAAAGTACCCTTAGAGGAAGCAGATGACCAAAACATATCTACCCTTACATCTGGCAGAACTCAAGAAACTACGCATATAAAGACTGCGATGTTCACTACAGGATTTAGAACTGCTTCTGACTGGTTTACTAGCCCATTACTCCACCTGCTACCTCTGGGCACCCCATATGTTTGTGAGACAGTCCAATCTTCAATTGACTTTCACTGATTTATCAGCGGACTTTATTCCCAGTCAAAGTTAACATTCACCCAAACAGCTGGTGTCTCTCAGGATATACAATTGATGCCAGCTGGTCTTACACAGGATCTTACCATTCCACCCTTGTTATTTCCCTATCCATTGTTACATCTTGTGAAATGTGTCTACAATAGAAGTTAGAATAATATTAAATGTAATTACAGCTGGTTTTGACTTGTTTCAGATTATCATATACTTAATATGTATAGCAGCAACCTTTCCCAACTTTACATATGCTTACATAATTAATGAATTAGATGCCACCCTTTTGTGGCGAAACATTTGTATTCCACCATATATATGAACATTCACTGTTTTGTAGTTAGTAGGTATTTTGGTTATTGAGTTAGTAATCGAGTTATTTAGAGAGTATTCAGTCAGTAGTAAAACTGTGTGGTTACTATGAAAGTCATAAAGTTGTTTTAAGAAGTCTAAACTTTCAAGTGTTGAACCTTTGTGGTGCCGCCAAACAGTAGGGCATCACATTTGGTGTCAGAAGTGGGATACTTCGAATTGGAGATACGCATTCAGGAGGGATGTCAGAGGAACATATACCAGCGGCAGCTGAGCTGGAAGGAGAAATTAATGGCTTGAAGGAGCAAATGGATGCCCGGTTCGCTGATGTGGGAGACCGGATGGATGATCGCTTTACGGAAGCGGAGAATGCTATGGAGGAGCAGATGAAGGCCATTAGCTTGGTGGAAGGGAAAGCTGATGCCAAGAACTGATGATGAAAGAACTAATGAAGATGAGTGCGAATGATTGAAACTCGCCCAGTTGACAGAACATGTGCTTTGGAAGTCGAAATTGGTTTTATTGAGTTTCTGAGAAGTAATTAAATGGTGGGAGATTAAAGTCTCTCAGAAACACAGCTCACCATAAATGAAAGCTTTGTTGTTGATTAATGGCTGGTACGAGTGTAGACTGTAACCAACTTGGGCGTCGTGTAATAGATTCTTGTCTAGGCAACCACAGAATGCTATTAAACTCAAGTATTCTACCTCTATCCAGAGTAGACACCAACGTATCAGCCGGTGCCACTTGTATGGGAAACTCTAGCAACCAGTGCGATCCCGGGGCTTAGACATACTAGTCAGTGTAAAGTGGTGATAATGTATGCGTATATCACAATCCAGCTCTAGGGAGGTTCTCCTCTAGAGTAAAAGCAGAAACAATGCTCGGCAGAAGGTATATAACACAATGCAAATGACTGTAAGGAGAGTTCAGCTTTTTATAGGCAAAACCAAAGGAATTGATTGGCCTAAATAGCAATTTTCCAATCACATGTACAGGAAGTAACTTCAAAAAATGATACCAAATGGATAAATATAGTGACCACTAGCAAAGAGGTACGTAAGATTAAACATAACAGGCACCTGGTGGTATGTGGGCAGGGCTCGTACAGCCTTTATAATCATTACTGGTTTGCAGCTTCTAAGGCTTCCATAGGCCCAGATCCGAAGGTCTTGAGGGTAGACAGATAGCATCTCCTCATTTGTGCTTCTTAAGATGGCCAAGGCTCGTCTGTTAGGTCGCTGACTATAATCACCTTGTATCCAAATATCCGATCCTTGGTCAGCTATCCAAAATTTGTACTGGATCTGCATCCATCTATCCTGGGTGAGTCACTAATGATTCTGCCTCGCTGTGCAAGGTTGGCATTCTATAGGGTGGTTGATAAATAACAAATAGACCACAAACAGTGGCTGGTGGCTAGTAAAAGAAAGCATATACGCAGTGGGTAGGCATGATTCAGGTTTCTATGGCAAGTGTACGGCAAAATCTACCGCAATACCTATAGCAGGTTCAATAGTTTGTATGCTGGCACAAGAAAAACTGGACGCAGCCATTAGGCAAGTGCACATATGAAAGTGATTAGGGAATGAGTTGCACTGAAAGATTTTTGCTGCAAATAAAGCTGTGTAGTTAATATCAAATGACTTCCCAAAGTTTATAATTTGCCTATAATGATTTTTCAACTTCATCTACTAGTTTTATGGGTCTTTCTAACGGAAATCGCTCAACAAGTTTTTTAACTGCATTTTTTTCGTTTTTGTTGATAAGTCGCTACAATTAAATTTTTAAAATCAATCACGATACTTTTCAAGTTGAAATCATCATAACCTATGCTTGTGCATGTACGTATATAGGATATCTTTGTTCTTATGTGCCTGCTTGTTTTTAGCCAATCATGTGTGCGCATTTTCAACTGTGATTTTAACTGCATGCTTTCTTATAAATAGAAAGACTTTTCCCCCAGTGGGCAGATCTGTTTGTACGCTTGAGAAGGGGGACTGCTCCTGCAAGCTTTTGTGTCTTACAAACCATAAAATTTTCATAACTTTACCTTCTAGCATTAAGTTTGGCAGGTTGCCGGCTTACTCGCTGGTTCCCCATGTTTGGTGGAACTCAGTGTATACATGGATAGTCAATGACAGGAGCCATAACTACAACCCCGATAGCGTGGCTTGATCCGGTACTGCTGTTACAGTTGTTATTGCATGTCTTCGGTGTAGTTGATGAGACAGGCTTGCTAAGCTGTAAGACCTTTCTACACGGTGAACCTCTCTCTAGCAGGTGTTGGTAAAGGGAATACAACACGGAAAACCTTTACAATATGTTATCGAAACTTAGATTTTATAGCAATTATTATAAACATTTCAATCATTATAACATACTACAAATAACTATAACAAACTTGCAGCTGATCAATACAAATGCATAAAAACGGCATGTTAACAGAGGTTGTAAATCGTAGGTTAGCTCCAGAATGTAACTCTAAAGCGAAACACAAAATAGCATAGGTGGCCTAATCTGCTCACTTTATACTAAAAGCAACCAGGAGAGGAAAAAATTGGTGTGCCCAAGTTGGGAAAAGAGATCGACAAATGACAAGAGCAACAACTGCGCAGCTGTTTTCACACATTTACACTAATGAACCACACAATAAATACTGATGTCGATTAAACAACTCGGATAGCACCTAAGTGAAGAAATCAAAGTGTAGTCAGCCGTTTCCAGCGCTATTTTATATAAGAACCACTCCACTGGAGCCAAATTTCACAAAAGCTCGTATAAGTCATCATTGGCTGAAAGACTTTTTATGCATTTATTCAATATTTGTGGCATGAATTAAATTTTTTGCAGTAATACCTGTATGAACATATTTTACTTCAATCTAGCACAATTTTTTTTTTTATTAAGTAGACTTGGGCTGTAAATTTTTGTTTAAAACTTTTAACCATCACTGGAGCCAGGAATAAACAACGAGTCATCTCCCCTTTGGAGGAATAACTCTATATTGAGCAGTACCGGACATGGATAAGTTTGCTGACAATTTTACTAGAGATTACGTGCCCTACAACGCAAAAACGCTCACCGTCATCCCAATGAGTTTACGTGACCTTTTGTAATTGTATACAGGGCGCACAGTTGCGTTAGTTACCATCCATATGGCACACACCCGAAATACTGAAAGTCCCACTTGGTTTTGTGGCAAAAACAAAATAATAACAACCATAAAACAAGTGGCATGTTTGTTGTTTATTTTACCTGGTAATATTTGTTATTATTTTTCATAAACATCAGACTGAATAGCAAAAACCCGTAATAGAATAATCTAAAATGAAGTATGAATAATTTCAATAAAGTAGTACGCTCATTTTGAAAAAAAATGATTGATTTCATTGATACCATAAAAAATAACTAGCTTTCTTGGAATGTTCATGTTATTATTATTTGAATTACTTTGAGATTGTAATTCTATGAATAAATTTTCGCTATTATTTATGTCCAAATTTATTAGTTATTTAAAATTTGATATGAAAGTTGAATGGTACAAGAAAAGTAGTTTATAGTTTTTATTTTTTATAATGCAAGTGGTAAAATGAGCACTATAATTTGGCCTTTATTACTTAGCTTAGATTTAAATGTTTTTGTTTAAAATTCCCAGCGGGCTAGGAGACATCCTGAGCTTTCAAATGAATGGTTGTTTTAAACTGTAACATCAATTTGCAGCGTTATGAGCTGTTGAAATTGAGCCTTTTTTCTATAATTCATAGTGTAGTCACTCAAGCATTTGGCTCAAGAGGATCACGTGACAAGGGGAGTTGGCCACACTTTGATTTCTTCACTTAGGATAGCACCCCCAACAAAAATCCAGTTGGATTGATCTGGTCATCTTATACTAGTTATATATGAAGAATAGGAGTCCAAACTTGTTTAACAAAGAGAATTATAACCATAAGAGGTACTTCTGGGAAGTATCCAACTATGTAAAGGATAAAAAAATCAATCCACATCATCACATTTATTCAATATTTTCTTTCATATTCCAAATAGTTCATCAAACAGGTTGAAAAAAACAAGTACTCATCCATGACATTTGCCAAAAGGAAAAGTTAGAATAGCAACATTTTAATCAGTAGAAAAGTCCATGACGCTACATGAATTTCAGAAGAAATCCTGTGACGCACAAGTTTCTTCTCCTTGAAACAAATTGTTCCTGTCAGAACTGAGATAACCTGCTGAGATCAATTGAAAGAGGATGGGCATCACCCAAAAGTATCGCACAATCGCGCACAAAAGTATCCTAAAATATTACACAAAAGTATAACACAGTATCACTGATAAAATTCATATGAATATCACACAGTACCACACAAAAGTATGAAAGCCACGTAAAAAACATATGAATGTCACACAATGTCACACAAAAGTATCACACAGTATCACACAAAATTGTATGAATATCACACAATATCACACAAAAGTATCACACAGTATCACAAAAAAAGTATGAATATCACACAAAATCACACAAAAGTATCCCACAGTATCACAAAAAAAACTTATGAATATCACACAAAACTATCACAGAGAATCACAAAAAAAACGTATGAATATCACAAGCAACACACCAAAAGTTGTTTTTTTCTCACTTAATCCAGTGGATATTTCATGAATACATCTAATCCCGCTCTAACTATTAATTATTGCCTGTCTTATGAAGATCTTTGGCCACATAAGACAACCAAATTGAGAGTTGAAGTCAAAATTATACATTCTAACATAAATACGTTTTAAGTTTCCTGTGGCTAACTGACTTTTTAGATCTTGTGATCAGAGTCTTTTAACTTTATTCAGTTTTTAATTTGTATTTGACACTACATGACTCCTTAGGGAGTAGGACTGATTAAAATTGTAGCTCAGTTGTTGCTTAAAAAATATCAGCAATACGAATGTTGCTGGGGTGTTTCCTAAGTATTGGAGTCACGACAAGTTTTCATAAATTATCGTCTAATGTAAGACTTTCAAAAAGCAATCGCCAGCTAATGACGACCACCCAGATTTTTCAATTTATACATGTAAATAGGTGATAGGGAGTCTTACAGCTGTATGCTTGTTCATCCCTCAAAGGATATTTGTAAAATCATTGTTAGTCCATTTTTCGAAATGATTTCAAATTGCCTTTCGGCAGTCATTTTTATATTACGGATACTTCTCACAAATGTAGCTTGCTATGTATGAATTGCAAGTTGCATCACGCAGCCGAAAATAGTGTGATTTATGATGAGCGGTCACGCAATCTCCAGAGCCATTTGGTTCATCCCAGTGCCAAAACGTGAAGTTACCATCCAGTCCAAATGTGCTGCCATTGTCCCATTGATAGCCGCCAGTAGCATTGTTGTACCTTGCACCGACCCAGTACTTCACTGAATGGGTGTCTAAAAGAGCATAATAAAAGTTGACTGTGTGTAAAACTAACGCTGAAGTCCAGAAGTTTGTGCATGGAAAACTTTAATACATTTGACAGCTAATGCTTGAGGAAGGGTAACAAGTTTGATAACGCGATTACCCCTGTTGGCAACATCAAAAGGCATACAAAATGTTTTTTCAGAATATCAAGCAAAGCATATTGTGCTGTTGATTATATACAAGCATCTTCTATGCTGCTGCACCCTAATATAAAAAGATTTTTTCCAAAATTATCAGAGTAAGTGAGTTTGAAGAGTAGTCTTTGCAAGGAAGTTTTGTGCTAGATTTCGCTAAGCGTACATGTTCTCTAGCTGCACATAAAAATTGTATGATATAAATGATTTTGATTGCCATATGCCATAAATATAGCACAAAGCAAAATATACTTCAATGATTTGCCAGTACTCATTAAAAGGTTTTCAAATAACACGAATCGTAAGTGTAAACTCCGGCAAGTCTCTGTTGCAGAAACTACCCTTCTATGTCCTTATACAGCTATACCCAGCGATTACTCCTCTGTTTCCTTAATATTGCCTCTTTTTGTGACCACTTATAACTGCTGTCAGTGACCGCTGCAAGGTGTTACAATGATTTTATTTCGACAGACACAATTTGGTGTCTGTCGTTGCTAGAAAAAGATATCCAACATAAATAATAGACAATTATTTGTCACCCCAAACTTATTTATGATAAGTTGACGCAATTTTTAGAAACTATTGTTCACCTTGCTAAGTGCATATCACAATAACACCACACTGGTTCTAGAGATTAAGCACTACTAGCTAGACAGAACTAACTAAACACCTCTAACTGTTCACCACTAACTAACCACTACTAACTAAACAGTACTAACTGAAAACTACTAACTAAACACTAGTCACTCAACAATACTAACTAAACACTACTCACTCAACAATACTAACTAAACACTACTCACTCAACAATACTAACTAAACAATACTAACTAAGCCTAGCAGTAGTTGCTGTCGAGAAGTATAACTATTAGGTTTGGAAACCAATAGCATGGGGCAGTGATTGGTTGGTTCCCATAAATAGCATACAACTTTATCATGTAAATTTTTTCGTGCGTATCTTTCACCATCACTACAAGTTTTTTGCTCTAGCTATAAATAAACCATAATATAAATTACTATATAATAATAAAATAAATAATATAATAATATTTGAATGAAGAGTTCAACGCTTGTATGATATCTATTGACTTTGAAAACATCTAAACTTGATTTTCATTAATTATGGACCTAAATTATATGTTTGCTATTTGCAACCATTGACTAAACACCAAATGTTCTTTGCATTTCATATGATGTATTAATTCAATTTGTTCAGTTTTGAAAATTCATTCGCATTGTTAGAATACAAGAAGATATCTCAGTTATTTATCTGTCTATCGTTTTTCTAGTGTTTAACACAAACAGCTGGCAAAGGTTACATACCTTATATATTTATTTGACAACTGATCTAGCCGGTCTCAATGAATTTCGCAACAGGAAATACAGATACTAAATGCCTAGATTTGCTTTTATTGATTTATATTAGGTGCAATGTTCACAAAAGTTTCGTTTATCCAAATGATTTCTAAGTGCACTAGAAAAGCTATTGAGAGACTTGTAGAGACATCAGGATGTATACAAAGGGTCGTATAAGCTTTGTGATTACAAAAACCAATTATACAACGCAAAGATGGATGTAGTGGTTTTCTGGACATTAATGGTGGAAAACATAAATATCATTTTGTACCGCAGCAAACTTACCTCTCACTTTTTCATGGAGGAAAAGTCATATGGTAGAATGACATTGATTGATTTCAAAACTATTCTCAAAGCAGATCAAAAGATGCTGCACAAGTCCTGTTTTAGCCAGCTATTTTTATGCATTAATTGTTGTTACTATTGTTATTTTTATTATTAATATTATCATTGTCACTGTCATTGTTTTTATTATCATGATTATCATTATTATTATTTTTGTTATTAATATTAATATTATTACGATTACTATTACTACTATTATTACTATTATTAATACTGTTGTTATTACTATTGTTATTACTATCACTATTGATATTACTCGTGCTCGCGTTCTCGCCCTCGCTCTCGCCCTCGCTCTTGCTCTCGCCCTCTCTCTCGCTACTGCTATCGCTGTTAATACTGCTGTTACTACCGTCACCACCATCACCACCGTCACCACTGTCACCACCGTCACCACCGTCACCATCGTCACCACCGCCACCACCGCCACCACCGTCACCACCGTCACCACCGTCACCACCGTCACCACCGTCACCACCGTCGCCACCGTCGCCACCGTCGCCACCGTCGCCACCGTCGCCACCGTCGCCACCGTCGCCACCGTCGCCACCGTCGCCACCGTCGCCACCGCTACCACCATTACCCCGTTACCACGGTTACCACTCTTACCACTCTTACCACTTTTACCACCGCTATCACCGCTATCACCGTTATCACCGTTATCACCGTTATCACCGTTATCACCGTTATCACTGTTATCACTGCTATCACTGCTATCACTGCTATCACTGCTATCACTAATATAGGAGCAGATCTAAGTCATGGAAATAAGATTTTCCTGGTCGCAAGTGCCTTTTTGTTAGCACCAGTTACCATGAGAAGCTGATGGTGCTTATTTTTGTCCACCAGGCTTGATTGGATTAAAATATAGTTTGTATTTGTATGATTAACAAATTATTTATTGAGCAGGGGTTGTATTTATTGTGGTTTGTACGGTGACTTAGATTTGGGTGATTGAGTATTGTATAAAAATGAAGTGTTGTGCCTTTTCTCGTTGATAGCAGGTATAATGAGAGCCTGAAAGGTATATTTTTGTTGCACCAGGTGTTATCGGTGTTTTATTTTTTGTGTAACTTATTGAATTAAGTAATTATTGTGCAGGTGGTTTGATTGGGATTTGCATGTCGATTTAGATCATGAGGTTGACTAGTTCATAAACATGACTGAGATTTGTATTGTGATTTTATTGTTGGATTAACATTGTATAGTTATTGATATAGTTTTATTACAGAATATTATATAATAAGAAAGTTCTATATTATTGTATAGGTTTATTATATAAAATTAAATAGTAAAAGTTTGTATTATATTTTGTATATTATATATTTTGTAAAATACGACGGATAAAATGTTTATAATAACTATTAGAAAGTTTGAGTTTTCATTAGATGCTTGTACCAGTAAGGGAATAAAGTATATAAGAGTTTAAAATAGTGTTTTTAATACCGAAGGTAATTTTATAATGAATGGTAGAAATAGTCTACTAGTTATCATCAGCACTGAGCCCCCTTCAAAATCATCAACTTCAGCATCTGATTTTGATATCTCCCTCATGGTGTTGGGATGACATCTATTGGTCCTGAAGTTTTCTGGGAAATCTTAAAAAATTCTTGAGGATTTCCTTCTTAGAATTTGTGTTATAACTTACAATAATGAATTCAAAACTTTAAAACAATTAAAGCTTTTTGTTTCTTTAACTATTATTTAACATTCTTTGTTATTGTTAAACAATCAAAATAAATTCAGTTTACATAACAGTTAATTAAAGAAAATTATGAATTCTCAAAGACTTCTCATGATTTCAGGAATGATAGATGTCATCCCAGTACCCTCCTCATTGTACTTTGCTTGACAGCGATTTTGTTCCCAATCAGTGTGGCTGGATGAAGAGAGAAAGATGACATTGTAGTATGTATTTGCATTTGCACTTTTTTTCCCTTTGTAAATCATCACACCCGGAACACAATTTTTAACTTCTTCAACGTATTTGTTTGGTAAGAGAATTGTTCTTCCCTTTCTCTTTCCATTTTTTTCCAAGACACAATGGATGCAATTTACGACAGATTAGGTAAATAAAATTGATGAGGTATGAATCTTTCAACAACATTGATGTAATGAAAAACCGCACCCTGCTTGAAATTCCTCAGATATTCAATGTTGAAGCTGAATTTGAGCTCATCCTTGGTCATCATTCTCAATTGTTCAGCTGCAGCAGTGATTTCTCTCACGGTTATGCGTTTTGTGCTGACGCATTTGAGATCATAGCAAGTGGTATTTTTGTTTTTGGGATTGTCCACTTCACCCAAGGAGACGACATTATAAAGTAATGGATAATTAAAAAGATTGAAGTTCTCAACTACTCTACTGGGGCAAACTGCTCTCTGAAGTTCTTTTGCCTCCGGATTGCCATAGTAGGTGACAACGTAGAAATCACAATATACACCAGTATTGCGATTGACAGAAACAACCTCCATAACGGTTGGGACAGCGAAGTTTGTTAGCATTTGAAAAGTTCCGATCTTTTGCAATTCACTCGCTTTCCATCCTTCGGGAGACTGAGCCATCTTTAGAGCTTTATCTGCATTGGAGAGCGTTCCCTTACCATCTTGCTTTTCATGGTCCTGTTTTGTGGGCATAATCAATATACGGAGAGCTCGTGTTTTTGCTGGTGACTCTTTAGCAACAGGATAGTTTCTCTTAGGGATTGGTTTGATTGTTTTTACTTTGCTTTCTGTTGTATTTTGGGTGCTGGGATGAGATATATTGGTCCTGAAGTCCTGAAAAATCTTTGAGAATTCTTAATTTTCTTCAGTTGCCTGTTATGTAAGCTTAATTTAATTTGATTGTTTAATAGTGACAGAAAATGTCAAAAAATAGTTTAATAAACAAAAAGCTTTAATTTTTTTAAAGGTTTAAATTCATTATGGTAAGTTATAACACAAATTCTAAAAAGGAAATCCTCAGGAATTCTTCAAGATTTCCAAAAAAAACTTCAGGACCGATAGATGTCATCCCAGCACCGGATTTGGATTTAGGCAAATGAGAGCTTCAGGAATTTCATCCAATGTAATCTAAAAAATAAAGAAAAATGTTTGTAATACTACAAAAAAATAACATAAGATAACTACTTTTTAAAAAAATTGAACTTTAAAAGTCCAATTAAAAAGAAGTAATTAAAACTTAGATGCTAACTATCTGACGCTTTTCAATATAACCAGTTGATTCTTACCAACTGAGGGTAAATAATAATAATCATCTATTAAATTTCAACTTAGTGCTGAGAGTCCTCCTAGTGTTTACTGAGAACCATTCTGGTATTAGTGGTAGATTCTGTAGTGGATGATGCTTCTTCAGATGTTGTTGCTGGAATAGATGACTTCTGTGAAAAAAATGCTTCTTAAATAGTCAACATTGCACTGATTGACCTGTTGTTACAAGTTGCCTTCGCACAAAAATCTTAGCATGAGGTTCTTTCGCCGGGCAGCGAGTCGCTCAGTTTCAATATTATTTGCTTATTTATTGGAATTGTTTGCCTTTTTTATAGCCAAGGCGACAAAAAAAAAGCTGGACAGCTGCGTAGGTGTTTGGATTTATTTTGAGTGCTTAGTAATAAATCAAAGTTGGGCGTCTTGCTACAGCGAACACGCATGCACTCAATGTTATCGTTTTTCCATTCCTGTCCCGCGGCTAATAATGCAATGTCAAGGTCGTCAAGTGGATAATAATAATATAATAAATAAAAAGTGCATCATTAATTCTGTTTGTGGTTAAGCAAAAGAAATAGCCCGTCACTTCACTTGTCAGTCACTGATAATTAATAAGGTTGTGGTTACCTCAGTATCGGTTCATCTAGTAAAAGGAATCCTGCTAAATCACTATCGATCATCATTCGTTCATCAACCAGTCCTAACGTAAATTATTACAAACCGGAAAACAAAAGCTTGAGAAACGGTTTTACTCGACTCGCTACTGCAGATTTATTGGCCCTAGAAACATGCTTGTGGTCGTCTGACTTGTTGAAAGTGTGTGCTCCTGTTCGCTGGTATTTTGGGCGTCTGCCAATTATGAGTGCTTCATTTTTTGCTTTTTTATTGAAACTGAGCGACTTGCTGTCTGGCGAAAGAACCTATGATGTAGAAATTATCTTCATTAATTAATGCAATGATTTTTTTGCGTGAAGATGTTTTTCTTTGCACAAAAATCTTCATATATATCATAAATGGGTTTTTGCACAGAAACAACATTCTTTTCGGGAGAAAAACAATGTTTTTTTGTAACACATATTTACGTTTGTTTGGGAGAAAACTGTTCTTTTTCGTGTGAAAACTCTTGATAACATATACAAGTTTCTTGAGCGAGGAAAATGTTTTTTTGCTCGAAAATATCCATATATACCATAAGGGGACTTTTGGCCAAAAAATAACATTCTTCGCGGGATTCATCGCTTTGAGCTCAGGTCAATCAGTGCAACTCTATCTATTTAAGAGCTACTGTTTTTACACAGAAAGCATCCACTCCGACAAAGCCGTCTGAACCAACAACATCTACTACAACTACTAGGAGAGCTCTCTGCAATAAGGTAACTAATAATAAATAACTATTTGACACCGGTTGAAGTATTCAACTAGTAGCATGAAAAATTGTAGGATACAATAAATAATTATTTAACGTTAGTTGAAGTACACAACTTGTCGCACTGAAGAATGTTAGGAATTAATTAAAAGTTATTCAACACTAGTAGAAGTACTTAACTAGTAGCGCTGAAAAAAACCATATTACTTTAGTCCTAGTGGTTTACTCTCAGAACTATGTGATTTAAGCACAGATACATATAGCTAGTTATAAAATTAATAGATAGGCAGATGCTCTTTTAGCCAATAAAAAAACAGAAATTAAAATAAATGAATCTTAATCAATTATTATTAGAGTGTAATATGACATCTTTTTGTTAATTTTAAAAGTTTAATAATGTTTTTTTTTATTTTTAGCAGGGCGAATGGAAATGGAGGGATAGTGATGTAAAAATACAGGAGGATTGGGATTGGCTCATGAAGAATCATAATGCTATCAGACTTCCGAATGATGAATACATAGATGATGAATACACAGATGATAATCGCATAGATGAAATGGAGATTGAACTTGAAAACTGTTGTCAAGAAAAAACAGCTGCCTCTCAAGTTTCACCATCTACTGAAAATACTGGGACCCTTAGTAAACAGTGAGTTTTTAAAATAATAAATAATAATACTGGAGTACTTTTTTGTTGCACTTTGTACAGAGTGCATGATTCAAAGCATAATTATTATGTGTTATCATCTCTATTGTAGACAAGGGACAGATTATCAGGAGATAAATGTAAAAGAGAGAGATGAAACTCAAGTCCTTAGTAATCAGTGAGTCTTTAAAATAATAAATAATAGCTATGGAGTAATCTTTTTGTTACATTTTGTACAGAGTGCATATTTCAGACCAGAAATATCATGTATTATCATCAATATTGTTGACAAGAATCAGATTATCAGAAAACAGATGTGAAAGGAGAGATGGAATGCCAATCAATTGAAAATGGTTCGACGAAACGTTAATTTTTTTACGATCACCAGATGAAGCAGTTAATCAGATAGGAGTTTGTGTTGAAGGCTCAGGACCGCATGTTAGTGGAAGAGTTGAAGATATGGAACCTGTTGTGAAAATTGCAGTTGAAAAAAATGAGAATGCTCCAATGATGGAGAATGCTCCAATGATTGAAAATGAATATGATGCGCTATTGAGGATTGAAGAACAAAATGATGATGTTGAAGACGAAGAAAAAGAAGAAGAACAAGGACAACAACAAGAAGATGTACAAGAAATGAGTTATTTAATTTTTGAAACACCCAGTCGAACATCATCTCTAGGTATTGTTGATGATAGCACACCTCCGACTGTTCATGATAAACAATGAAATGACCTGATAGCCAGATATTGGGGTGCTATAAAAACCAAACACAGAACGGGTAGAGTCATAGAGGTTTTAAACGTAAGACTTTGGGTTGGACTTCCAAGAGACCGATCTGATGTCTACCAAAATGACTATCATGGATCAGGAGCGTTGGAGTTGTTGAAAAAAGTTTGGAAACAATTGAGTTTGAGAACAAAAGTCAGCTTGTATACTGGAAAATAAAACTGCTGTGAACTCCAATACTTCCATTTGTCATCCAACAATACTACAGTATATCTGAGAGCTCGATTGATTGAAGCCGAAGGACAGCTCAATCAATTCTTTACCGACATTGCTGAGACCGATCATCATACTATTAGCTTGAGACGAAGACCGAATAGGGCTTGGAGAATGATGTTGAGCAGAAACGTTACGTTTATTTTTACAAATTGATCGGAATGGGAAGAATCGACTCACCTCCAATAACTTTACCCTCTCACATTCTCAACAACAGGTACATGCGAACCATATTGAAAACTCTCGATGGGAAACGAATCACTGACAATCTTGGTTTTTTCAGATGTTTACCATTGAACAAAAACTGCAAAAAAACTAAAGGCTTTATAAAAACTCCAACAGACTTTTTGGCGGAACGATACTTCAATGCATTTAGAAGATTCATCGGTTCCGACATCACAAACGAGCCGACAGTGAGAGGTTACAGGATTAACCAAAATGAAAAATGAGTAAAAGAGTCGGACTGGCTGGTTTTGGAAAAAGAGTTTCAACTCAAGATAGCAATGTTTTCTCTAAGTAAAGATAAGACTTCAAAGGTTATTTGAAAGTCAAATGTGAAATACAATGAAAAACTCTATTTGGATCTTTATATGGATCAATTCAGTCTCACCACAAAATTGGAAGAATACGCCAAAGCCTACAAATGTCCAACGTGTTCTACTACTTGTTTTGACAGATTGAGAAATCTGAAAAAAACATAGGTGCTCAAGCTCAGACACAACAACCATGGAATTTTTTGGAGGTGAATATAAACCCAGCGCTAAACTTTTTGATATGCTAAAGGTTCAATATGGGACAAATATCAGCACGGCTTATCTTTTGAGATACTATCCATATTTTGCTACTTATGGCAATGGGTGCTTGTTACTTGAATGCTCTGACAATAGAGATACGGATACCACCTTCTACACTAGCGAACATAAGCTCTTGAGCATTTCCATTGTTCAAACGTACCGGGTTTTGAGATCCCTCAATGTATTATCAACAACGATGATGATGAACAATGCGTTGAAACGTTCATTCAGTACTTGGAAGACATCTGCGAAGAAGCGTACATCCGAGTGAAAAATTCTTTTTCACAAATCATAGAAAAAATAGAAGATCAGTTACATCAATTGGAAAAAGCTCAAGAAAGGTTTTGTGGTGAATCGTCTCTCGAACAAATAAAATTCTGACAACGATATGGAGCCTCCAAAGTTCGGGATGACTTGATAAAGTACATGGAAAAGCTTCTTATTCTAGGTTTCAATCCAAAGAGCTATGACATCAACGTGCTGAGAAGAATTCTGCTACAACAATTAAAAGACATCTCAAGCAATGATTTTCATTTTATCGTAAAAACGGAAGCAAGAGGCTTGTGATCGGCAAAGGCTTTTTTTTTGTTTTTGGATTGTACAAAATCGATT
The DNA here is from genome assembly GCA_945261195.1 of Cryptosula pallasiana. Classification (NCBI taxonomy): domain Eukaryota; kingdom Metazoa; phylum Bryozoa; class Gymnolaemata; order Cheilostomatida; family Cryptosulidae; genus Cryptosula; species Cryptosula pallasiana. The sequence continues at coordinate 19,937,793 of OX183132.1, forward strand.
GCTCCTGGATACAGCTACAAAATTTATCTCAAAGCATACTAATGTGAAGCTGTAAAAGGACTTTTTCCTTGTGAATGAATGAAAGACTTGAGTCAACTGCAACAGAAACATTTACCTCCGATGCAAGCTTTCTACGGTACATTAAAGCAAAAAAGCATCTGTGAAGAAGAGTGCATGACTTGTCGAAAGACATGGAAAGTTGAAAACATGAGCATGATGAGAGATTGTTTAAAGTGGTACAACAACTTGTATGTAAGTCCATTCGTTCAAGCTTTAGAAAAACAAAGAGCAATCTGCGGAGAACACAGAATCGATATGCTGAAAGATGGTATATATTTACCAGGATTGGCAATTCAATGGATGTTTAACAAAGCTACCCAACCAGCTCCTCCACAGTTTTCTTCATATTTGGATTTACATGAACTCGGTAAATTCTTTCGACAGACTCTCCCGATTTTTCTGATTGACAAATGCAATGCGGATCTTTATTCTTTGATAAAGAAAAACATCATTGGTGGACTCAGTCTGGTGATGCACAGATATCGCAAAAAAAGGTATAACTAAAGTGAAAGAACATTGGCTTGGAAAAAAATCAAAATCTTGCGGCAGGATACGTGGAGTTGATTCAAATGCTCTCTATCTATGGTGTATGATGCAGTCAATGCCTACTGGATATCCTCGAAGAAGAAAAATGGAGAACTCTTTTGATGCTGATCCGGTAAAATTTAGCAAGTCAGCACTTAGTTGGTTACAGTACCAAATGTTTGCAAAAGCAAATCAACATCAGATATCAGCCAACGGAAGAGAAGTATCTCTTGGACAACGAGGATTATAATTTGATGGATTTTGTGTTGAAAACCAACTCGTCTTTCAATTTCACGGATGTTTTTGACACGGGCAGAACTGTTCTTTTAACAATGCTAGTTGCCAAGAGTTTCAACCAACTGGTTAAAAATCTATGGTGGAACTGTATAGAGTTTTGATGGAAAATGAAGAGTAACCCCGCGCTCTAGGTTACACTATCAAGTCAATTTGAAAGTGTGAGTGGATGAATTGTGTAAAAACTCATACAAATCTACAAAAATTTGACAATACATTTTACAAATCTTTCTATCTTAAAATGCTTGAAAAAGAACTAGATCAAGAAGAAGTGGTGGAAAGAGTTCAATCGGAAGCTTTCTTTGGATTCCTTGAATGTGATATTTAAGTTTCTGAGGAAATGAGAGAGAATTTTTCTGAAATGCCTCCAATTTTCAGAAACAGATGTCCAACAGAGAGCACTTGAGCGAGGAGATGAGAGTCTTTGCCGAAACCGAAGGACTCCTTAAAATCCCTCAACGTTCTCTAGATGGAAGTATTTTTGGAGAAAATATATTGGTAATGAGTCCATTATAAAGTGGTGCTTGAAACAGGGATTAAAACTCACCAAAGTCTATCAGCTGATAGAATATATACCTAGAAACGCTTTTGAAGCGTTCGGATTATCAGTCTCAGATGCTAGGAGAAAGGGAGATAGGGATCCTAGTCAAACATTACTCAGTACTATTAGCAAGTTGGTAGGAAATGCTGCCTATGGAAAAACAATCCCTGACAAAAAACAACATACAAATATCAATTTCATCGATGGTGCCAGAAAAGATTTATTTCATATCCGAGAGAACAAATTCATATCTATGGAAGAGATAGCAGAGGATTTTTACGAAATCTTAAGGGCTAAACGAGTGGTACATTTTAAATCTACTAAATTCAGCAAAAAAACTATCACGTTCTTTAAGATTACCCTTTTAATCATTATGTTAATCATTTCAGATGACTATGAATGTTCCAGTGCATTTGGGTTTCTCTGTAATACCGTATGCCAAGCTGAGAATGTTGCAGTGTTACTACGACTTGATGGATAAAAACGTAACACTTAACTTTCTGTTATTAACCCAATAGTTAACTTGAATAGTAGACATAACTGTAACTAATACAATCACTCGTTTGACTTATAGATATATCGATAGAAGTGACCTCCAGTACGTTGAAATGGATACAGATAAAGCATACATGGCTTTGAGTGGATCATTAGTAATATTGGTAAAAGCGAATATGAAAAGAGTTTTATAATGGTTACGGCAATTGGTTTCCACGATCATACTGTGACAAACATAGGGATGAGTTTTTAAGGATTAAAACAATGGATTCGGAATGGAACATGCGCAATTGCTGTGAAAAAGTGCTAAAACACGGAAAAAGAACACCTGGATTGTTCAAAGAGGAGTTTACTGGAGATGAAATGTTGCGTTCCATTGTAAATCCTACAACTGTTGGGGAGAAAAGGAAACAAGTTTAGTTCCAAAGGTTTAAACAAGCGAAGTAATGGCTTAAACAAACACAGTCATCTGAATGTATTGCGCACAAAAAGTTGTTTACAAGAAAAAATTGTTTTTTCATGGTAAAAGATAAAACAAATGTCAATGTACAGTCAAATAAAATGAGGCATCACATATCTTTATGCTAAAAGAGGAGTGTGTTCCGATGAACTATCAACCGAACCTATCAGCGCTTGGTAAAGGAAAAAACCCCTCATTAAAACTTTAAGTTGTTAACAATAGTTACTGTATACATATTTCTAATATGTTAATCATTAGTCGAATTCATGTTTGTATAAACTCATGGATGTAATTATGAATATAGACATGAACATATACATTTATAAACATAAATGAATATTTATATGAATAGATACATGAAATTGTATAAAAAAATGTTTAAAATCTTTCTTGTACAATGTTAATATGGACATGAATCTGGATATAGTCAGAAATAGATATAACCATGTACATAGTTAGCTTTACAATGTTAATATGAACATGAATATGTACATAGACATGAATATGTACTTGGACATGAATATGTACATGAATATGAATTTTGACAAGGATATGGACAAGTGCATAAATTGATATGTACATAAATGGTTGTGGACGTGTACATAAATGGACATGGATATGGACATGGATATGGACATGGATATGGACATGGATATGGACATGGATATGGACATGTACATAAATGAACATGCACATAAGTGGGCATGGACATATCCATAAATCGACATGGACATGTATATAAATGGACATGAATATGGTAATGGATTTGTACATGGATATGTACATGCTCATGTATGGGAACAGATAATTTTTTGTTTTTTGGTATAAAACTATACCAATAACCATACAATGATAATCCAACAATAAAACTCACAACACCAATCTCAGTATAAATATACATACAAAGTTTATAAACTAGCCAACCTCATGATCTAAATCGACATCCAAATCCCAATATAAGATCCCGCACAATAAAAATTTAATTCGAAAGAGTACAAAAAAATTAAAAAACACCGATAACACCTGGTGCAACACAAAGACACCGTTGAGGCTCTACTCGTGCCTGCTACTAACAAGAAAGGCTCAACACTTTATTTTTATACAATACTCAATCACCCAAATCTAAATCATCATAACAACCTTAATAAATACAACCCCTGCTCGATAAATAATTAATTATTCATACAATTACAAACTATATTTTAAACTCAACAAACCTGGTGCACAAAAATAAGTACCATCAGCTTCTCATGGTAACTGGTGCTAACAAAAAGGCGCTTGGGACCAGGAGAACCTGATTTCCACCACATAGATCTGCTCCTATATTACTACTAAGAGCTGATAGAAACATATAAAAAGGCCACAACAGCATTTAACCAGAAGCAGAACAAAATTAGCACATTATACACAATAATTCATAAACATAGTATGTGGTCAAACATTTTGATCCATTCACACTTCATTCATTATTTTGTGACTCCAAGCATTTCTCATATTTTATCTTTTGTTGCCTTCGTTTGCAATACATTTATTTTGATTATTTGTCCAGTGTTTTATTACCCTTAGAGCTTTGACAGCCCTGGCTGTGCCCCGGTCCCTGTTGGGGGGGGGGGCTACCAGCGCCCCCCTCCCTCAAACTCCCCAGCTGATAATGCTTGGCTTTGTGCTCTTCGGTTTTGACGCCTTGCGCCCTCAATGAAGCCTCACAAACTTGACTAGGATTTTTTAAAGTTTAAGGTGGAGATCCCCGCAGAGATTTGAAAACAACATACCAAAAATTCAAATAATGGTTGCCTGATCTAAACTTTATTGTCATTAAAGTTTGATCACATTTTTTTTACCATGGACTTGGAGTGCTCAGGCTTGCTAAAAATTATACTTTTTCTAATAGATATAGGAAAAACTACTGCAGTTTAAGCATAGGGTGCCAATAATGATTTGAATTCCTTTGTCTCAAATTCTTAATCATCAGGTAAAACATGAACTACCTGAACAACTTTAGTTTCAGGAGATCTACAATTAGCAGTACTGACAGCCAGCAAGCACTTTTGAGCTATTAAAAACAGCTTGATTTTATATCTCTTAAATGTGAAAGTTAGCTGATCACGAGAAAACTATTAATCTATATTGTGCTGATTTACAACTGGTTCAAAGTTCCGAAAAAAACTTCATAAAACTATGGAGCTGCATGTTGGAACATGTAATTTTAATGCCAGAGTTGAGAGTTAGAAGTTTGAGATTCACAATCCCATGGAGTATGTAATGCATTCTTACAGTAATACGGATAAAAAACTCACTAAAATTTTAGTGCATTTTGGCAATGCTGATTGTTTTGTTTCATATCTGGTTGAGATTTGCAGCGCCCTGGAGCAATAGAACTTGCAGAAAAATTAATTTGTAATAACGGAGTAATAAACTTTGATTTGGATGTTGAGCCTGATAACTTTTCAGGCATCTGGCAGGCTTTTGCTGAAAGTAACTCACCAATAGTGCTTTTTCGATAGCCCTTAAACCAATCCATAGATTCCTGGCTATCCAGCACGGCTAGACGTGTTTTATTCTCCTTGCAAGCTAGTCTTGCATTCTCCCCAGTAACGCTAGCATTCTTGAAAAGCAAGCAAGTCTTTGAAATGGGGTTCATGATCCATTCCAATGGACATCTCTGCATTTCTGAAATATGTCAAGAAAGTATGGTTTTGGCTAAGTTTAATCATTTCTATGCATCAGCTAAACGAGCTAGCTTTCAAAAGCTTAAATTAAAACTCGGCTACAGTGCTTACTGAAGAGAGTAGCCTGTAATATAGAATCAGTATAAGATAACTCCTTTAACGCCTGGACACACGCACCAGATTTGCTCACCTGCCCACTACTGTGAGCATCCCTACGGCACTAGTATAGCACAGGTGAGAAGCCTTTACTGTTAGTAAAATCACTGGTGAACTACACCAGTGTGGGTAGGCGCTATTCCACATTTCTTCATCTGATAACCTGAAGAGCTTGCTTGAATATGCGTCAGTTGAACCTGCTATTGTGCTCTTTGTGTAATAAATAGTATTTGTTCACTTTGACATAAAGCAATAGCTTGGTGCGGTAAAACAACTCAACTATTGAATAGTTTACCAGTAGCGCAGCTCAGATAAAAGCTTTGATAGTTGTTTTCATAACAACTTCAAAGGCTAAAAAACATTTAGGAAATCATAGCTGCAGCTGATATTCTTGAGGTCATCAACTCCCATGAAAACCCAATGTCAATAATATTCAAAAGTTAAAAGTGATTAATCTTTTTGAAGCTATAAGAAATGCTGTGTAACACATTTTGCAATTACCGTGTGCACACAGTTGAAAGAGTATGCTAGCGGAAACCAAAGAATGACTACTAATTACTTTTATAGTTGATCAAAGGAAGTGATCAATGTTAAAATCGCCAATTTACAAAGTTTTTACAACGTCGCCAAAGAGCTGAGATCAATACACATTGAAGTGTCTACATGACTGGAACCTAGTCAGTACCTAATTTACTTTCGCATTTGCATGAAGATTGAAAAACGTAAACAGTTTATACTTCGCGCTCATTTCCTTTTTTTCTTCCTGCACGTATTGATAAATGTCAACTGTAATACCTACTTGTGTAAACTTTGGCTTCGAGTGCGTTACTTCTTTCACCTGGTAAGTCTTCAGACAAGCGACATACTTTAGTCCTTTTGACATAACTAAAAGCTACACATTCTCCTTCTGTTGAACATTGAATAGCACATTCTATCGTTGATCTGACTTTCAACTGTCGGGTGATTGTTGTAAGTTGGATTCTGGGTTCAGAAAAAAACTTGTGACTCCCCACTCTATCCTACAAAAAAATATTCAGTTCAAGGATCATATATTCATGGGCGTCACCAGGGGGGCTCTGGGGGTCTCTGCAGAGCCCCCCTAAAAATAGATAGAAAAAAAAAATTTTTAAGCAATTATCATTTAACATTGTATAACCGTGATTCAGCAGGAGTTATGTTCTACTGTATGGTCAGTTTGAGCAACATTTCGAAGTGAACACTTTTATAACCTCCTACTAAAGAGACTGGTTGGCCTGTGTTCTTAGGCTGGTTCTATCAAATTCTTAATAAATTACTGAATCACAAAACATTCTTTAGAGCTCAATCTACAATGTTCTGCACCAACGAAATGTAAGTTTCGGTAGATAGAGACTCAATCAATAGTCACAATCACTAATTATACTTTAGTGGTTACAATCATCATGCAGAGAACTTTAAAAGTCTTTCTGATCCAAAAACAAAAGCCAGAGATAAGGTGAGCCTGCTTTGTATGATGATGATGATGTTGAACTTGGACTTACATAGAAGAATAGCAATAGTATTAGTCTGTCTTGGTATTATTAATTAAAACTTGACTAAGTTAGTTACAACAGTAGTAGTAGTAGTCAGTCTAATAATAATTATTATTACTATAATAATTATAATAATGATTAAATTATTCTTATTAATTTAATTATTATACTGATTATTATAATAATGATTTTAGTTTCTTTTCAATTATAATTGATGTTAATAAATAAATAGTAATAATTAATAATAACAATCTAAAGAATTATAATAATAATATAAAACTCATAACAAGTAAATAAATTAATTATAATTGTTATTATTATTAATTATTATTATCTTTTTTAAATGAATTATTAATATTATGATATTAATAGTTTAAATTAATAATTCAATTGAAAAAGTAACAATAATTTATAATTATAATAATAACAATTATTTATTTACTTGTTGTAGACGCTACAACGAGTTGAATTTGGTACCACGTGACCCTACCAAAACCGCAGTCTAAAAAGTTGTCGTACCCTGAGGTTATAAACATTTGTTTTTATTGTTTTAATATTTCTGGAACTAAGGTTACTAACGCCAAAGTTTAAAGTTCATCAGATAGCCAATCATTTACAGCACAGGATTCTCTTGATTTTTTCCTTGCAGACCCGTTTCAGTAGTAGTTACATGTGTTCAAACTTTGTATACTTCAACGGAAATCTGTCAGCACTCAGAATGGTATTTTGACAGTTTGTTAATTTTCATTCATGTGTATGCATGTTAGCTATCTAGTGGTGTATTATTTTGAATAATTGGCTAAACTTATTGGGTAAAATTAATTTTTTTCTGAAAAAGGGTAAGAGAAATATTTTTTTTAAAAGTTCTACAGTAGCGTGAGATTCCACCGACCATAATACGCTGATATTGCGGGCGGAAATGAACATTGATATGGTTTTACGTTAATAAAAATTATCAACTGGCTATCAACTGAGACCGAATTAGTAAATAATAATAAAATTATTTGTCCAAATAAATGAATGTTATAATTTCAACGCTGAAAAGTTTAATTTTGCTATCAGTGTGAGTTTGACAAAACATACTCATTTTTGCAGTTTCTCAATAATAATGATTGAAAATAAATCTGTTTTCACATTTCTACTAACAATTAATTTAATATTAGAAAAAATAATAATTATAATATTAATTAATAACACATTGATTGTAATAATTACTAATCGGTTGAGAGTAATTATTATCTTTCTGGTTGCTGTGTATTTAAATTAATTATTATTTATTAAATAAAGGAAACAATTGCAATTATTGTTATCATTGGTTGGTAGCAAATTACAATCGTCATGATAATGGTTTTGATGTACGCATATATATATATAAACGCAAACAATATATATATAGGCCCGTATATTGTTTGCACTAGTAGATACGCTTGGGTGATCCGCCTGCGGTCACGTTGCCACCGCAAACAATGTGATTTTTAAGACATTATGCTTTTTTTTAAATTCGTTTTTTAGTATGTTGATCAAATTTGAGCCAATTTTTTTTAGAACCAATGAACGTATCAGCTTCAACTAGACAAGTTGCCACCAATTTTAATTATCAAAAAAAAATCTAAAACTTCTCACTGCACTATCTACTTGTTGTTAGGGCTTTTATGTTATTATAATTGTTATTAATTATGATTGTTTTTGTATCTGTTCATTGTGGTTTAATGATTTTAAAGCGTGTAAATAATAATAATTATTATATTATTAATACAATTATAATAAATGTATACGAACAATAATAATAAAATAAATAAATTATTAGTATATAATAAGTTATAATGCACATTCACTGTGACCAAGAAATTGAAATTCAAAAAACTTTTGACAAGTTTTCAGTCCTTCATCAAAGGCGAATGGAGCTGAACTATTGCATATTTTTAGATGAGAGGATCGGTCATAAATTCATACCAAGCTAATATACATACGTGTATTCCAATATTTAGTATATTTAGTACCATTTTGAAACTTATATTTGCGTTTGATAGTGGTGTTTTTAATTCTTATAGTTCGAGTTGACAATTTAACTGTGTATTAATTTTTAAATAGATGTGGATGGATAAACTATATTATATAGCCCATCTTTATCACCTTTAGGTTTTTGGTTTGATTGAAAGAGTTTATTTCATCACAGCAGGATTGTTCGCTATTAAAATTCAAGAAAGGTAGTGAGCTGTTTATGGGGATAATAATAGTTTCAAGAGCTGGATTAATTTTTTACCACAACTAATTTTGATTAAATATTGAAGCTCACAATTACAAAGAGACATTTGAGCAATCAACATCTCAAATTTGAATAGCTGTTGATTGTAAGGGTCAGCAAAATCTATAAAAATCAAGTTGACTGGATTGTTTGCAAATGACAAAAAATTTACTTCAAAAATTGATCTTTATGCATGCTTAAAAAATTTCATCTAAAAAACTCAACTCTTACATCAGTTTCTCTGGATGTTTGTGTTGCAAAGTAATGTATGTTATCAAAAACATTTGGTATCTTAGACGGCATTTCTAGACATCTCAGAAGTGACATTTCTCAAGTTTTCCGCTAGCGCGGGGCCTTTGCGGGGGAGGGGTGCCCGCACCCCACCCCTCCCCCGCACCCCCTCCCCTCCCACCCTCATTTTTAGAGCCCCCCTTCAAAAATCCTGGTGACGCCCATGCATATATTGGCCTCTAAGATCAGCTTCTTCTCTAAGAAAACATAAAGAGTTTCAGAGAAAGTATCAGCTGAAGGTGCAAGTGGAAAACTGCAACGTAATTATTTAACTAATTATGAGTTGCCATCAGATTACCATTGTGTAATTTTTTGTTTTGCTATGCTTTCGAGCACTTCTCTCATTTGTACATTGTTTTCATGATTAATAAATCAATTGGGTCAATGTTTCAATTGCCATTATTTACCCTTTCTCATTATCAACTCATCTATTTCATATTTCATCTGTCAACTGTAAGCAAAACTATTCAGCAACTTCAATACAACAGAAAATGCCAGCAACTAGTACCTATTGTTAAACTGCTTTACGATGGGTGTACAAATGTCTTACCTCAAGGATAGATGCAATTAAAGCCAAGTAAACGAGGCACATAAACCGCATTGTAAAGATCTTGTGTAAGGTGCTGTTATTTGTGACCTAACTGCCCAACTTTACCTAAGCAAACTAACATTATAACTGATTTTTGAGCACCTTTAAAACTATTTGTTAATTGATTATCGGGATTGTTTGTATCAAACAAGCTGTGTTCACGGTAACTAAACGAACAAGGAACCTATTTCCTTTAAATGATTAAAACTTGCCCAGCTGACAGAACATGTGCTTTGGAAGTCGAAATTGGTTTTATTGAGTTTCTGAGAAGTAATTAAATGTGGGAAATTAAAGTCTGTCAGAAACACAGCTCACCATAAATGAAAGCTTTGTTGTTAATTAATGGCTGGTACGAGTGTAGACTGTAACCAACTTGGACATTGTGTAATCGATTCTGGTCTTGGCAACCACAGAATGCTATTAAACTCAAGTATTCTACCTCTCTCCAGAGTAGACACCAACGTATCAATTGGGGCCCCTTGTATGGTAGACTTTAGCAACCAGTGGGGGCCCGGGGCTCAGACATAATAGTCCATGTAAATTGGTGATGATGTATGAATTTATCACAATCCAGCTGTAGGGAGGTTTTCCTCTAGAGTGAAAGCAGAAACCATGGTTGGCAGAGGGTATACAACACAATGCAATGACTGTAAGGAGAGTTCAGCTTTTTATAGGAAAAACCAAAGGAAGTGATCGGCCTAAATAGCGATTTGCCAATCACATGTACCGGAAGAAACTTTCAAAAATGATACCATGTGGATAGATATAATGACCAATAGCTAAGATGTACATAAGATTGAAAATAAGAGGCATTTAGTGGCATGTGGGCAGAGTTAGTACAGCCTTTACGATTGTTACTGTTTTGCAGCTTCTAAGGCTTCCATAGGCCCAGATCTAGAGGTCTTGAGGGTAGATAGTTGGCACCTCATCATCTGTGCTTCTTCAGGTGGCTAATTCTAATCTGTTAGGTCTTTGGCTATAATCACCTTGTATTCAAAGGTAGGATCTTTGGTCAGCTATCCCAAATTTGTACTGGATCTGCATCCATCTATCCTGGGTGAGTCATAAATGATTCTGTCTTGCTATGCAAAGTTGGCACTCTTTAGAGTGGTTGATAAATAACAAGCAGACCACAATCAGTGGCCAGTGGCTAGTAAAAGAAAACATCTCTGCAGTTCAGTAGACATGGCGCACAGGTTCCTACGCCAAGTGTACTGCAAACTTTGCCACATACTTATAGCAGGTTTGATACTTGTAAGCTGGCACAAGAAAAATTGGATGCAGCCATTGGGCAAGTGCACATATGAAAGGAATTAGGGAATGGGTTGTACTGAAAGGCTTTTTGCTACAAATAAAGCTGTGTAGTTAATACCAAATGACTTCCCAAAGTTTATGATTTGCCTATAATGATATGTTAAATTTGTCTAAGAGTTTTATTCTTTTTGGATCTCTGGGCAATTTCATTCTTTTTTCTATCAGAAACTTTTGAATTAAATCAAGTTGTTTTTTTAGCACAAGAAAAGTACCGGACAGGCAGTTAAACCAGTAATTATTTTCCCATAAAAAAGCGGTTTTCTGATCCACCTATTTTAGTCTATATTATCAATGTCAATGAGAAAGTAGGTTTTTGGGAGGAAAATTGCTTCAGCTTGTAAAATACTGGCCATGCAAAACCTTTTACAAAAACTCTCTTATTAATTTAAGTCATTACGCTGTAGAATTTACGAAAGTTCTCATCAAATTGTTCAATTTTTAAAGATCTTTTCTATAAAGAAAAAATTTTGGCTGAAGTCATTTCCATAAAAAAATAACTGTTTTAAACTATAATTTTGTGTTCTGGGATTCCATTGTCTATGGTCCACATTTTACTACAACTGCTTTGAAAAGTTTCTTCTTGCACACTGTTGGGTCAAATGTGCTTAATGACTGTGTTTTAAATACATGCGGGCTGAATTTAGATGTATAAAGGCAACAAAGAAACTACTTTCACACAGACTTTATGCTCCCATCCACATTTTGAAAAAGTTAATCGTGCACTGACAGGCCCCTTCTGATATAAACAGAAGTGAAAGGGTTCAAAACTTTTCATGGGGAAATGACAGTTTCATCAGCATATCTATGAATCTTGATGAAAGGGTATGATTTGCTGCCTGTAGAGGGTATGTCAAGGGCAGTATAGCTAGTATTGAAAATACTAATAATTACGCTGGATTCTTAATTCTCTCTTTTGATTAGTTTGCTGGGATACTGTAGTAGATTTTGTTCTGGAACCACAAAATGCTACTATGCTAGAGAACTCTACCTCTCTGTAGAAGGACACCACCTGTATGGCTGGTCGGACTGGTTCAAGGGACTTTATCTACTCAATACAGAGCCCATGGCGCAGACACATTAGACTAATTGATTAAATACAAATACATTTATTTGGATTCTATACTGCTTTTGGGAGGCGATCCTCTAGAGGGAAGAGGCAAGGGTAAGTCAACAATTGTAATGATTATCTGAAAAATTTAGCTTTTTATAGGCTGTAGCACAAGAAATTTTTGGCCTAGTTAACAGTGGGGCCAATAGCGCATACAGGAAGTAACGTAAACAAACAGGCATACAGGTTTCTCAATAGTAGCTAGCCAGAGAACGATTGCGAAGAGCTAAAGATCTTGAGCGCTCAAGGTAAAGGGTGGAGTTATTAGGTACACTGTCTGCTGGTACATTTTCCCACTTCCTTCTAGGTTCCGGGGTTTTCTATAACCTGTATTGTAGTGGATTTTCATATTACTCATATCTGCGCAGATACCTAGCAATCATTCTGGCATTAATTGTATAGCCATTAGATGGCCTGAATTGCATACCGAACTGACCGACCCTGCATTGGTAAGGTACTGACCCTGCATTGGTAAGGTACTGACCCTGCATAGGTACTATACCAACCCTGTACCGACCCTGTACCAACCCTGTATGAGCCATATTGTGCTGGCAGGAAGTTACTCATTCTAGCCTGGGACCTGAAAGTACCCTTAGAGGAAGAAGATGACCAAAAGTTATCTACCCTTACATTTGGCAGAACTCAAGAAACTACGCATATAAAGACTGCGATGTTAACTACAGGATTTAGAATTGCTTCTGACTGGTTGACTAGCCTATTACTCCACCTGCTACCTCTGGGCACCCCATATGTTCAAGCCTTTATGCCTTTCCTCACTTGTTGATATTCATATCTGTTTGCCTATTTGCTGTATTATGCTCTACTTCTGCGTCATTGGCCAATGCCCTATACTACTTCTCGTGCTCCGCCTACAAAAAGCAGAATTTTGCTATGTTTAATCAGTTTGTATTGGGACTTGTACTTACTTGTATTCTTTGCAAGAATAAATGCAACTATTCTCAAGCTCTGATTTATGGGCCCAGCAAGCGCATGTCTTTTTCAAAATGTTTATTATTGGTGATAAAAAGGTTCGTGGAAACAAAATGTTTAATAAACGTTCTTAAAACATCAAAAAAGATTTTTCTTCACTCCCATGAAAATTGAAAACATTTTTTGTGCGTTTTTAAATCGTTTGATAGGAACTCAGTCTGGTAGAAACATATTAAAAACCTCTAATCAGTAAGATTTATATGACTTTACAATAAAAAATGGTTTATTGATGTATCTCAAATTTTGTTTGGTGTACATTTGAAAATAAACATTCAGAGATAGTTTTTTATCTAATCATTTCATGACCTTATAAACAGAACTTTTTTTTTAATGTTATTAACATGTTAGAATTAGGGAGAGTTTTAGACAAATGTGAATAAAAGGTCAAAAATGATGGGTTTTTTTTCACTTCCGTTTTTAGATGTTTTTTCAACTTCAGTAATTGGTTTGTTTTTGGCATGCTGTCACAAAAATGTTTTTTTTAACATATATCACATGACGTTTGTACCACTTGAAAGTTATCATGTTTATGAATGTCTTTTTTTGGTTAACTTTCATTTAAGTCATCACAGAAATGTAAAGAAGACGGCTTCGACATTGCGTTTTATTCACTTGAAATTCCAAAAGTTTTTTTAACGCTTTCAAAAGGTTAATCCTAAAAAAAGTCATCAAAAAAACGTACAGGAAATGGTTTCTGCATCATGTTTAAAACACTTGAAATAATTAAGTTTTATTGACGTTTTCAATTGGTTAATTCTAAAATAGTTTTCATAAAAATGTAAATAAAACGATTTTCACATCATTTTTTTTCCACTTGAAACTCAGTATATTTTTTTAACATTTCTATTTGGTTAATCCTTGAAAAGTTATCACAAAAATGTGAATGAACCCATTTCTACATCACGTTCTTATCACTTGAAACTTAATACGTTTTTTTGACGTTTTCATTTGGTTGATCCAGAAAAAGTCATCACAAAAATGTAAATAAAACAGATTTTGGATCATTTTTTAAACCAATTGACAGTTATTTTGAACATTTTTTTGTGCCTATTTTTTGAACAATTATCACAAAATTTCAATAAAACCAATTCTAAATCATGTTTTTAGCATTTGAACTTCAATAGTTTTTTTTTAACGTTTTTATTTGGTTGGTCAAAAAAGGTCACCAATAAAACAAAATAAAACGGTTTTTGCATCATGTTTTAAATCACTTGACAGTTATTACGTTTTACGAACGTGTTTTTTGTAGTTAATTTTTAAATGGTCATCACAAAAATTTAAATAAAACCATTTCTTCATCATATTTCCATAACTGGAAATTCAATAAGTTTTTTTAAGGTTTGTGTTTGGTTTTTTTCAGAAAAGTTCATCACAAAAACGTAAATCAAACGTTTTTTCATCATGTTTTAAATCACTTGACAGTTATTACATTTTATGAACGCCTTTTTTATGGTTAATTTTTAAATAGTCATCACAAAAATTCAAGTAAAATCATTTAGACATCTTTTGTAATCGCTTGAAATTTAATCCATTTTTTTAACATTATCGTTTGTTTAATCCTTGAAAAGTCATTACGGAAACAAAAATAAAACAATTTTTACATCAGGTATTGATCAACTGAAAGTCAATATGTTATTTGTTTCAACCAAAACTTTTGGTTTTGAACTTTAACCTTTTCTCAGTGTTATTGTTTCAAGTGAAAATCAGAAGTTTCATAATCTTTATTTTATGTTTGTTGTAGCTGCTCCCTTCACTAAACATTTGAGGAGATTAAAGTTCTAGTGGATACAGAGTTGAGTTTCATTATGCTGTGACAAAAAAACTAGTTTATTTTGAAGAGCTTAGGAGTTGTACTTTAGATTGGATTGAATTTGAATTAGTTTATACTTTTTCAGCTTGAAATCTATTCAAAAAAATTATAGGGAGTTGCCCTCTCATCGGTGAGGCAAATCCTATGCAGTCAGCAATAACCCAGTTGCAATTTCTTTCACGAAGATGCACCAAGTCATATAAAGATATATAGCAAGTTTTCAAAAGTTCGGTGAGTTTCTATAGAAGAAGGCCTTTTTAATATTGACATCATGCACAGGCTTTCGTGATTTCAGAAAAAAATGATATTGTAACAAGTTTTAACTTTCTCGGAGCTGTCTTTTCAAGCCAGCAAATTTTTCATCCTTAGTTTCATTTGAGGGGCTTAGGAGGAGTACTTTTTATCAGACTGATTGATTTTGATTTAATCTAAACTTTGTCAGCTAAAATTTTATTCAAAAAAATTACAGGGAGTAAGAGACTTTTTTTATTTAAAAAAAGATGATGTAAAAAATTTTAATTTTCTCAGAGCTGTTTTTTTCTAGTCAAAAAATTTTCCATATTTGGTTAAGTTGCTATTCTGTATGCACTGGCCTTCATATGATGGCGTTTTTTTATCAAAGTTAAATTTACTGATGAATAGTTATTATCCAAAAAAGTATTTGTTAGTTTAAAAATTACTTAAACTTAATGTGACTTTATTATAATGTGTGATAAAAATCTGCAGTGTGGAATTTTCATATCTGGAGTAAATTTTTCGCAAAAACGATCATAGTTAATACTGAAATATTTGCTGTGTTTTTGAGGAAAAGATTATATGCACCAAATAATAACGAATACTTTTAGACGTTAACGTTAAACCTACAAACTGAAAGTGCAATAAAAATACTACTTGCCTAAATGTGCTTTAAAATAAAATAATGGATATGCTGCTTGCAGATAGCCCACTCTGTTGACCTGGCAGTCAAAAACTCCATAAACTTCCATAAATTTATTGGATTTTTTTTGGCTGTAAACTAACTCCCTCCACAGTCTTTCAATGCTGAATGAGAGAACAATTCTGCAGCCAAAGCGTGTTTAGCAACACCCATCTTATGCCCTTTAAGCGTGGTATAAATTTGTTCAATTTCGTACGCTGTAGCTTTTTTAGTCACCAAAATCATCAAGTTGCTGAGTTCATAACAAAATTAAAACAATTATCAATATTTTTGCAATTAAATAAATCATTTGTTTGCATTTTGCGGTATCACTTTTACCCAGTTATGTAATAATATTTGGAGGCTGTTGAAATGCATGATATGTAGTACAGTAGTTTGTTGCATAATGATTTACTTTTAATGTCACTGATGGACCCAATTGAAAATTCTCTAAGGCAGTAGACTTTCTCAACATATTATTTTTAAAAACGCTTTAGTGCTGCTTGACAAATGCACATGATGATGAATTTGTATTAAACCTCATAGATTTTTCAAAATAGTTTTCTTCTTTAGTTTTTGTCAAACGGATCTCATTTGTTTTAACAGGCTTGCACAAGTTTTAAGAAAAGTGGAACATTGCAATTGAATCCCAATTGCAATGAAGACCAGCAGCAAAAGTGTAATAAACTATAATTAACTAACAGTCTAATAATTTTTCAATTTAACTTTTTGATATAATTTCATAGTAAAGGAGTTAGACGTGAAACAGTGAAACAGCAAAACATTTTTTTTTTTACGAGATCAAATGATTAAAAAGTGAATTAGAGAAACAGAGAGACAGTAGCAGTATTGATCAAACTAATATTGTATATAGTAATAATGACAATGTTACTTCAGTACAAGCTACAAAAAATACACTTAATAATAGTAATACTAATTATCAGTGGCGCAAAAATTTTTGATTGAACTTTCTCTCAATAAGTCTTAAAACATCACAAAATAATTTGATGACACGATAGTCATTCACCATTAAGTTTTTTGGTGGGCTCAGATGTCTTTTTAAACAAAACGTTGTAAAATTCAAACTCGCATTAACGCTTAGCAGTAGTCATATTAAAAACTTTGTTCTCCATTACAAAAAGAAACCAAAATTCGGCCACCAAGCTCAATTTTCACTCAATAAAAATTTAAATTACCCCCATCTCAGTTACAATGAAATATAGATTATCACACCCTACCTTGTACCGGCAGAGCAGCTAATGGTATTATCAATACAATATAAAAGCTGTTAGACAACCATATCATAAAAGTTTTGTAGCAAGCACACAAATGACCTCGGGCAAATACATCACCCAACAGGTTCTCTTTGTATACCATTTTGTGTAAAATAAAGTGCCCGGATGGCCTAGTGGCACCACAAGTTGCGCACCTATTGAATTTTCAGATCAAAATTAAAAGTGATATGCCAACACGGGTATGACAAAATGTAACAATTATAAAAATGACCTGCAGCAAAAATACCCACCCAACGAGTCTTCTAAGACAACACCTGGTGCAAAACAAACCTGGGTCTATGAACCGCTGAATGGTATTGAGACACCATAGAGATGTCTGCTCCCATTGTACTGTAACAGATTCTGGTCTTGACAACCACGGAATGCTATAAAGCTCAAGTATTCTACCTCTATCCAGAGGAGACACCAACGTATCAGTCGGTGCCACTTGTATGGCAGACTTTAGCACCCAGTGGGGGCCCAGGGCTCAGACATAATAGCCCATGTAAATTGGTGATAATGTATGCGTTTATCACCATCCAGCTCTAGGGAGGTTTTCCTCTAGAGCAAAAGCCAAAACAATGCTTGGCAGAGGGTATATAACACAATGCAATGAGTATATAGACAGTTCAGCTTGTTATAGGCGGAACCAGAGGAAGCGATTGGCCCAGAGAACAAGATTGCCAACCATGTGCTGAGGAAGTGAAACTGGCGAACGAATGGTGTCATATGGATAAATAAAGCAGCAAATAATCATAGAGTACATTAACTGATTAAGAAAAGTGCCTAGTGGCAAGTGGGCAGAGTTTGTACCGCCACAACAAATAACATTGGTTTGCAGGCTTTTGGGCTTTCAAAGGTCAGCATCTTGAGCTCTTGAGGTTCACACCTCCTTTTCTGCATTTGCTAGGGTGGCTAAAGCTAGTCCT
This sequence comes from Cryptosula pallasiana, assembly GCA_945261195.1. Classification (NCBI taxonomy): domain Eukaryota; kingdom Metazoa; phylum Bryozoa; class Gymnolaemata; order Cheilostomatida; family Cryptosulidae; genus Cryptosula; species Cryptosula pallasiana. The sequence continues at coordinate 19,955,970 of OX183132.1, forward strand.
GAGATCCTCAGCTATAACATTCATGGTGTCTGAATGCCCGATCCTGGGACCACTACCCCGAATCGCCACGGGATCTGTATCAACTTATCCCGGATCCGCATGGGTCATAACCGACTCTTCTTGGATATGCAATGTCGGCACCCCTTACGGTAACTAATACCCTGCAAGCAGACCAAAGTTCAAGGCTGATTGCTAGTATACTGCAGGAAGAGAATGAATTCCGCCTTGAAGAAAGCATCTCTGCAGTGCAAGGAAAGGCAAGGCACAGGATTTTACGCCATTTTTATGGCAAAATATACCACAATGATGCGGGAGATTCAAATGATAGCCAGCCAAGTCCGCCCCTCCCCATCCTCCTCACCCTACCACCCCGTACACCCCTTGTCCTGTCAGTAACGCAAGTGTAAAATAACCCCTGAGCGTTCTCCCTTCTTGTATCTCTACTCGAACACCCCTGAAATTTCGATACCGGCAACCCAGACCCTGTATCTATATATATAACCCTATACTACATATTCCCGGTTACCCGGGGTCAGCTACCTCAATTCAACAGAGAAAAATGGCCAATTCAGATAACTTGGGACTTGGAAAACTGTTTTCCCACCTCAGGAAGTCAAACCTGAAAGTGAGATGCAAGGAAAACAGACCAGAGAAGTAAAGGCCCTTATATGGAATGGAAAGTTTCCAGATCCTAGGAAAAGCGGGAAAAACTGCCCAGTGCTATTTTACCATGTGTTCACATTTAAATTGGATTGTTTCATTTAGGTATTTTGTATTTTCTGTTTCCATTGGTATATATCCTGTATTATTGTCTGTCATTGGCTCACCACTTATAAGAGTGTGAGATTTCTTCCTTGCCTCCTATAAATGGAGCTTTTGTGTTGCCTTACAGACAGAAGTTTAATGGATCTTGCACCATCATCTTATATTGTACTGGTAAATAGAAATTGGTAATAAAATATTTGTTAGATAAACTCTGGTGTAGTTTGTTTGTTTGTTTGTTTGAACTGTGCCTCGAGGGCAACCCTAAATACAGGTCTCATAAGCTTGGAGCTTGTGTGAGCAGCACCCTATACCCATGCCCGCTGTTACACCGGCTACTCTTCTGGGTTGAGGACCCCGTGGAGTTGGTAGAATCTATTCGGAGGAGACTTCGAAGTGTTGGAGAAGTTGGAGAGTGGATGCCATTGTGTCAGTAGTAGAGGACGCAAGTCTACTACAGTACTATTTGCATATAGTTTGGCAAAGAAAGTAAATGCAATAAAATGGTTAAAATTTAACAGACTAACTGATGAAAAGAAAATCCACTAAGTTATTGAGTGAAGTGGGAGTTGGATTGTAAGATCTACTTATCTATTGTGCTTAGCATGTTTGACTCTGCAAATCACTTGGTAGCAACACCAAGGAGGTACTTCTTGACAAGGTTAGGGAAACCATCTGAAGTGTCTAGTGGTATCTTGTTATAAATCTGAATAATATGCGATTCAATTATTAGCAGAAGATTAAACTTCTGACAAATGCCGCAATTCATGGGCTTTTTTGTGCTTTGATTTACATCGTGGAAACCCAGTAATAAATAAATAATAGTCCACGTATAGTTGTTTTTCAGAAACTCTAAATGCCCATATCTTCCAACCATGCAGAAATTATCAAGTTGTTCACCTAATAACAGATAGCTTGTTTCAGATAAAAACAAAATTTATTGGCGTTTCTATTACTGATTGTCCAGTTGTGTCCTGCTATTGAAGTTTAACCCACGCATCTCATGTTGATGACTGCTCCTCCAGTTACACCAGAAATTAGGTCATGAAAGATAGAATCAAATTTTATCCAAGTAGCTGTGTTATGTTGTAATGAGGCAGCTGAGATGTAATAAATTACTAACTTTCCATGCAGCGCTACATAATGGTGTCATGGCTCAGTGCTTCTCAATAGCGATAAACCATCACGCTTTTCCATGAGCCAGCAATTACAGCAAGCCAAAGGTCATGAACCCTAATTAGCGAGTCAACGGCGACTTTGAGCTAATGAGTCAATGAGTGAAACTACTGTATGAAGGAAAATTGTTTCCACAAACAATTGGTTTTAAATGCTTTTCTTGTGTGTGTTTCATCTAATGCTACATACTCCACAGGAAAAAGTTTGAAGCAGCAGTGCTTGGCTAATGTGTAATTTATTTATTAAACTGAAAATAATTATTTATTTTTATTATTATTTAACCACGGCCAATTGATTATTTATTATTATTTACTTTTTATTATTATCAATATCTAAAATAGGGAAAAAAACAATTAATATAAAATAAAACACATAAATATATTTGTGATCACTCATTCTGCATCATTTTTAATTAATATAAGTGGTCTTGAAAGGCAACTGTCTCATATCACTGAAATTTCTGTCCAAATTATTTAATTATATTGACTGCAGTGATGCTGGAAATACAATACACGCATGTGCAAACCAGTAGCGCTACGGCATTCCCTATTTCCATAACGCTTCAGTGGTCTGGCGTTATTATAAGTCGCTACTTAGTAGCGACTTTCAATAGCGCCACATAATCACGACTTCAGTAGCGATATAGCCATTTCCAAGAGGGGAAAACCCGTGGCGCTACGGCGTAGCGCTACGGCGTCGCGTCATGGAAAGTCACTAAATGATGGAACTATACAGTGATACGCATTGACTTACAGTAAAACTTCCACCATGGCACGCACAAGCTGACACAAATAGATTTTGATCTATATAAATGTATGAACTCAAAACATATCTGTCCGTGTGTCCATTTGTGTGTGTATACATGCCTGTGCATGTTCGCATGCTTGCATGCGTTCGGGGGTGAGTGCATGTATGTATGATGCGTGTATTTTTTGGTCATTCCAGAGTAATGAACAATTAAACTGCTACACTGAGAGAAATAAAAACTGCTGCAAAAACAGTTTAGGTGTACGGCGGGGGCTCAAACTTGCTGTTTGTTCTCAAACTTGCAATGTTTATTGAGTCGATATTCCCAGTATATAAGTGGAGACAACTGAAAAACAGTTAAACTTCGCTAATAAGCGAATGGGATGTCAATGGAACATTTGGTGAGTTGATTTATGACTGAACTTTTTTCCTTTTAATACACATGTATTGCAACTTTCACTATCAACATTTATTTTCCAAGTTAAATGTCTCGGTAGCGAATGCAGTGTACCAGCACACATCACACCTGTGTCATCTTCACAATTTATTTGGAGAGAGAGAGCGAGAAAGTAAAAGATGAAGTGGGGGAACAGGGCTGTGGGGGAATAGGTCCGATATATAGCAATGTAAAGGGTGAGACATTGAGCACAGCAGACAAAGATTGAAGACGGATGGGGAGTTGAAGAGGGGAACGATGTAGATTGGGCTGGCATAATGATACCTGAATACAACCAGAAATACTCCTAGTTGCTTGCATATGCTGCCATAATACTGACAAACGCATATAGTCCTACTTGAAAAAAAAAATTACGTACAGTATTGCATAGCAATAACTTTCAAAAAATGAGGTTCAGGCAAACTGTCACATTTGACAGAAAAATTGTTGTAACGATTGTCGAGAGGTGCAAAAGTTGTCAAAAGATTTATTGGAAATTTTTCAGATTTGTGCCATTAGTGAACAAACTTCTGTGATGTTTGTTTAAGCTGTGACATGATGAATTTTTGCAGGTGATACAAAAACAAGAAACTTGTCGACTGAAATTTCTAAAACAGACACCATTTTGTGCTAAAATCTGTAGTATAGCTCTATCTGAAGGGTGCCAGTTGCTGGCATACCTATCATTAGGTTTTTGTTAAATGATACTTACATGTAATTAATATCGTGCCTTACACAAAAATACTTTTTAGGCAAAGAATTCTACATATTTTGTTTAGTTTATTTGGTGAAGTCATTCATAACACAATTGACAGTTGAGAAGTCTTTTATTGCATCAAATAATTTGCTGTCCCAAAAATGAATTGCAAGAGAACTTGTCTACGGAAATAAATTTTCTGCAAAATGACTAAGCTTTGAATTATTTGGCCTATTAGCCATCACAATTATATGGTGGCTGATACTAAAATTTGTGGCTGTACAAACCGCTAATAAAAGTAGGTCAACATATGATGAAAGAAAAGTGAGGCCAATTCACAACATAGAGTTACATAGATTTGAGTTATTCGGAGTTACATGAATTTGGAAGTACTCAAAGTATTCATACAAGTATTCCACCACAAACGTTGTAATAGAATAAATATTGGTAGCACTAAACTGATCAATCGGACTTCTTATTTACATAAAACTGCTCTGTTTGTTTTTCTTCAACTAATAAAAACATTCGTGTGACTGGTTTGAAGCTTTATTTAGTTGGGTCCACAGTTGCATTAACAAAATGAAACATTTTGACAGCAAGCTTTGGTCTTTCACTGAGTATTTTTGTACTGCCTGTTTCAAAACCTGCATAAGTTTTTTTAAAATACATAACAGCAAGACCAGCTTTGTGTGCATGTATCGCTGCCTTCTCCTATACACTGGCAGATTGAGTAAAATTTATGCGAGTGTTTCCTTCAGTAACGTGTTCATATATGTCAAAATTACATCATTTGGTAGGCAAGCAAGAAATAATCTAGAAACCTTGGTTTGGCTGGCTTGGCTAAAGTAGGGATCAGCATCTATTCTTCTTCCCATGATGGCACATCATGAAGGTGAAAGTTTTCTTTACTGCCAGTTTGATAAAACCAAATTCGCAACCATCTCTTCATGTAACATTCTCATCAGAAATGCTTCTACCAAGCTAAGTAGACACTCTCAGTAAGTTACCGAAAAGGTCCAGGAAATAATTTTTACCTCCACCTTTCGCGGTATTTTTATAATGATTAACGCGTTCAATGTTATGTGTTGTTGCATTTAAGATCTCTGCAGAGCATTGCATACCCTTGCCATGAAAAGTCATTCTCATTCTCATGATACCTTAAGTAAAAGTTTCAAGAACTGGCTTGATTGGAAAAGTTAAGGCCTCCTGGTGTGTGAAAAGGTTTGTTGGCTGTGGATGTTGGTGGAATTGGTATTTACAATAGAGAAATTTTAGCCATATAATCAATAACAGGAGATTCTCAATCATTGTTATCACTTTGAACTAGACAAAAACATGGCATGCTTTCTTATGACCCTGTATAAGACCAGCATACTGCTCCTGACAAAAGATTTTGAGCTTGGTGTCTGTGGCTCTGAATGTAGCTGCCAGAACAGGTCTATGAACCAAGCATCTGTTTAGACAACCTTCTTTTTTTTGTGGATAGTTTCCATACACAGTGCTTATAAAATTACTTGATTGACACCAAATAAGCAGTTTATTCTCGGGTGTAAAATTTTCACCAGAACTAGTGAAATTGATTTTTCTTGTTTCATCTGTTATTCTCAACATTTTGTTTTTTTTTTCATTCACTTAAATGTTGTGAAGTATTGGCCCATGCAGTTCAGATCAAGCATCTGGCACTGACGCAGCAGTATAAAAAATATACTCATTCATCCTTGCATAGGGTCAAATAAATATGCTATAAAAGGTCTCAAGAGCCTTAAGAGAATGAAGCATAATTTCACTTTTTGCTCATATTTATGTTCTCTCTCAAGTTAACAAATTCTGTTCAACTTCGCTATTCTAAATTTACTGATGGTCGTGGAAGGTATGTCAAACATTTTTTAAAATATTACTGTGGCATTTCCCAATAAGAATTGGATAGGAAGTGTGCACCAGTTTTGTTCACACACTGTTGGTGAACAATTTTCACACTTCAGTTTATACTTGTATGCAAGTTTTGCCATAAGAAAGCACATCAGAGAAGTTTGGCAACTCAAATGACTCAATTGGCAAAAAAACTTTCCACACTTTTTTTCTGGTACTGTGGTGGACTTTGGCAGCTCTTTTTCTGTTAATTAAAGCTATTATTGCCCACATTCTCCTAGTTTGTAACCAAACCTATAGTACTGTGAGAGATTACCGCAGTGAAATAAAAACTGAATACTGTTATAACCGAAAGAATAAAATGACAACTCTGAATGTATAATTTCTGTTCAGATTTGTTTGGAAGTGGTAAATTCTTAGGCTAACATCACAAACTGGACTTGGATTTATATATCAGATTAGTCGAGATGAGTATGTCCATTTCAGGATTGAGACCTTATTCAAAAATTTCTGTATTATGCAGATCCACCCTCTTATTTTGTGATTCAATGGCTATGTAAGCAGAATCTACATAAAAATCAAAAAAATCTTTCATCAAAATTACCGAAATTATTATAATTATCTGGTGTAGTCTAGAATAGTCAAATGACATAATCTTTTGAATTTTATTTTTTTTTGTTTCTTTTCAAACTTGAAAAATAAGTAATTTTACTACTATTGTTTTTTTTATTTTAGATTCTGATCAAAATTCTGGTTTGGTTAGCAATTGACCGTCAACTTCTAAACAATATCATATTTGAGTACTTAATGGTTAAATTGACAAAAAAGTGAAAAGCGCAATATCACTAAGTTTTCCTCAATAAATAATGGGTCAATGATCAGGGTTGATATATCTACAATGTAATCATCAGCCATTTGATATGATATAACAGTGTGTCACGTGTCCAACGTTAGTTGTGTAGCGCATAGTATTTACACTCAAAATGGGGAAGAAAAAAATTGAAATGGTTTCGAAAATACAAAAGTCTCATAGCTAAAATTTTGTTTTTACAATGGTGTTTTCCCAACATTATCACATTGATATACACAATAAATATCTTCCCCGATAACGGATGTTTTCGTCTATCATCAACTACACAGAAAAAATTGTCAAGCTATCCCAAAAGAAACTTTTAAATGTCATTTATTTTGAATTGTTGCTTATTGGACGACTGAGTCCTATGACAGCCCACCGATATCAGCTTAGTTATTTATTTGCATACTGGTTGCATCAAGGTTTATAATTGTTAGGTGAAAAATTAGCAAAAACTGAATTTCACCCGTTGAGGCAAGACAACAACATTCACTGAGCTCATTGCAGAGGAAAGCCTACTTAAATGAAAGTTCGAAGAGAACACACTAAAAGTTTTCTGTTTTGCTGATTTGTGCAAAGATTTTTTAGTCGTAACTAGGATAGCAGACCAACGAAACACAAAAGAGACAAACTCAAAATTCTTACCATTTTTAAAAATGGAATGTTTGAGCAGCAACAGAAATGATGTAGAGAGAGATTAGGGGTGGAAGTTTTACAATTGGGTTTGAAGATTGATCGTGCCAGCTCCATTGCATACACCCTTAGTTGCTGAGAAAACCGTCATTTCATTGGTGGAGAAGTCAGCCTCTTTTTGATTTAACACAGTTTAATCTGAAGCAAGTTTTTCCGACACTCGATTCACCAATGGTGTAAAAGGTTTCTTTTGCTTCAATTTCTGGTCTGTTTATTTTCACCTTTTGATATTGCTTATACTTGTGATCAAAATGCATCGTTACCGAGATTTGATAAAACAAGTTTTTTAAAAGATCGAAATCATATGCATCAAAATTGATGAAAAAAAACATAGTGCGTCATAACAGTAACAATAACAAAGAACATTACTGGTAATGCGTACAACATTTACCATATTTAATAGGGTAAACATGTAAGGGATTATGAGGTACCACATTTGTTCGCAATTACCCCTGCTTTGTTCAGCAGTATTTGATTTATTTATGTTGTTTCATCGTTGACTTACATTATTTCTAAGTGAAAGTGTTTTTGCATAGCTTATGCTACTATTAATCTTCTTGCAGTTATTAGTTGGTTAACTAATCTATCTACAATATTGGAAAATAGTTGACATAATTGGAAAATCATTTGATTACAGACACGGAATAATACACCAATAGTGTAACAATGATAAATGCAATATGTCCATAGAGGAACTTGATCCTTAATTTGTATTAAGTCGATAAACAATTACTTTTTAGTTCTGTTATTTGAAGTTATTATCTGCCCCGCTCAGCATGCTATGATAAAGAACTGGCTCAAAGGTTTTAAAAAAGCTTTTTCGAACTCGACAGCGCTTATGTAAATATAGTGAAAACAAAACATGACTGCGATGTTTTGTTACAGTTGCGTTGCAGTTGAAACACTGTGAACAGTGCGCATTTTGCTGATTTAATCACATGAATTGGATGCGGTATTTCTAAGGAAACTTAAAAAATATCGACAAATATGTTGCATGGTCACCAGGCATGCATTGTTGATATGGAAAATCAAAATACAAGTACTTGAACATCCACCAGGTCATTTGAACCAGCTTTTTACTCAGGCACAACTGGAGAAAAGTGGTTTAAAGTAATGGTGATGATTTCCTTTGGTAGAGACACAAGCCTTACAAGAATGTCGAAATGAACATTGCCGGGAATGATTGCAGACATAGCTGGAATGAATTTAGATATGTCCTGGAAAGAGTGTCGACAGAACTCGAATGAATGTGCGCTATTTTATACAACAAAAAATTGACATCATTGCCAGAAGTATCTATATTAACCCCCGGTGACCTAAATAGTACTGTTTCGATAATATTTCAAGGAATAACAAAACTTACTGCTTTTTTTTCAAAGCAGAAAACTTCTGGAATTGACGCCTAAATGGTACTTCTTTTATATCACCGAGAACATGTATGGACACTTCTAGGAAGGAACGTCAGAATTTGTGTATTTATGGAATAATCGACATTCATTGAAGGCCTGTCGACGTTCATTACATGATGTGTCTACGTTCTTTCCAGGTTTTTCTGTATTCGTTTCCGTTGATTACTCGTTCCTGTCAATGTTCATTCCACTTCTCACCTAACAAAATAAAGTGTTCACCCCCTGCAATATCTAGAGCTATTGAGAAGGTACTTTTTCATCTGTTCAAGCGGAAACTTCAAGATTTTTGCAAGCTGTTGTTATGGGTGATGCTGAGTAGCGTTGAGAGCAATGTGTAGTATCAAACAATCCTTGCACTTCTGTAAATGCTGTATTTTCCATATGGTTAAAGACTCAAAAACATTTTGATGCAAAACAATATTTGCCCACCCAAACGATTAAAAAATAATGAAGAGTTTGAACTAGAGATTATCACTGGATGTTCCATGCTCTGACGGAAAACTTATAATCATGCTTCAGATGTGTGATTGGGAAATCGTAAAAAAAGACATCGCATACTGTCTATGGTTAAATAGGTCATCCTAAAGCCAACTGGCATGTTGATCTGGATTTTGCATATAATATCTCATCACGAGTCCCTGAACACAAGCTGCTCCCAGTTTCCCTAATATCACCTCCACACTTGCTCTGTTATTTGCATGAGCAATGCCAGGTAATTCTGCTAGTTCTGTATAAAACTGGCAAAAAGGTATAACAAAATGACTAAGTCGGGCAGACTAGCTTTTGAGATAAAGACTTCCTCCATAAAATACACTGCAAAAACTGAGTTCAGTAGCTGGTAATCTAGCTGTAGATTTTTCTCAAAAGTTGTTACATGAAAATTGTTTCAATCTTGTACAGACAGTAAAAAATTGGCAGAGTCAAGAACATGAAAGTATGGAAAGTCCTGAGTGATTGGGTAGAATATAATTCTTTCACTACATAGATATTCACCATTTTTGATACATAAATTTTCAGTAAATTTCGTTACTGGGTCTATTGATGGAATAGGACCAGTTTAATTCCAGACCTTACAGATTACCTAAAGTAAAAATCTGAGGTACCACGGCAATAATGGTGGTTTAGCCATTACAGTATTTAACTATAGCATTCTCCAAAGACAGAAAATAACTGTTATTTATCGTGAAAGTGTTCAGAGTTCTGGACCATGATCGACAAACACAACCATGTACCATCTCAATAACACATTAAAAATTGACCACGGCTGTGAGAACTCATCATCCCTAGCCAGACAGAATAAAAAAACTTCAAAAATCAGTTAGTAACAAAAAAAGTTAGAGCAGGCTGCCTCGAAGTCACTAAAAATCCTTACAGGTTTTGAATAAACTTGAGAAACATTTTGGCACTTACCTTGCATAATTAACATTTCAATGCAATGAAACATCTGAATTACATTTCACTAAACAATATACCAAAACTCCTTTGAAAAGATCAGACATCAGTGAAAAAAAACAACCCAGAAAGTCATGAAAAGTGGTGAACCTCAGAAACTGGGACTTGGACCCTTATGCTCCAGGTAATGAGCACCACTTATCCTATGAGCACCGATTACCCTATGACTAGTTAACCGCGCTGAATTGATTTATCCTCACATAAAACCATTTGAAAATGCTTTGATTGGATTGAAGTTGAGCAGTCAGAAAACCATCCTTCACAACTTTAAAACTAGAGAAAAATGAACAGCTATAAAATTGGACTATTTTGAAATGAAAAGTTTGTACTTGAATTATTAAGGTGTATTATGGAAAACTGCTCTAACTGTTTGCTTACCAGGTATACTTGATGAATTGTATTGGCTCATTTATTTTTACTCAGTTGTCTGTTTACTAGTTTGTCTATACAACTGTTGGAATTAAACAGCTACTTCACTCTATGTTCAGTTTTCTTTCCTGCATTATTCGTGTGAGCCTAGTGTTATATAAACTCATGAAAATACATTATTGAGGTTGTTTTGTGTTATTCATTTACAATATCACTCTCTATAACATACAAACTAGTCATATCACATTTGATATTGCTGTCATGATCAAGTTTTCATGCCAATTCTATCAGAAGAAAACATTTAAGCATTCAGGCAAAAACATAAAAAGTTTATCAAAACATGATTGTATGGAAAAGTGATAACTGTGGTTTTATCTTATGGTATAATCAAACATCAATGAAGTTATATAGAAATGAATATCTTGATGCAGAAACGAAAATTTCAAAGTACATGCACAACACATGCTTGCAGTTCAAATTATTAAAAACTAGCAAGTGATTTAGGTAGCAACTCAAATGATATGTTTTACTGGTTAGTATAAAATGAACCAATGATTAAATTATTCTGTATCATTTAAATAAAACTCACAAAAATATTTCCTCCTAAATTCACAACCAGAATCACGCAGCTCAAAATTTCTTGTTTCAGAGTATGAACTGACACAAAGGCCATTGTTGTTTGGCTCAGGACCATACCACCAAGCAGAGTTCTCCTCAAGGCCAGTTTCTTTGCCATTTATCCACCTGTAGCTCTTCATTCCGTTGTAGTACTTTGCACCGACCCAAATTTCAATGGAAGCACTCTCTATGAAAAGTATGAAGCACATATAATCGCAATGCATTATTACCTGATCAATTATTGGTATAAATATTGTTGGCAGAAACGGTTTTTTGATTGTTTCGAGTAGACTGCCTACTATTTAGTAGTTAGCTAGCATTTGATTAGGGGCTTTCTCCTTTTCACAACGAAGGTATACCATATAAAAAAATGTATAGGCCATAGAGCAGCAGCCAATGAAAGTTACAACATAGTCTGCAGATGCTTTAGAAGAGATAAATGAAGCCTGAAACTCTGGACCAGATTTTAAATATGTTACAATGGACTAATCAAGCCGCTGAAATTGAAAAACTAACTTTTTTCACTTTCTGATTACCTTTGCCGCTCTTCATTAAATTTATTTGCGTTGCTCGATTTTCGACTGCTAGTTTTAACAATCTTTTATATGAATTAAGTAGTCGATTGCACTGATTATTGCATCAAACAGCTTGCTTGTGTTTATGCTGTGTACATGTTATTGTGAGCCCTAGCACAAATGGAAACAAGCATGTTTATAGTGACATTATAACTCAGCAAGTAGGTGTGACTGGATGTCAAGCTATTAATGGCAGCTACAGTCCGATTTAAATTTTCATTCAATCGCCATCTTAAAAAGTTTCTTGTCGGCAACTCAACACACACTGCTTCGAACCACACTTTTTCTGGCAATGTTCGATAAAAGCGAGGCACAAATCCGTAAAATTGGTGACATCAGTGAGATTGTATGGACATACAAACACTCCTAGAAAAGACACACCAAGTCTCAAACACTCATCAGTACTCCCCCATCCCTTCTCATCCAATAACTTTTTTCAATACGTATTGATGTCCATGCAGCCATCACTGATTTTGTGTTTGGTCAAACAGTGTTCCCTACATTGCTGCTTTTGTAGAGTTTCTTGCCCTGTTACAGCGTTCTTTAAGGTCCGGATATGGAATGTTCTTCAAGGCCTTTACTGGAAAATCCTTCTGTTGTGCATCGATGAACTTTTCTTCAACTTTCTTCACTGCCCTACTCTTGCTGAAGTCTTTCAGTAGTCCCAGTAGGCCAGTTTGAAGCTCCAACTGAACGAGTGTGAGTTGCTACAACCATAATTCCAGAACTTGGGTCACATAGTGAGCAGTCAAAGATTGCCCACCAGGCTAGGGAAGGTAGCTGCTATTTCTCCTTTGACAAATCGTTACAAAGTTGAGAGGTCTGCAAACTCCTCTAGGTACCCTAAAGTACTGATAGCAGCATGGATCAGATTTCTCCACCATAGCCACTTCTTTGGCACAGTTCACAAGGAATCATGTGCTTTGTGAGTAATGTCAAGACTAAAATAATGCTTTCCAACAGCTAAAAGATGCTATGACCAGGGGCTTTTTCTTAGGCTACCAATACGCTATGGACACATATGTCAGCAATGAAGGTGTAGTTGCTGGATTGCCTCAGATTCAGTAGGGAAAAGGAAGATTTTTTGCCTAGTACAGAAATATGCTGAGTCCCAAAGAGTAAAACTACTGCGTGAACAGTACACAACAGCTGCCAGTGTTAATATCTTTCAAGCATTTCTGTCCTTACGTAGATATTCAACAATTATTTTCAGGACAGACCATGTCTCCCTAGTGTGGCTGCTCCGAAACAAAGACTCCACCAACCATGTTGCTTGATGGCACGAATCGCTTTTTGGGCTCAATTACACATCAAGCATAGGAGTGGCCCAGACATCAAAATGCAGATTAATTGACTTCGCCGTGACCTCGTTAGTGTGTGCAGTATCGCCATATAGAGATTATGGACCGATGAAGAAAGCGGTGCGAGATGTTCTGTCAGACTCATTCCCTCACTCATCAAAAAGCAGCAATGACTTTTTAAAAGCATCCTGACCACAATATTGGGCTTGGGTGATTTGTGATGTATGCTGCATGGTTAAGCACAGCGAGATGTGCCAGAAAGCAAAGATTTGTGGCATTAGGAAACGTCCCACCCACCAACATATATGCGCAAGCTGCCCCTGGCAAAAGTTCCTGAAGATTTGGTGAACTTCTTTTCTAACACTGAATGTGGTACTGTCTTAACTTTGTTGTTGACTGACCACTTTACCAGGCAGCAAGACACACTGGTACTTTCAGATACCACAGCCTCAGTACGCTTCATTTACAAGTTTCCACTACCTCGGAGTAATACAATAGGAGCAGATTCTCATAACATAACAGACCAACCGACGTATCAAGTTGATTGTCAGTCTTGTCATGCAGTGTGTGAAAAGGGGTTTGTTTGGAGCCTGTACAGAGCTGTCAACTGTTTTATTCATAAATATATCAGACTCATATGTAGACTTGTCAAATGGTTGTTTGATAATTGATGTTAATTGTAGTTCATACTGTTGAACATACCGGTCAGATACTTATGTTAATCCTTTAAATAGTAGTTGGTGAAAGTTATTTGATTATGCCGGAGATTTTACTTGACTCAGGTCCTTTTTGACATGTTCCCTTGGTTTTTTTGACTCGTTTGTTTTGGTAGCAAGTTAACTGTTATGTTTATATGATTAAAATGTTTAGTAACGGATGTAATATATAGTAGTGTGCATAATATTATAATAAGATTAAGTAAAGAATAAATGACTTATAGGTACAATGTATAACATTTGTAAGAGACAAAGTATGCAATTAAAATTGGGGTATATAAAGTGTATATAAAAGAGTGGTAGATGAAGCGTATAATGAGTAAGCATCATTTGAATGAAATTGATAGTTGTTTGTTGATGAATAGTTATGTCTTAAAACACTATAGTCTAATCGAAATATCCAGGTCTGTGGTAGCATTTTACTGTGCGTTAAATGATAATTGTCGGGTGTGTTTTTTTTTTTACATCCGTATAACATTCATCATTTGTTTTCTTATCTGAAACATGAAAAATAATTTTGTAAGCAAGTTGTTGCAATAAGTAGGAGATTTACAAACAATTGAAAAGAAATATTGAATTACAACAGAAAGGAAATTACATGGAAGTGAGATAAAAATGTCAACTTACTGAATGGTATTGGTCTTTCCATTTAGCCGACTACAATCTTTGTTTTGTTGGTTAAGATCTTCCAACTAGGCTGATGGGTATTCCTCATTGAAACCATTCGCATGCTATGTTCAATAATTTCATCTGCGGCAAAGGATTTCAAGTTCCCAGAGTCAGCAAAGCTTTCAGTCAGGATCTTAACTTGTTGTTTTGGGACAAAGAACAGTTTTTATACTACTTTTTTCATCACTCGCGAGACTATTTCATGGATATAAGGACAAGGCCTTTGATGCATCCTAAGCTTTATAAGAGTCACTGTTTTCAAACAGAAAGCATACACACCAGCGAAAGTGGCTGAAGGAGCAACTTTTATTGCAACTGCTAGGACTCTCAGCATTAAGGTAAAAATTAATAAATAATTATTTCATACTAGTTGAAGAACTCAACTAATGTGCTGTGGTGGTGCACTCCTAGCAGTTTGGTTTTAAGACTGCACAGTATTTTACATCGACAAAATTGGACTTTTTGTCAGAAAAACGTTGACTGGTTTATACTTATTTATCTTTAACTGTACTTGGCTACCTCACACTGGACAGTAAACCTTCTCCTACAGTCTAAAAATATTGTTCTTTCAACACTGCAACGTCTTAAAAAGCGTTGAAAAAGTGATTTATCAGAGAGGTAGCATCTATGTTGTATTAATTTATTTTTCATTTTGCTAGGATAGTTTGCAATGGAGAATGTGTGCTCCTAGAATCTAATGCGTTTACTCTCTCAAGATAACAAAGTCTTTGACAGTGATATATAGGCAAGAACTTCTCTGACAGCAACCTAGATTATATTTTTTATGATTAGTTGTATTTAAATAAAACAGATTAAAATGTGAAAAGCTTGCTCTCGAAAATGCAAGGTCTTTATTGTTGAAAAAGGCGAAGAGCTGTTTCTGAGAAAAACTAGTCTCAAATTTTTTCATTTTTAAATCCAGTTATTTACATGTATCTTGCAATACAAAAATACTTTGACTAGAGTCTAAAGGTTTGCTCTGAAAAAATTTGAAGTTGATAAATACAAAAAAATTTATTCAGAAGCAGAATAGTTTTTTATTTATTAAATATCGATACCCAACTTTCACTGGATAAAAAATCTTCTGATTATCTTAACAATCTGCTCTCAAAGCTACAAGCCTTTGAGTTGATGACTACTATTTCATCAGAGAGCCAAATTCATTTTATTCATCAATAAACATACTTGAGATAGTGATTGAGTTTCTTAAGGGGATTATTGAGTTGTAATTGAGTGTTTTTGTGTCCTTTTCACAAGTTCCAACATGTTCAAATCTAAAACAGTCTAATTTCCATTTATTCAAAGATCCCTGAAAGTCTCAAACAATATGTAAGTCAAAAAATATTTGTAATAGACTAATTGGCGAAAGTTTTGAGAGGTATTTTTTCTGTAGCAGTGAAAACGAAATTAAAAAAAAACGCTGACCATGTCTTTACTATGTTTTTATTATAGAATATCAATGAGATCTAACTTCCAGTTCTTTGAAGTTATTTTAAAATCAATAACTAAACGTGTCATTTTTCCAATAAAATGAAACTTTTGACCAATGCATAATGCACATTCCTTTAGATTATTTATAGTTTTCCAATGAAACTTAACATTAACTAAATATGATTCATAGACAAGTGAAATATACTAAAAACGCAATTGAAACTAGATATTGATTTGTGTTTGCGAGCAAAAACAGGAGTATTTTAAAGAATCAGTAATAAAGATAATGTCGAATGGGAATTGAACACCTGTACTGACTGCGGTGAATCACACACTCGACCAACTACTCCATCAACCTCTCACTGAAACAAAAAATTTTTATTCTTAATGGTTATGTTTAGCAGTAAACTTTTACTTACAAAAACTTGTTACGTGAAAAGAAGTTTCCACCACTGGGAATCGTACCTGTACACCTAAATTAACACGCAACCCTCTTAGCCATCTAGCTATAGAGACTTGATGCTGATGCACAATCTGATTAGGAACTTAATGACAACTGTTTTGCGATAGCTTTACTTTTGCAAAAATCGGCTTTTCAAGTGCCTAGATGCTTCTTTGTGCTGGGGCCACACAAGCACAGCTTCACAACTGCCAATACAACATGCACTCCTGTTACTACAGTATATTCATGCTGACTTGGCACCTCCCTTCTGACAATATTTATTTTTATGCGAAAAAGAATTCCCTACCTGGGAATCGACCTGAACCCTGTCAACAGCAGCTCCCAGTGTTGACCATTCAGTCATCTAGTAATTTTGAATGTGGTTCTTAAACAGCTCAAGATAAGAAAAATAGTGGTATGGTCTACATACAAAAAACTATTTTGGGTTCGGACATCGCTAAATACTTATTGAATATTTTCAATTTTTTTTCAGATTTGTGCAATTTGTCACCTGAATACTGTTTGTGCTAAAGTTTTGGAGGAGAAAAATTTTTCCGCTGTGAAAACAGTAAATAACAAACACTTTCGTCACACATTGAAAACCGTGTGGGCTTTGACTCTTTCACCAAAGATCGCGGACTTGACGGATGTTTATCTGAAAGATGGTTACAATGCGATTGCAAAATTTATCCAAATTGGAGTAACAGTCCTCGAGTTATGGTCATTTTTCCGTTTGGAAGACCCCTTTTGAAAATGGGATAGCTGTGTTGGCGGTATTGCGAGAAACTTGTAATCTCTACTTTTAGAAAGTTCAAGAATTGGGCTATGCTGCCTAATAAGTTACTTGTCGCTGACTAGTTCCATTCTGGTTTCGAAAAGCGTTGAAAAGTGCTGTTTCTGTTTAGATTTTCAAATTTTAAAATGTAAAAACTTGAAACGGTTTTGTGCGATCGCTTTGAAGTTCAAAATGGTACATTGATACACTATGACACATGTTTTTTGCAAATTTCAGCTAATTTGGCCTGTTGGTTCTCTAACGGGAAGCTGTTTTATGCTAAAAAGCTGTGATTTTCACCAACAATTTTTTAACGTCATGTCATGATGTCGAATCAGAAGATGAGCGAAATGCACCATCTTTCAAAATTTTGTATTTTTTCGTCAATCGGATCTGCGTTTTTTTGGTCACTTTGATGCTTTGAAAAACTATTATTCACCTGTTTTTTCACTTGAATCGCGGTGTTCTGGAATGTTCCGTGGTTTTTAAAACCAACTTACATTTTGTCCCGATGCCTAACAATTTCATCGCAAAAGAAATTGTAGCTCTATCTATAACGGTTCTTGAGAAAAAGTGGCACCAGTTCGGCAAGAATTGCGTAAAATAAGAAGAAGAAGAAGAAGAAGAAGAAGAAGAAGAAAAAAAAACCAGCAATAACAATAGTATTTTAGATTCTCTAAAATACTAACAACTACGGTTGTTCAGAATTAACTAAATTAGAAGGGCAGGTCTACAAACAATTTCAGTTTAGAGCATTAAACATTATGTTTTTTTCTTGATGACTTTACAAACCTGGAGCTATCGTACTTTGCGGTTTCCTTGTATGTAAAAACTTTCATTGACTGTATAATGTTCTAAATTAATGTTGAACTCCATTCGTGATGTATTGACTTATGAAGACCTACTATTTTTTGTATTCTGTTTGAAGAACATATTAGGAATTTTCTTAATCGGACCAGAAGTAGTTTTAATAGGTATAAATAAATATGATAGGAATGAAATATTTACATATTTACATTTATTTCCATGAAGCTTATAGACTAATTACCTGAGATAATTCCATGTTCAATATTGAAGTCGATAGCACAAAAACAGCAAAACAGTCCCCATTACTACAGATTAGAAAATGAAAAAAGCTCTGATCTATCAGCTAAATACGTGTTGTAACTATATCATCAGCTTACAGGTTTATTTTTAGTTCGCTGTTTTCTCACTCTTCATTAAATTGAAGGGGAGAAGTCATTAAGATAGTGGGTGATAATTAAAATACTTTTATTTTCATTTTTCCCAATCTCTTTGTTTCCTTTTTTTTCTTCCAGGACCTCATTTCCTCATATCCAGTTTGTTTTATCATTTCGCTTATGGAAAGGATTTCAGAGGTTTTTAAAAAAGCAGGTAGATATGTAATTCTATGTATATTACTATTAGATTGGAATGATTGGTAAATAAGAGAAAGTTAAGAAACAGAAAAATTTCGGTTACCGGTGTCATTTTTTCTGTAATCCATAAACCAAGCCATGGAGTCGTAACTGTCCAGCACCAGCAGGCGAGCCTCCATAACTTCACAAGCTACTTTAGCCTCATCCCAAGTTTCTAAAACGCTGCTTAATGCCAAGCAACCTCCTGCATAAGAGTTGTTCATCAAGCTGGAGAAACAAGTCTTTTTGCCTACAACAAAAAAAAAATTGATGTAGCAGAAACAACGAATAAAAGTTCATTTAATCTTTGAAAATGCATGTCTTAGAACTAATACTGTAATGGATTTCAATCTGGTTTTCATGAAATATTATTAATCTTGAGTTTTCCACCACTCCCCGGAAAGAAGACTGATGATATGACAGTAATAACTAGTATTCAGTTGAGCCTGGACTCAGCAGCCCACGGCTTTGACAAACTACACAGGGTGTCAGCTCGCTAAAGGGCTTTATCCATCATCACCAAGCTCTAGGGAAGCAAACCTTTAAAGTGGTTGGCAGTACATGAATGAACATAAGTTATGTGAAATATAATTTGTATGTAATCAGACTGGCAGGAATTTATTTACATATGGTGTATAGTTATGCATAAACAGGAAGTAAATGGTCCAATGCGAACACACATATAAATAGACAGCCAATGATGACGCAATAATGCGGTAAGCGCGTAAGGCACTAAGTGACTAAGGGCAGAAATCATTTATCGACTGCTCAAGAATAAACTCTTTACAGTCCTGGAACTATTCATAGCTTGCGGTTGATGGCTACTCCATCCTAAAAAAATGTAATTTCAGTCTCTTGGGCATTGGATGCTTTCATGCTATTATCTGGTTCCTCAACTGTGGGGGCAACTGTGTGCCGGCATAATTTACACATACTAAGCCAATACTGGCACAGCAGGGGTTACTACTGGCACAGTTGGGGTCCCTACTGGCACAGCAGGGGTCCCTACTGGCACAGCTGGGGTCCCTACTGGCACAGCTGGGGTCCATACCTACCTTGCAAGTTGTGCTACCAGCAGAGAAATTTAAATTACAGGAATAGTGCTGGGGTAGCAATTAAGCACATTCACAGTTGGTGCTGTTGAATTAAGTACAGATTGTTATAGGTACCATGCAAAAAAATCTCTCAGAGTACAGATTTTGAGGAATGCAGTTAATAGATTTCACAGGACTTCTTCAAATACAACACCACCACTCAAAACAGCACCAAATGCGTGTACTGTCTTAGAGAAACGTTGCTTCATTAAATTGCAGGCTTTCAATTCAAAAGCGCTCTTTAGATACTTCTCACTCTATTGCAAACAACGAAAGATAATGCCGGCTTTAACTAATTTCCAATTGTTAGTGTAACGAGGTTCTTCTTACGAGAAATATTTAAAAATAAAGCAATTAACTGTCAATTATGTGTAATAAATACATTTGTAGTGGAGCCACAAACAGTGTTAGTGGTGGGAGATTATTTTAGGAAAACTGATGCTATAGGCCACACAGTGTGTATGCATATGTATACACATTTAATCTGATACATTAGAAATGATATTAAACAGATAATGATTTTTACAAGGAATAAGATTACTAATACAAGCTGGCTCTCCAGAAAAATAAAATGATTAACAATTTTCTAGTTTATCTCAGCACAATCAATCGCCTACTGCCTGGAAATATAACATACATTTTTATTGTTTTCGGTTAGTAGCTTAATTCTGCCACAGTCTTGGATAGTAGCTTTACAGCTCAGAGTGCTTACAGAAAGCTGGCTGAGACAGTGTTGGGATTTGTTTGGTATTTTTTTATTTGTTCCGTTTGTTTTATCTATTTCAACAAAAAGATATAATAGTAGGCAAAAGGTGATAGCGGATAAAATTTTTGGCCCCACTGTGCAATGGTACTCCAACTAGTCGAGTTGACCAGTCAGGAGTTTTAGCAGTTATTTAAGCAGTCATATCTACATCAGGTTGAGCAGATGATGCCTCATAGTGCTCCTTAGGTAATTCTCCCTGGGGCCTAATAGCTTGAAACAATCTGTTCCATAATGAACCACAAATATAACTGAATCTGCAATGTCTTGCAGCAATGATTGATTTTTGCAGAACTAAGTTAAGTTGGGAAGCACAAGTTAACTCAACTAAGGTAATTGTAATGCAAGCGAGCACGAGTAGAGTAGAACGTTTTGTAAAGAAGTGTTCGTAGTTTGTACTTATATAACAAAGAAAACAGGAAAGTTGATGAGTTTCGGAAAAAAGGAAATACATGTCTCTTAACAGGCTTTATGTAAAATTCTCCTATCAATTTTTTGTTGTAGTAGAAAGTGGATTGGATTAAAATAAGCTGTTTCAGCATTTCCCCACTATTCACCACAAACATTAAGTTACAACTAAATATAACATATATCAATCAAAAGCAATTATTTTCTCGGTATAGCCTGGAGCATTTAAATGGGGCACCCACTGACGTCTTAGGTTCTTGCAGAGCTTTTCAATTTGTCAGTTCGAAGAAAAATTTTTGTTAGTTTCAACTCGTGAAATTTCATTGAGTCTTTCTTTTCCAAATGATAATTACCTATTGCTTTTTAATTAGACCGTGTTTTTGTGAGTTTTTAATAAAGTAACATTTGCATTGTTCAGGTTAAAAGTCAGTTTGCTTGAGTCAAACCAGTTATTTACAAGTTTTAATTTTTTGTTTATTTTTCCGCATGTTTGTTTAGGTCTTATTCTAAACAAGTAATGCAGTGTCATCAATATACAGATTGGGATCAATACATTTTTTCAAAATTTGGAAGGTTGCTCATTTGTGTAAATTAAATCAAACATTGGACCAGGATGGAACCCGTGGTCCACCACATGTGACTTCAAATAAATCACACGTTGTCTCACTCACCATAGGTAGCTATACAAATGTTCGTTTTAAAAACAATAACAAACTGAAGCTGGTTAATTAGAATAAAATAATCAATCATATCAAAAACTTTACTAAAATCCCAAAATACTGCTGATACAGAAGTTCCATTAATCATTGCTTTCAGTATTTCAAATGTAAACTTTATAAGAGCAGGATACCTACTTTTGTGTTTTTATAAACCCATATCGATGGTAATTAAGCACGCGGTTGTTATCCAGAACATCTACCAGTTGGTTGTTTATAACTTTTCAAAAGTCTTAATCAAAGCCGGTGCAATAGATGTAGGTTTATATTTTGCACAGCTTTGTAGACATCCTTTTTGAGCAAGTTACTCTTCAGGATTTCTTGAGTCGCTTGTTTGTTACATTTGCACGTAAAACAATTTGCACAATTACCAAATGTAGTGCTAACATCTGACTCCAAAAAGACTATTACCTCTCCAACTTACATAGTTTAAATCACTGACAATTTGAAATTGTAACTTTTTGATTTTGTGAAAGATCTAAAAAAAAATTTAATCACTTTCCAAGCCAACAACATCTGATAGGATATAAGCAATAGTAGTATAAATTGTGAACTTCTTTGTTGTAGAGAAAAATATGTTTGTCTATTGCTTAATCTGTAAACTAATCATTTGTCTGGTGAGGGCAATTCAGAAAACAGTGGCACAGAATCCGGTGTAGGATATCTGTTCAGCACTAACAGCTGTTGCTGGTATTTAATATGAAGATGAACATACTTTTCAGAACTTCTCAATTAGTACTTTGGGTAATGGTTGGTTGCAAAACCTTTACAATTGTCAGCAGTGCTTTCCAAATTTTTTCAGTGTTCAAGTTTATACTTGTGAATGAATAAATCCATTATTGTAAAATGAAACTAATTCTAAAGTTTTATGCTTAAGTGGCTTTATCTATCCTTAAATAATGTTTTACTGTTGCCAATATTTTTATGATCTATTCTTGATCTATCGCAACTTATTGTTGATTAAAGACGGTGCTCAAAAGGTGGTGTTAAAATTTTGTAGAATGTGTTTTTATACAATAACTTTCAATCTTCCCAGCTGCTTCTTGGACTCTCACCTTTATTCCTTCATTACCCTTCTGCTTTCCAATTGTTTGCAAAAAATCTTGAACTGGAATAACATTAAAAACGTTTGGCTGCATTGAAAAAGTTCATATTTTAAGTAAACTCTAGCTTGAAATGGGTAGCTTTCAGCGGTCAACAAACTAGAACCTACTGACATAAACCATGCTGCCATGGTTTCTGTAGTTCTATTTTGAAGTTTTGATTATTTCATGAAGAGCTATAAAATGAAAGTGAAAAATGTGTAATAAATTACAATTCCCCTGTTGAAGTATTTTACCATGTCGCATTTGTTTTCAGTCCATGCTTTTGTGAATATAGACGCTGATACAAATACGGGTTGGAAGCATCTGTAGCTCACTAACAGAGCGTTCACTGCCTCTCCATTTGGTAAACCTAAATTATGCACAAATTGAGGAGCTTCAAAACTAATCACGATGCCTACGGAAAACTGAGACAGAGTTGCAATACGGATCATTTTTAGCGACCGGTTGGTGGTTTTGTTACTTGTTCACTTGGCATCATCAACGGTATGTTAGCCAAAAACCTGATTGGATTGGGGAGCTGTCGTTTTTCTTCATCAAATCCTAAGACAACCCCCAACTTTAGAACGTGATTTGCATTGATCCTAAATGGTCAGTCTCCTTTTGATTTACAAAAGATCTGACTTGACGCTTATCACCAAGTGTTTTGACCCTATGGCGCATAATAGACAAGTTTTTATAAACCTCTTCGAAGAGCATTTTATTGGAAGTTATCTCCAAAGGTGACAGTGTTTGCAGGTTAAAATCTTCTAATCAGCAGTTTTTCCTCCATTGACAAGAGTTAAGCATATTGGCAGATTTTTTTTGCCAAACAAAAATGGTTGAACTAGAAATGTTTTCTAGAGTGAAAATGCACTAGTACGTTTTAACTTTGTCACAACTGCATCAATTTGGCTTAACATATCTCCGATTCTTTATTGTCAGTGACTACTCAGGTGGAATGTCTTCTTCTTGTCGGGATCTGGTTTGACTACCTAGAGTTGGTTTGGTTTGCTGCCATCTATCTTAGCAATGGCGTTTAATGCAAAATTGAACTATAGAAAAACAAAATGAGTTGACTAAGAGAAACATTTCTTGTTTAATAGATACTAAATATAGTTAACTCTCAGTGATAAAAATTGCCTTTCTATCATAAAAAATGACAACTCAATTTTTAGGGAGCAAACTAGTGGCAATTTAGGAGTACATCTTCTCCACAGAGCTAGTTACCCAAGTATAATGAATAACAAATTAATAGAACTCTCATGTTGTTGTCTCTCAGACAAAAAAGACTGTTCCGTCAATACAATGCCAAATACTTTGTATTGTTAAAAGTAAACCAGCTAGGCTCTAGGAGTACACCTCCATGGCGAAAACTATCTAAGTACAACAAAAAATAAATAATTAGAACCCGGTTGTTCTCTCTCTGACAAAAAAGACAATTTTGTTACCGCTAAAGATTTTGCAGTCTTCAGAGTAAACCGCCTAGGCTCTAGGGGTGCACCTTCTCCACAATCTCTCGGTATGGTGACCCCCAATATCACCACACTGGGTTGGTCAGCGGTCACTACAAGCCCTGCCAACTAATCTAGCAGGAACTATCATAGCTGTCATTTTCATACCGGCACAGTGTCCCCTCTGGAGAGAGGTAGAATACTCGAGGCCAGTGAAATTTCAGAGTGACCAGACCAAAAGTCATTACATTGGTGGCAGCGGTGAGATAAACGGTACCTTCCCATGTTGTCCTCTTTCATGCTACCATCTGGCCCTGCAAACGCACTGCAGGCCAGCTACCATTGAGAATTGATCTGCAGGGGTGTAGATCTGAGGAAATTATTGACATGGTATACAACCGAATTTATCAGCAGGGTCGTTGAGGCCCTCCACCCTGCAGTAGATATCCCGAAACAGTATACTAAAATTAAAGGCAGTCTGTACCAACCGTAGAGCCTGCTTCGTTTGCAGCTGTCTGGTACAGGTGCTTACCGTATTCCCTACATACTGATAGAGTTTGCTTTGCCGTGTAGTAGCGAAACCAGTACTGTACAAGAAAGCCATTGATTATTTGAGACTAAAAACCTCTAGTACATAGGCATACAAGTAACTGCACAGCGAGCATATTGCAAGACATTGACATTAGCTACTTCTAGCTCGGAGTGTTTCTCAGCTACTAGTCCTGCCTTTGGTTCCATAGATAACCAGCCAGACCGACATTATGGTCGCTGAGTTTACTCCATAGGCACCAGAACTGAGAGAGAGAGTCATGTATCCGCTACAGAAACTCAATTACCAAAAATTATTTCAGCTTGGAGTGCTGCTCAGCTGGCAACATCGACCCTGGCACTCTATCCTACACAGTGTACCTTCATCACTGTCTCAAGGCTCGTAGAGCTTGCTTCACCCTGAAGCAGTACACTAGAGCTTAGTAACGGTTGTTACAGCGACAGGCAGTGTAATCCTTTCACAGTATCCGCTATACTGGCCTCTACAGCTGCTAGAGACACTGGAACTACTAACCCCTGCCCGGCACCCAATTGCTTTGACCATTTCTTCAATTAGAGTTGAATTATTCCTCCGTCTGCAAAGAACGGCAAACCAGAGAGCGCACAGTGCCGGTAGAGCACCTGCTGGCAACCCAGGGAATACATCAGTAGACAAATTGACGGAAGCATTGCAAGCCATCATGAAACATAGCCCAAGCAATGCACCAGCTACTTTTAAAGCCCCTAAGTTTGATGGAGAGGAAGACGTCAAGTAATTAACTATCAGACTCATAGAAGTAGCAGAGATTAATGAATGGCCAGAGAATACGGCTATGTTACACTTGAGACATGCACTACATGCTAGAGGTTTGGACTGTCGGAAGCCTTCGCACCTGCAAGGTATCTTTGCTGCCCTCCGAGTACATTTTGGTCTGATGCTGATGCAAGCTACATGTATGTCCTTGCCCACCAGGCCGCTCAGACAGCATAAAACATCCGGTGCCCATTGCTTATGCAGAATTTTTTCACAGATTTTAGCAGAGAACGATGCTGGATACGTTCAGTACCACAGTTGAAAAAGTTTATCTGTTTTGTCTGTTGGGAAAGACATTGGTTGGCCATGTAGACAAAAACTTAGCTGATGCGGTCTAGGGTAGCAATGAACATCTGCGGACTAAAGTGTCATTTGAGGAGCATCTGGCTTATGTGCATGTGGTAGAATAGGAAAACCACAAAAAGGAAGAGGAGTGGAAAGGACACACCCACACCTACCACCCTGGAAACTGTTTCAGCTATCATGGACAATCTAAAAGCTTCTATTGGAAAAATTCTCTCACTGACGGCAGCTAGTGAAACTTTCACATTACGGCTGATGGACACAGCGCCCACACTGCGGTGCTTGGGCTTTGATCAACCAAGTCACATTAGAAGTACCTCTCCTCAAACCCAAGGTACAGACTCCAGATACCCTGGGACAGACTGGAATGGCCAATGCTTGCAATATTGCCACTTGCAGCTGATTGCAGGCGGACATGCCAGACATTCCCCAGACCCCTTTCTAGCCCGTTCAAAACTAATGTTGAGTGGACAACTCACCTAGAGAGTGCATACAGAATGACCAGATCTGGAGCGAGCTTACCAGGCCAGCTACTTCCTAGATGGACAATTAGCTGGTAAACCAGCTGCCCTGATGATTGATACCAATTGCACTATCAACCTGCTGTCTAGACACACTCACTGGCAACTACCACAGTCGGTGAAAAATATGCTAAAACACAGCGAGTCACGCGGTCCAGTGGCTGATAAATCGAGGATCCCATTCTATGGCACGTTGCAATTCAACTTGCAGCTAAGTCAGTTCAGGGCTAGTGTAAACTTCTTGATCAGCGGGGCTGCGGGTGATGGCCTCAACATCAAGATTCAAAGTGGCCTCAAGGCAACACCTACTTGATTCCATGTAGTGGCTTCTTGCTTCTATATATTGCATTTAGCTGTTAACTGGGTTCAGCGCCTAGATTAGCTATGCTACTGCGCACACAGACCCTCATCACTGCTCACTTTTTGTTCTCACTGTTTTGCAACAATTCATGATGAAAATAAAACAAAAAAACAATGGTCCCATTGGTCAAGCAACTAAAAAGAGAAATAGTTTTTGTAAACCAGAATATTTGTTGCCCAGTAGCTGTCTCTTGAAATTTAAGAGCCAAAATAAGCCTTATGGCAATATTTTTTATGGTTTTAATACTTTCCAAACACTCATTCAAACACAAATATTGCTTTTCAATAGCTAAAGTGTTAAGTAGTTTTACTTACTTACAAGATGATCAATATTCTATTTAAATAAAGGGATTGGGTTTAATCACATTTTGTTGAGTCATATCTTCAGTAACCTTATTTGTTTGTCTCTACATTGAGTATTTAGTTAAGACTCAAGTCAGCAGAAAAGAAACCGAATACTTTTGCTTTGAAACATGATACTTGTATGCATTGTCTTGCTTCCAGTCTTTTCCAATACACCTCTATTATTGTAAGCAAGACACAGAAAGATAACTTGTTGTACATAAATGCGGTTTATTAATCATTCCTAACTGAATATCCCGAGACAAACTGAAACTGAAATTAGCCATATACACTAAAAACTAATGCGTATTGCCAATTGGCGAGGTGAGAAAACAATGGATGCTCAAAAAGTAAACTGGCTGAGTTTTGTATTAGATTTGGCCAAGTTACAACCATGTTAAATAATCTCACTGAGTCCACCATACAACCTCAATGACTAAAATTTTATTCTTTCCCAATAAAAGTATTGCAGTTTTGCTACAAACATGAAGTTCATTTTTCGTATCTGTTTTTCAAATGCTAGTTCTCCATGACAAATCGTTATTGTACCTCTCACTGTATTGCCATAACCAGATCTATACACACGGTGATAGAACAACTTACTCATGTAGGCTTGAGTGATGCAATTGATGCTCTCTTCTCCATGAGCCGAGGGTTCATCAATAGACAAACTGCATACTTTGGTGGTATTGCAGTACCCAAACGTCTTGCAACTCTTGTCTGAGTAACATTCACTGGCACATTCTATCTTCGATCTGACCTTGACTTTTCTTTGAATCGTGATTAGTTTACCATTTGATGACAAGGAGTAGGTGCTGTCAGCCATGATTTCCTGATTTAAAATTAACGCCGTGAATTGGAGCTGAAAATAACTTCAGTAATCAACAAGTTTTCAGCCCACTGAACTTCTACTAAAACTTGCCAGCTAGCAGTTGCATAAACTTCTATAAGAAAACTGAAAGAACAATGACCAGTAATGCAAACACTCTAAAACTGCAAACTAATTTTAACAATAATCATAAACTTTTACCTGCATCATAGCAGCTGTCATACAAAAAATTACCATGCATGCAAAGTGTTTCCCCATTCTGTTCAACCTGATGAAAAAATAAAACGAAAGTTTCTTCTTCAACTCTGTAAGAACAATGTGACGTCTCATAATCAAATAGAGGACTGCTCACCTCGATTGGTATTGATTAAAGTATAACAGCATGTGGCTGGTCAGCATCACTCTTTACTGCTAATTAAATATTACCGCAATGCTCCTTGTATTATAAATAACAAGTTTTATTTTACTTTATCAGAAAAAATTGTTATGTAAAATTGTTAAAAGCTGTGTTTTAGCTCAAAAGATTTTGAAAAGCCAGGAAAAGTAAAAGTATTTTGGGATATGTAAGCACATGCATACTGCCATAAAAACCTACGGCAATGCATCACCAAACAGCAATTTAGTTGTTCAAACTAGATGACACTTTAATCATTATTTTGAAAACACTCGAGGAATTAATAATTAATCAAGTGAAACTGATCAAATATCAAAGACTGACTCAATCATTGAGTTAGTTGATCAAGAGCTATTGGTGTATATGCTCAGGTAGCAAGACAAAAGGATTTTGTTGTTGGTTTGAATTTTTTCTTTATCCAGTTTCTATCAAACTTACGTTTAATAGCCATCAAATCGCTTCAAGTGCGCTCTCAATAAATGTGAAGTAAAAATGATTAGCGCTGGATCGCTTGTTTTTTTTTTAGAAAGTATTGGTAGCAGAGCAGTTTTAAAGTTTGCTTTAGCATTGAAAAAAACTAGATATGCATTGTCTGAAGAAACTTTAGAAATGCTTCTAACAAACATATCGCTATACCTAATCAGATTACTTCCCGCATTTGACAGCTATCTCTTTTTTTGGTATAAAGTAGTTTAAACCTGGTTGCGGCAACTGACTACTCAACTGAAAGTTTTCATTTCAAGAACAACGTTTGCATCAATATGAGTGATACTCAAAAAATTGTAAAAGATTCAACATCTCCTTGAACAGTTTTTTGCGATAATGTTTGATCGATAAAACTTAGAATTTTGCTCATTTGCTAACAACCCTTAACAGGTCTATACCACAGAAATAAAAATTTAGTTCACTTTTAGCTCATCTTTGGTTGCTAACGAAAAGTGTAAGTTGCATTTATATGAAAATGGACAGAGTTTCTACTCGTATTCTTAGTTGAATGCATATTTGAATTATACCCATTTGGCAATAATTATGACTTTTAGGTTGAAATTCCAATTATAAAAGCTGATTATAGAACGGGATAGCAAAACAGATGCAAACGCGAGACAAATATGAAGTATAAATAATATGGCCTCAGAAATAACATATGTCACAACCAGAACTGAACGGAGCTTTAAGGAATGATTGGCTTTTGTAAAAAAAAGCTGATCCATAGCTTGCTCAGCTATGTTTTGCTTTGAAAGTTTATTACACGTCAGTTTATTTTTGGCTCTTCCTATTATTGAAATTTTTCATTACCAGTTATTAATTATTTTGAAGCTAGCACCAACAAAGACAGGTTTAAAAAAATTGCAAAGAGTTCTTATCATTATTGGCATAATATTTTTTAATACATTATGGTTACTTTTTGTACAATATTATTTAAAAATTTATTGCAATGTTTTGTATAGTATTATTTAATATATTATTGTAATCCTCAGCATAATAGTTTTATTGTCATGAGTTATTGTTGGTAATGGGTATGAAGAACCACGAAGCAAGAAAAACTCCGTGTTTTGTATTGTATGGGAATACAAAATATAAAACACACCTATAAAAGATAAGGATAGTCTGATGAACAATTACTCTTAAGAATAATTAATAATTATCGTGAAAACAATGTTATACAAATAATAATGATAATAACAATGGCAATGGCAGTGGCGGTGGTGGTGGTCGCGGTGGCGGTCGCGGTGGCGGTCGCGGTGGTGGCAGTCGCGGTGGCAGTGGCGGTCGCTTTGGCAGTCTCGGTTGCGGTAGCGGTCGCGGTCGCGATGGCGGTAGCGGTCGCAGTCGCGATGGCGGTTGCGGTGGCGGTTGCGGTGGCGGTTGCGGTGGCGGCCGCGGTGGCGGCCGCGGTGGCGGTTGCGGTGGCGGCCGCGGTGGCGGTCGCGGTGGCGGCCGCGGTGGCGGTCGCGGTGGCAGTTGCGGTTGCGATCGCGGTGGCGGTCGCGGTGGCGGTCACGGTGGCGGTGGCGGTGACGGTGACGGTAATAGTAATAGTAATAGTAATAATAAGAATAATAGTAATAATAATAATAGCAACAATAACAACAACAACAACAACAGCGACAGCGATAATGATAACGATAATAATAACGATAATAATAATGATATTAATAATAATGATAATGATAACGATAACGATAACGATAACGATAACGACAACGACAACGACAACGGCAACGGCAACGGCAATGGCAGCAGCAGCAACAATAACAATAATAATAATAATAGTTTGTAATTGTTGTAAGCCTACCTTCGTTGGGGCTAGCTTTAAAATAACTAATAACTGATAATGATAAATATCAATAATAAGAACGGCCAAAAATAAACTGAACTCTAATAAAAAGTTCAAAGCCAAACATAGCTGTTCAAGATATGAGCCAAAGAGTTTAATTAATGTTTACTACAATCTTTGCACTGGCGACCATTTGGTCGCTGAAGCAATCTCTTCAACTTAGGCCAACAAACCAGCACAAATGACTCCGCCCACTAAATCAATCATCCAATGAAATCCATTTAAAAGTTGCCAATATAACACTGGAGTATGCAACTCCCCATAAAAATGCACAGCATATTCCAGGCAAAATATACATATGCCTCAAATGTCGGTCTAAAACTTTGGCTAGCTTGACACGTCAATACAATGACAAAGGCTCTGCAACAAAAGTTGAAAAGAAATGCGGCGGTGTTGTTATTGCTAAAAAAAACATCAGCTTCTATTCCAAAGTCTGTAATAGCTGATGCGAAAAGTATCTTATTATGATTCTGATGGAATATGCTAAAGCTACTATACATGGAGCAATACTATTGTTGACTGCTCAGTATAATCAGTTGCAGCGAAACATAAAATATATCGCTAGTTTGGTCAGGAACTCTACGATAGATGATAAAAACGCTGTGCAGCAAAGAAGAGGATTTATAGCTTCCCTATTAGGACCCACCGTCCGTTCAGTAGTTCTCAGTATATAAAAAACAGTATAAGGAGGAGGACAAAGATGAACAACTCCAGAAGAATGATGAGTAATATGATGGCTATTTTAACTCTCAATGATTTGACTAAGAGAGAAAAACCAGCTATAATTAAAATTCTGAATTGCATCTGTTTCAATCGTTGATAGAAACAGTCAAAAAACATTTTATTAGGCAATGTTCCTCTTGAATTGGAACATTTTATTGAGTTGCAGTGGTACAAGAACAAGTTGCATGAACTGATCACCAAACGAGCAGCCGGTGATAGGCGTAAAACTTTGACTCCGACTGGGAGAAGTAATCTATTGGACGATATTATCATTCCCATTGTACCCATTTAATCATTGCTAAAATCACTAGTCGCCAACTTCTGAAATTTTACAGATGTTATTTTTTAGTGTCTGAAAACAGGAAAGATAGAATAATGTGACAAATTGGCCATGATAAACTGACAGAGGAAAGAAGAAATGTGCCACCATTGTTTTACAACCCGATGGCGAATATACCAGTGAGAGATTTGAAGACAAAACCAGTTGCTTTGTTAAAATTTGCGCATGAAACCAAAATAACTATAGATGAAATGGTTAAAAACATGCGGAGTTAATTACACGGTGTAACAAGAATTAAGAAAAACGACCTACAGATGGGTAACTGGACTCCTACTAAGAAGCCAAAGCCGCTGCTGAAATCACCCTTTGCTAGCAGTACAATTACCGATGACAAGTCTGCACCCCTATTGTTAAATGCTGCTACTCTCTCTAGTCCTGCATTGAATGTTAAAGGGGAGACAATAATCGGAAAGAGATTGCTTGACAGAAAAAGCTGAAATGTGGATGACAGTGATAATATTGATGGTGATGGTGGAAAATGTGACTGGCAATCAAAGAAATTGTTAAAATGGTTAGGCAAGTTTGAGAATAGAGTGTCATTTATGACAAAGAGCAAAGGCGATAGAGCGATTGGTGTCAGAAGTTGGGTGAAACTGAAAAATATTATTTGGATACTGGCATGCTAAAAATCGGAAAAAGCAGGCTGAACCCTAAGCTTTCCAAATGTTTGTTGCAAGACGCTCTAAATGATGTGAGCTCGATAAAATCTGGGGAAACAAACTACGGTAAATTTAATAGTCTGCTGTCCGATCAAGGAAACACTACTGTCAGGATTTTTCCACAACAAATATGTTTGCGAAAACCTATGACTATTGGGGGAGCGGGAAAATGGACGTCGACCAGTTAAATTAGCTGTATTACAATCCTGTATCGCACATATCTTTGAGAGTAGCTAGAGCTTTACTGCAAGTCCATAAAAAATGAGAAGGAGAAAAAAGAATTTGCAAATGACTGAGCAGAGAGGCCGCCATCACACTACAAAAAAGCTACCACGAAATTAAAATGCCAACCTACCATTTTCGTCAAACCGGAGAGCAACTTCGAGTCCGTTTTATGAATGTGCATTCTTAACTAAAAAAATGTTGGCAATGGCTTATGGATAATGGCTGTCGATTCTCTGTCCAGAAGAGGATGGGCTGCGCTGCACAACTTCGAAGCCAGACAAGTGGTAGCCAGAGGTTTGAGAAAGATAGTGGATAGTGAAAACTACAGGGCTTTACAATCACAGATAAAGGTGAAGAGTTTCACAATCAGCACGTCAAAAGTCTGTTGGCTGAGCACAAGATCAAGTGTTTCACGACCAGAAACAAGACGATAAATGCATTGATGGTGGGACGCTTCAACAAGACTTGGAAAGACAAGATTAACTGACATCTGACAGATACATTGATGCTTTGACTCTGATGGTCAGCTCTTATAATGACACTCTTCACATCGCCATGAGTATGAGACCAAACGACGTTAATTTTCAAAACCAAAAGAGTGTGTAGAAAATAAGTTATGAAGGAGACGAGCACCTTGTGAGACTTAGCAAGGTAAGGGCAGCTTTCTCGAGATGTTACACTGTGAATTGGACCATCAAGGTGATTATAATCATTAACATGCTGACCTACAAAGCCCTAGCATATACAATGTGAAAGATCTCGCCAGCAAAAGAATTGAGGGAATATTTTACAAAACAGAATTGCAAAAGGTGATACAGCCAACAATTTACAGAATCAGAAAGATCTTTGGAAAAAGGATGTGAAGTGGCAAGAGGCAGATACTGGTCAATGGTTGGGATACAGAAAAAATTTTGGCAAGTAAGTTGAAGAATAGTTTATAAGCAGGGATCGTTAGCCTCTACAATCATATGCCAATGAAATGTCAATGTTGTTGAACTTACCCTCAAACTTTTACAGCATCAACCTTCCAGACAAGACCAACTCCATTTTAAAGTGAGATTGTATAAATATCTGGATATCATAGGCACTAGGTGGCTCAGCTGGGCATGTTTTATTGCAACAAATGGAAAAAATGTTACGGAGGGTAAAATTTATCTGAAAATAAAGGCCCTCTCTGGTAAAAGCAACAAATGATTTATCCCAATCGGCAACGGCAGAAACGATAGGGTAGAAGAGCTGGAGGAGATTATGCAAGAAATATGTCGTGAAACGAGTTTGGATAACAGGTTTGCCATCTCCTATCAAAGTGACCAACAGCAGTTTACTGAAACGCAGCAATCCTGATATTTTGTTGAGTTTTTCAACAACACGGCCTACATCTTTGGATTCAAATCAAGTGAAAAAATTATGTACCCTTGAAGTAGGTATTTCAATGCCACACCACCCTACATAAATTACCACCTAGCGTTTCTATACGTTTTACTCTAACATGCTTTTGCTGGGAGTGATGCTGATTCGAAGAAAAAAATCCAGTTGTGAACCGAGCGTTTAAAAACCCTCACTATCGCACCCGCTATATCAAACCGGTCCAAGGGCTTGAACCAAGTGACTATGGTGAGTGAGTACCATTTGTTGATAGAAAAAACATCCTGACAGTTTACTTTAGAAAAGAAAGACAGAATGAGTATGGTTTGATACACCCCAAAGACTCCAAAGGTTTTTTTGAGAAGTATTACGAAATGCATGCTGGGAATGGAATCTGAATGTATAGCCAGCAACGAGTTATGACCGGCATGGGCGGTAAAGGACTCTGTAATATTTTCTCAATCATCCATGAATCCGCAATGCCCCTGCTGAAAAGAAGAGCAATAGGTATTGGTAAAAGAGCGCTCTTTGTCAGCAGCAATGCGGCACTTGACTTCCTCAATAGGCACAGTTTGGCATCCTCGGCAAAGAAAAGAAGAGTCAAGGAGCCTGCCGATCCTAGAGGAGATGTTCTCAGGATGGTGTGCCACAATCAGATCAAAAGGAGCATAAGATTGGCTTTTAGGAGGAGAGTTTCCGGTCAAACGATATTTTGAAGAGAGTAGTGGCTATAATGACACAGGTGGGTGACGTTTGACTTCATTTCCCGTCATTGCTTCAAACAACCATCACTCGAAAAGATGGCAAGTCTAAATAGCACGACGGATGAAAGATTGGATTGCAGTTCTCCCTACAAGATATCCTCCCCCAGATGTGTTCACGACAGAGCCTGTAAACGCTTCAATAGAGAAACCTGAATACACCATCATCAAACTCGACAGATTGGATTCTTATTGCTGGGTAGACTTGACTGTGACCTGCAGTAATGAGCATCACACCAAGCTTCACAACTTTTTTTGCAAATCGAAGCTATAGTTGTCCAAGATGACGGGACTGAAATTACCGGCGCTGATGATAATGCAGTGATGCAGATGGCAAATTCCCTCAATTTGATGTTTAAGGATGTGAAAGTTTTTGCAAATTGTCAAAACAAGTGCCAACATAAAAAAAAAATACCAGCGGAAATTGAAGGGTTTTACAACGATTCGAAGTACAAGGATTCCAATAAACAAAGCACAGTGCATAAAAAGAAAAGGGGAGGGTTCCTCAGGGATGGGAAAACCATGAAAGTTTTCTACAAATGTCACCTCAAATCTTTCCAACAGAGGGAACTTATGGTTTCCGGTTTGACGATTCAACTCGAGTTTGAAAGGGTTTCAGGAAAACTGGGTCCCGTTGCCACAAATCAGTCACCAACAAGATGAGTGAAGATCGGAGTCAACAATTTCAAATTGCATATTGGCAAAGTTAAAATAAATTCCTTGATACAGAACCCTCAACTTAGCTTATCATTGAAAGGCCACAATGCCATTTATCCGCTTGAGCAAAAGCGATGAAAGTGGAATGGGGTTCACAACGGAGTCGGTCAGATTGATATAACATTGGAAAAAAAAAAAAAACCAAAACAAGTCCATCCAGGAATGACTGATCACAATGTTTTGAGTGAATTTTCCACAAAGAAGTCAATCAGAATTCAGTACCCTATATCAAAAGCATTGAAGTTAAAGTTGATGGATGCGCGGTTGAGAAAAGATACTACCAAAATTATAGCAAACAAGCTTTTGGACAGGAATATTATCAATTCCTATACATTACCAGTTCTTTGTTCAATGGTGAAGGTAAAGACATTACACGAGAACAACATCTAGATTGGACTACGATTTACGGATTCGAAGTGACAGGTTATTTAACCAAAAAAAGATTTAACTTGATAAAAATGTCAGGACGAGTGTGGAGATTAAATTTTGCAGCCTACTTCAAAAATGGAGATGTATTGGAGATGGACACCATTCTCCAATTAGTGCTCTAAATGGCAAGAAAGAGTTGAACACCTATTCTATTGATATTATGAATTTAAAATGTTTAAACAAATCAAATTTTTTTTTTATTTAACCATTATTTAAATTTTTTTTGTTATTTGTAATCAATCAAATTAAATTAGGTTTGCATAACTGTTAATTGCAGAAAATTATTCGGTCTCAAAGATTTCTCAGGACTTCAGGACCAATAGATGTCATCCCAGCACCATAAAGTTAAGTTTTTGGAAGAGACAAATGGGTTCCACTCAGCATTTTTTGTTTTCCTATCCCTCGCTGAAATAATTGTTTCTCCCAGAACCTATCCACTCTGCTCCCATCCTTGGTGTATTTAGCTTGAAAAGTAGACTTTTTTTGAGTTATGCTTATTACAATCAAATTATTTTTCCTACTTCCCTGTTAAACATCAGGATCTGAAGGAACAACACCTGCCAAAAAAATTGGACTATTTACCAATAACGCAAAAATTTGTAAATAGTTTTGCAAATCAATGTTTCACTCTAGTTGAATAGCTCTACCAGTTCCTTCTATTAGAAAGTCAACTAGATCCCATTTATCATTACTAGTCATCCTTATTTCTCTTGCACTAGAGCAGACTGTTCTACTATACTTTACCCTCATCTTTAGTGTGTTAAGTGCTAACACTACATTTTTTACATTTTCTTTATACTATCAAACGTTTCTTTTTCAACTTTTATGTCAACAAGGAGATAAGTTCTGAAAATGTCATCATAAACTAAAGAGGATCAAAGTGAAAAAGCACTTGCGAATAAAAAATAGGATATGGTTTAAAAACCTTCAAGCAAAAAACGACTGCTTCCCAACTTGATTATACCTGCATAAAAAATGCGTGAAAAATGATCAGCAATTGATGTGGACAAAAGTGTCAAAGTTGTCAAATCTTTTAAGCAATGCTAATGAAGCGAGTTCCAAAGGACCGGAACTTTTCATTAATTAATAAGTCTCATTATGCCTATTGTTATGGATGTTGTAGGTGTTGATATTAAGATACCCGCCTTTGGAGATTACTTAGTTCTCTCTTAATGCAGTGAAAGCAATGTTGGGCAATTTCAAAAAACAGTTTGACAAACCAGAATAGTTGAAAGTCTCAATTTTTCCAAGTAAACATTACTTTGTATTGTCATTTATTCGGGCGAAGTTCAATCTTACGAAAACAAATACGTATGCTACATTATCAAATGAGTTACAACATAGCAAGAATTTTTTTGAAAACTGTTTGGCTACATTCAACGATAAAATCTAATCGATATAACGACCAGGTTTTTAACACGTAATTTTCAACATTATTCAAAACCATCATACAAACCAGAGACTTGAACCAAACAATTGACTTGATGCGCAAACCACGTGATACACCTAGATGCCCAACAAATATTACAAAAGGTTATACATAGCATAATTCATATAATTCTACAAACAGGGGTTCTATACTTTATACACATGATAGAAAACTACCAGGCTTTCCTGGCACCCACCGCATTAACACTATAATAACACACTACCAAATTAACATCGCACAGCTGGTACACAGTAAAAAAACACCTACACGAGTTCCCTGGTGCACAAAAAGAAAATTTGGCTGCCATGCCAACCCAATTTGCTTGTTTAAACTTTCGGAGATCGGCTTCTATTATGCCATTTTGGTACAGTTGCTAACCCTTTATTGCATAAGGTGAGTACCAAAACCATCGTTACCAAAACGCTTGATTTTCTCACTGTAAACATCAATGAACAGATAAAACGAGGCATATCGTTGGCGCTTTCTCCCTGCTTGTTTCCTCTGGTCTCCGTTTTTCAAGGTTTGTCATAATCTTTATTTTGCCTCCTACCGTATTTGCCTTATCCTGAGGTTGCCTCTTTCCATAGTTGCTTCCTAATGTAGTTGGCTTCCCCTGTGTATGCCTCCTCCAATGATACGCTGTGTTTTAGTGGCATTGTAGTGGATTTTTATGACTAATTTATCTGCGCAAAGGTCACCCTGACAACCGTAAAGTGTCCGGCATGCTTTCTTTGAAGTCTGGCTCTGCCAAAAACCTTCTGGAAGGGAGGTATTCACTCTACTGACCTTGCAGCTAACCCTACCAGCTCCACAGCTATCACTACCGGCCATGCAATAGCACTACCGGCCTTGCAGCCAATATATGCTGGGTCAGGTAAGAACGAAATGATGTAGCCTGAGACACCAAACAAGTAACAGGAGATAATCAGGAGATGCCCTTGATGTAATAGTCATCTATTTTGGCAGAAACCATAAATCTCTAGCTACAACAGCCTACGAACTGTATCTTTATTGAACCATCACTTCCTGGGCTGTGAATGAACAGTTTTGTTCCGGAAGCTCCGCCTCCCCTTCTGGGTTGTTTAGTTATTTAACTATATTTTAACCAACGGGATTCCTTGGTGATTTTAATCGGTATTTTGATTGGATACTTATGTCTAGTGTGTTTGTCATTTGGTATCTCCATAATTGAGCCAATAATTATTTGTACCTCTGCCTATAAAGGCAAAGTTTCGCTTACACTCCTTGCACTTGTAACAAGATACCGTTCGCACCAAAGAACAAGATACTTTGTCACTATTTTTTTACACCAGCATCGTGAATCTATAAAGTTGTTGTTACTATGAAGCATTGAGTAGTGAGTATGAGTCGCCGGCTCTGTTTCAGTTGTGGAGTTTGTTATACGCCTCTGTTGAAGTTGATTGCTAAATAACTTTTGTGGGAGAGAGGTTGTGGGGCATTTCAGCTGACCCCAAGCATTCCACTACACTGGTGGCAGCACTGGTTATGTTCTCATGATGCATGTTTTTACTACCTTTGAACTGCAGATTGCAGCCCAAGAATCCAGTTTTGTAATCACCACACATACCAGCAACTGGTAACTGTTGAAAAGACGTTGAGCTTGCTCCACCTGAAGCAGTGATCTTGAGAAAGTAAGTTTCCCACAGCCCTGCACTAAAGTTGGGTTAACTCCATTGCAGCAACCAGAGTGTCCCAGATTCTTCTGATACCGCCCCTGAACACTCTGGTACTGGGCCAGTGTCTTTTGACACTGACTTGCCCACTCTGATACCAGCCCAGTGCTTTTTAATTCCTGCCTTCCTATCTTTCTGACTGGTACTGATTTTTCAACTCCGGCCTTTTACACAACATTATTGACCCTGTGAAAAAATTGACAGGCCTTTTACCACTGTCCAGTAATCCTGTGTAGGGGAAAAGAGATGGAAAGACAGCCCTAGAAGCTGTGGACAACACAGAGCATAATTACATTCTTTGTACACTAGAGCCGAGTTGCTCCTCTAGCAGAAAAAAATAGGGAGCCAATGAGCATTCAAAGCTGGTAGAGTACCCACCACAAACCCTTAAGCAAATGTGATGGGATGTTTAAAAGAAGTACTGCAAGTAGCCAAGCGGCCAGCAGCCAAAAAAAACTTTGCTTGTTTAAAGTACCAAACTCTGAAGGAGAAGGAAATGTGGAATACCTTATGGCCAGGTTCACGGAACTACCTGAGGCATGCAAGTGGCCTGAGCAGACAACATTCCTAAATCTTCAAGCATTCCTGAGAGGCAGCACACTTGTATGTGATAAGCCGCCACAATTGCAAGCCATATTTGATGCTCCGAGTGCAAGTTTTGGTCTGATATCATGTGGAGAACAATACAGACTGACTTGCCTCTGCAGGGTGTATAAAAAACTAGACTGCATGCGCATGCCGGCAAAGTTGAATGGCTGATGCGGGTCACTTTTGCTAATCTCTCTCGTGGTGCTGCATGTACTTAGCCTTCATACATCCAATAGGTAACTCTTATTTGCAGAGACATATCCTTGTTATATGGCCACCAGGAATGCCTGACGCAGTGAGAGCAGAGAATGATTATCTGCAGATACGGACAGACCGTGAGGAGAAGCCTACTCATGTGTGATTTGTTGATGATGAGCCGGATGAAGAAAGATAATACTCAGATGCCACACCACACACTCCGGATTTGTCAAGTACGCTGGTGAACAACATCTACAACACCCTTGACATCAATCAGCAGCTACGGAGGCACTGTGGACACGCACTAAAGGGATCATATTGTGAAAGCACAAGTACACCACTGGCCACCAACCAATCTTCAGATTAGCTACCCGAGATCCCCCACCGATTGTGCACGATATGCTCTCAAAAATTCCCCCTCTAGCAATGGCCGTTGGCTGTCAAGAAAGCATGTCAACTAACTCCAACGTGTATTGCAGTTCAATTTAATTAAAACCAAGCAAGAGAAACCAAGGCGACACAATCAGGGAAACTACTCCCATTGCAGTTCATAAAAAATCAAAACTGGAGATATACCAGAAACCTCTGACAGCTGTACGCACAATTCCACTACTTTCTCCCTGAGAAAGTTGTCCTACCATGTCTATCAATGCTTTCCCCAAGAAGTTTGAATTATTTTGGAGACCAGCCATACCTGTGGAACTATGGTCCATGGCTCGCAAAGGCCTTTCGATGGGAAAAATATGGTAGCCTTGCAGATCAGAGGCTTCCAGCGTGAGACTACACTCATTGTTAGACGCAACCAAGATGATGATACCCTGGGCAAGCCAATCCTCACAGCGCATCCATGCAGGATCAAAATTGATGAAACAGCCTTCATGGTTGATGAACATCAGCCCCATTGTGCTGACCCAAACTTGAGGTTATTGGTTAACTGGGTTCAAATAATACACACTATTGCCTTGACTGCCTGTTCAGAGATTGCTTTGAAATGTTGACTCATCAATGCCAAAAATCAACGCCCCTTCGGGTTGGTTGACCGTTATCCCAATGCGCCCCTTGAGCCACAAGCATCTGCCAACCGGATGGACAGTGCCGCCTGGCATTCCGGTGTCTAAACCCTGTCAACCAAACCAGGGAGTTGAAGGCCGGATAGACCATAGCTTGGTACTTAAACATAGCAGCAGATCAGTGCTCTGACTCCTAAAGACAGACCCCAAAGAGATATGGACAACCCAGTATATCTACATCTCCAGGATCTTTACCGCCAGGGATGGTCAATTGCAAGAACTTCCAAGAGAAACGGAGGCTAGCTCAATTACTCAAGTAATACAATTCCACCCTCAGGACAGGGGACAATGATGTAAGATGCATCAAGTGTGCAGAACATAGCATTCCCTTCTTACCCGACATCAAACCTGTGCACCTATCCCCAGCCGATTGGGCTGCTAGAAAGCAGAATAGATTGGGAAACGGATGGCTCACCTGCTGCATAAAGTCCTGATTGAGCCAGCACCAGGAGTATTGAACTCTCATGCAGTGCTTGTAAAAATGAAAGATTGGTTACGGAAATTTTGTAATAATTACCGACAACTGAATGCTATCACTCAGTTTGAGGCTCAAATGTTGGAACTCATCAGCAAAAGCGTCGATGCCCTTGCAGGGAGCATATAGTGAAGAACCTTGGACGTTGTCAGTGGGTACTGGCAAGCACTGCTGGATGAAGATGTACCTGAAAAATTGGCATTCATCATTAGGGCTAGACAGTGTAACTGGAAAATCTCACCATTTGGCTTAATTTCGGCCACATCTTCCCTCCAGCGGCTCATCGAAGAACTCCTCCATGTGCTACACTGGAAGACTTTCTACCGTACCTGGATGATATGACTGTAATTGCACCCGATTTCTCCACTCACCTGGAGAGGCTGGTAGTAGTGTTTGACCAGTTGCACATATCGAGGTTAAAGCTTGAACAATAAAAGTGAGCTGCTACATGAGCAACTACGCTCCGTGGGCCTCGTAGTCAGCAAGGACAGAATAGCTATAAATCCAGGAAAGTGAATGCGATAAAGGAGTGGAAACAGCCAAAAGAATTGAAAGACTTCCAAGCGTTTCTTGGTACCGTCAAGTACTACTGGCAGTATTTGCTCAATTTCTAAACAGTGGCTCAGCTCCTCACCAAACTGACTGGGAAGAACACCCTCTTGATGTCGGGACCAGAGCAAAATTGCACCTTACAGAAATTAAAAACCAGTTTGGTTAGGGCTCCCATCATGCATTACCCAAGGCCCAAAGTATCTTATGTGTTGGAAACTGACATCACCAAAGATGGACTAGGAGCAGTCGTGTCTCAGATTCAAGGAGGCCAAGAAAAAGTATATATCACTTTAATCAGACACTCAACCCTTTCTGTCTAATGTCACTACTTTGCTACTGGGAAAAACTCTGGTAACAGTGAAAGCAGTGTGTTAATTTGGACCATATATGTATTGGCAGAAGTTCAGTTTGTGAACTGATCATGCCTCTCTACTATATCTCTGCCAAAAAAAGGTGGTGCCAACCGATCAGGTAACCCAGTGGTTGGAAATCCCCTCGGAGTTCCAACACTCCATTGAATACTAGAAAGGCATTCTACCACTGCAACACAAATAGGCTTGGTGAAAGCTGTTCAGAAAATATTCGGCAGTACCAACACATCCAGAAAAAGGATGGTTGCTCCACAATAAATGAGGTGACAGGAGATTTAACCCCAAAAGTTACAATCCCATCAGCGTTTCTTGGTACTACAAAACTTTGTCAGTGATACCTTGAGGGCCATACACACAAAGAAAACCCTGTACCAGATCTGGCAGAATTAGCCCTCTTGCAACAAACTGGACAGCATCCAGTGACTTTGTTTTATGAAGCCATAAAAACAACTATGCCCTAACCTAGGAACAACCAAATGTACGAAGCCAAAACTTATGAATACCAGCGGGTTGTCAATCCTCAATGATAATTTGACCGGACAGTGTCCGAGAGATCAAAATGGTCATAAACAACAGTACTCTTAAAAACCGCCATGTGGCGAACCGAAGCTTTGGCAAACCAAGGTATAAACCATACCCAGCAAAAGTTGCTGCTATCCTGGAACTGTCCAGGAGTCTATGCTGATAAACGCAGATTGGGCCAAAGCTGCAAGGTTGGTCAATGTGCCAAAAGTGTCGGGGCGAAACGTAACCCTGCCAGAGAGCATGTGTATGAAGAAGTTGGTGGTTGACTTGCTGGGCCCACTGCCCTAGACACAAAGAGAAAATCATTGGGTTTTTGGCCTGACCAACCATTTCAAATGGTGGCAGGATGCACTGACACCACCAGACGCCTCCGCTGCAGTAGTAGCAACTGCTCTAGATGAGAAGATTTTTGCCTACTTTTGAATCCCTGGGCAGATCAATACTGATCAAGAGGCACAGTATGGGAGCAGCCTATTGAGAGAACGGTGTTCCTTTTGGAACATGGAAAGTACTCAAACCACTCCTTACCATCAGCGATCAAATGAGGTGATTGAGAAAAACAACCTGATTTTAGGGCACTCTCTAAGATCCTTGTGACTACGCTAACAGACCAATGAATTAAACCTGTTGTTGCCACTGCTGATCAGGTTACTTCAAGACAAATCCCACACCGTGACGGCGGGAGGCTCAACTTCCTGATGTTGTGCCAAAAGCACCGCTTGCTGGAACAGATAACCTACCACGCCTTTTCTGAAAATTTTATGGTACCTACCTATGCCCAGGCACTCAAAGATTGTCTTAAAGAAATGTGCTAAATCCTGCAAGAAGAAAAGACTCAGATCAGGACTGAAAAAGTACAAGGTGACCAAGTGTAGCTACAAAACTTGAGACGGGGCTAGGGAAAAAACTCAAATTCTAATCGATCAGAGTACAGGTGTAACTCGAAATATGTGCTTATTCTCTCTGTTGTTTGCTTTATTAGAGACAAACAGAAAATTTCTTTAATATAGAGAGGAATATAGTAAGATTTCATGACAATTCCTTAAGGTCTGGTACTCCCAGAAACCTTATAAAATATATGTGTTAACTCTACCACTCTTGCAGGAAATCCATCGGGCCTTGCAGCTATCAATACCAGCCACGAGGTAACCCTACCTGCATTGCAGCAAATTATACCGGGTTGGGGAGGAAAGAATAAATGTAGCCTGACAGACCAGACAAGTATCCAAAGGTGCAGAAGCCTGAGTCCACAATATAACTATCATTAGGCTTGCCAGAAGTCAGAATCCCAAGCTACAACAGGCAACAAAATCTATCTATGTTGCACCATCACTTCCTTGGCTGTGACTCAGTGGTATTAATCTGGCGCCGCCTCCGCCTCTCGGCGAGTTATTTATTTACCTATATTTTAATGAATTAAATTCCTTGCCAACTATAAGCGGCATGT
Organism: Cryptosula pallasiana; assembly: GCA_945261195.1. Classification (NCBI taxonomy): domain Eukaryota; kingdom Metazoa; phylum Bryozoa; class Gymnolaemata; order Cheilostomatida; family Cryptosulidae; genus Cryptosula; species Cryptosula pallasiana. Next base: position 19,999,892 of record OX183132.1, read on the forward strand.
TGATTGCTTGTTTATGTTCTGCTGATTTTTCATTTTCTTTTCCCATAATTATACCAATCACTTCCTGTACCCCTGCCTATAAAAAAATAGATTTTTTCTCAAACTCCTTGCACGTGTATCAGGACACTGCTTGAGATTGCACCAAATAGCAAAACACTTTGCCGCTATGTTTTTGCACTGGTGTTTTAAAATAATAAACTGGTTATGACTCTGAAGAACTGAGTACGTGTCTAAGTTGCGGGGTCTGTTGGAGTTGTAGAGTTTGAGATAATCCTCTGTTGAAGTTGATTGCTAAACAACCGCTGCTGGAGAGAAACTTAGTTGGTGGCATTTTGGCAAGTCTCTCAAAATCCACTACAGTATACAGCAGGCCCCATCCGCAGTGGATTCATGTTTTTGAAAGCTGTAGCTCAAGTTACCAGAGGCTAGGACCATGTGGGCAGTAATAGTTAAGTGAATGATAGTGGGAGCACCAAAAATATGCAACATTACTAGAACAAATGTACAAAGCCATTTTAGGTAAAAAACATTGAAATGACAAAAATTTCTCATGTGCATGCTCTTATCATGGAATTGACACCAGACTACAACACTCCCCACTCCCTCTTTTTGACCATCTTGTTGTCGAGTAATTACACTATCAAAAATTCAATGGAATAAAACACCCTCTCCATTTACTTTTTTAAAAATGCAAAAATCACATTCCAAAAATATTTAGAATATGTTAGAAAAACACCAGAGTTTAAAAATACACGCCAAATAGTCTCATTAAACCAAGAAAATACATAGCAATGAGCAGCACAGAAAATAGATTCGACTCTCTTGAAACTGTTGAAAGAATATTTATTCGACCATACGCAAGGATGAATGAGTTTGTTGGATATTTGGTATACACTGCATACGGAGCATTGTATCATGATCCTGGACTACATAATTTAATCCTCTACAATGTTGAAGTAAATGAAAGAACAAATCAGCTGAGAATTAGAGATGAAACCGGAGAAACCAAGTTCACATCTACTGGTAATCTTTTTAAATCTACGAAGAACCTGCTGGTCTGGTCTCAAAACAGTAGTTTTATAGGCACTGTTTGTAAAGACGGCACAGAATTGGAGACAGAAGGTGGTTTAACCAGAAAGTTAGAATACCAACCTTCTTTTGGATCCACACTCAGAGCAGAGGAAATGAAATTCAAAGTTTTTTATAAGAAACAAAATTTGGGTCTCATATATGGCAATGAGAAGGCATCCAGCGTGGTTGTCGTGTATAAATCTCTGACAGTGATTGAGAAACTGATGCTATTTATTACGGGGCTCAAGTTTTTCTACTGCAAATACAAATTTCATCGACATCCGCTGCCAACTAACCTTTTACATACAAAAGAAGCTTCAAGATTTCCAACAAAACCAGTTCTTGAAACTTTCAGTAACGGTATCATGCGAATGGCTTTTGATGGCATACATAAACAGTTCTTTGCAGAAATCTTGAATGCAGCGACTCATAACATTGAACTCGTCATTCAGTTAACATTTGATGCAACTGGTGGTGGTAGTAACATTTTTATGGATATATTTGGTGATGTACTCTTCAATTCTAACTGGCTCGGTCGAAGTAATCTGCTAGAAAACATCACAAATAGAGAAGGACACAAAATTGGCACCGTGTTACACGAAAGAAAAACAAAATTTTTTGACTTATCCACAGGAAGCGCCATAATGGAAACAAGACAATTTGATCGACCCTACTTTAACCAAGACACCAGGACCAAGATAACTAAAATTTTTGTTGCTGGTCAGCCAGACGATGTAATTTGTGACATATATCTACACATTACTGAAGCAAACATCCGCATTAATTTTCTACAAGCAGTCAGTGTAGAGAAGAAAGCATTGATCCTTTCACATGTAGCTTTTCTTGCGACTAGGTACTTTAAAACTTTCAACCAGATAACGAAACCAACAGTGCAGAAATACCCATTGAAAAACAGAACTAAAATGTAACATTTTTAGCAGTGCAACTGACCAAAGAAAGAAAGTGCTTTATTGATTACGTTTTTGAAGGAGTTACAAATCTCAATTTTTTCATGTATGAAGAGATATTCAGTTTCATTATAAAACAAGAGATCAGAAATCAAGTATATCACTTGCTGGTAAGATCGTTGTTGTTTAATATCCCATAATTTGTACTAGAGTGTGAAATAAACAAGTCTCACACTTTAAGTGTCATAGAACATCAACATCCTGGAAGACAAATCTTTCTTTGTAATATGTATCCAAACTGGGAAGCTTAAACTAAATATTACATCACATACAGTAACAGTAAAATGGTAGAGCAAAGCTGATTTTTTTTATTTCTGGATGTTCCCTGTTCCGTTGTTGAGTTATCGAGAGAGAACTAATCATCTAGTTTATTGACTGGTGTATTGTAGCGGACTTCATTGGTCACCAACTGTGACCACTACTAATCAAAGGTCGTACTGCTAGTCTGTAGACATCAGGCAAGCTTAAGAAAGCAATAAGCATCAAATGAACACTCACGTGAAATGTTTTGCCAATGGAATCAGACTGTTGCAGAGATCATGTCAATTGGAACTGTGATCCTTGTATTATGGAAATATTTTGATTTTCGCTTTTTTTTTTAAGTTGGTTCTGTAAAATGCTTTGAAGTACACCTAGGGCTACAGGGATAGCATTTTTATTTGTCTCTGATGTGTTTCATTGGGTTTCAGAAAACAATTAAAAATTGCTGTCTCTGAATAACTTAAAAAAAATTGATCGTGTTGTTCATTAACTTTGAAATCCAAAAAAGAGCTTCGATATACTCTTATACTTTCGCATTGTGAATTACGGCAGAAAAATTTTTGTCAATCAGTTCCTATATCTCAAGTTGAATTGCCATGTACTACTTCTCATGCTTACAATTGAACTTTTTTTTGATTTTTGTAGAAGCATGTTCTGGTTAACCCTTTAAAGCCTGATACCTGAAACTCGCGAGGCAAAAAATCCTGGCTACTCTAGATACCACGGGCTTTTAAGAAGTGTGGCAAGTTTGCTATAATAGAATGATAAAAACAACAAGCCACGGTACTTCAGACTATCTAAAATCCTAATGAAAGAAGAAAGAACACTAGTGTTATGCATTCTCTAAAACATTATTTGCCAGCTTTCGCAAAACATTTTCACTATAGTTTTTGTAACAAGAATTGTACCATCTCTTTTTTGTATTCTCATGAGTTGTTTCATACCTGAGCTAAATTGAAACCTTCATCTTTATCTGTGTTTGTTTATGTAAATCTTTGCTTAATCACACACAGTTGTGTATATGAAGATGAAGCCTTTTTCAAGTTTTCTTTGGAGTCTATTGTCAAAAAAAATTGAAAAATGGTAAAGAATTTCTTACTGTCTAAAGCTTAATCAAGCAGAAGCAAAGCTGTGATAGGCCTGAAGCAAGTGGTTCTAGTGGCAGCATATTTCAGCTTGTGATCTATTTACTGGACTTGCCATTCGGAAAAAGGTATTGTTTGATTTTTACCCACTCAATTCATGAGCTCACATAAGCTTTGGTGATCCTTAGCGTTTGCTGTAGTACCTTAACATTCACTGTAGTGGTAGTTTTGCTATATAAATACAAATTAGTGTAGTATTTTTGCCCCACTGTTAGCGCAGTAGTATTAATTTGCTATCCAGTTATTAAGATGATTGGTAGTTGTAATTTACAGTTATTGAGAAAAGTTGTAGATGTGTGCTCTTGTTATTGATCGAGTGATTGTTGTCCTCTCTTGGCAATAAGGAAGTAGCAGTATTGCTTTCTTTCGATTACCAGAAGCGCTTGTTGTATATTTCTATTAAGATAGTGGAGAGTTGCCTTATCTTGTTAGTCTAATAGCAGTAGTTTTTGTTGTGAAAAGTGGAAATTCTTATACAATCACTGTTTCAATTTCTCCAGCAATTTTTCGGTCACTAATGATATGCTCCCCAGTTTCTCGTTTATCACTCTGTGTACTTTTTCCTCAGCCACAATTTGCTGTTGTTTATTGCTGACACAGCATGTTGACGAAGAAAATGGAGAAAACTTATCACACCGCAGCAAGAACTCTTAATTGGTTTTGTCTGTCCCTCCCCGCCAGGTGTCACCTCTGGTTTCCACAACACATAATCATATCAGTAGTGATGAGAGTAGAGTTTGACTCAAACAAATCGCTTGTGCATAGGTTGGGACCAGTTTTGAGGAAAACATGAGGTCACCAGAGAGTGTAGTTGCAAATGAGGAACACCCCAACTCTGGTAGCTCTACCATTATGCGGTTATCTTTGATATCCAAATTCCCGAAGGATTATAATAAGTGACAAGTGTAAGCTGAAGGGTAAACCAGAAGTGACCATCTAGGTAGAGATGTGTGCACCAGGGTAAGACTGTCCATGACTGGGGAAAATCCACCACTTAAGAACTTTCTCTGTTTATTTACTTAGGGGATCAACGTGCGACCTGAGCAAAAATTGTATTACCAGAAAAAGCCAAAAAGTTACGCCCTTGTATAAATCAATGGGTGAAATCTCAAAATCCCGTAACTAGTTGGGGTTTTCTTACTAATTGAAAAATTTCTAGAGTTTCGGGTCATTCTCATATATAGATAGATCGCTGTAATTGATGAGGTTGTCCAAGTAAAATCATTTATATCCAGCTTGCTTTGTGCAGCCGACAGTTCTGTTTTGTTGGCTTTCTTGAAGTTTTGTCTTCAGGTATCTGAATCCTGGCGAGTTGCTTAGCATCAAATGGGACTGTCAGGGTAAATATGGTTTTGAATAAATGGAAGTGAAATGTATACAAAGGTCACTAAAGTTTTTGAATCTCAAAGATTTTGAACTGTTTATCATTTGGTAGGATTGTTGTTGTTATATCTAATGAAAAGTCTAGTAATCGAAAATCTCTAGAAAATGAATGAAATAAATTAATTTTTTTACGATACTGTATGGCTAACAAAGAAGTATATAATGCGACCTGATGTAATCAGCTAAACATGCAGAAAATGTTGGTGATCAGTTGATACACAACAAAGATGGGCGATTTGTCCTATCTAACACTCATTCTCTTGATCTGACGTGTCTCCAGTGGTAAAGGTTTTTCCTAGAGAGATCTGTAAGTCTGATACCATCTTTAACATCTCAGTCTGATTGTCTCTCAGATTTTGCCACTCTAAAGTAGAAGTTAATGAAGTTACAAGAACTTTGTGGAAGACAACTCTTAGATTTACTGTTATTTTAGTAACTACGGCTAAGACTGTAGGTTTAGTAGCATATTGATTGACATTATTTATAGACATTTACTGTGCATACCATTAGCTTGTGTATGTAGCTCCTTCCTTGTACTTTCAAGCTCTCCCCTAGTACTATGTAGCTCTTCCGTACTACTACATAGCTCTTCCTTAGTGCTCTGTAGCTCTTCTCTGGTACTGTCTAGCACCACTTTAGTAGTACATAACTCTGAAACAAAGCTGAAACTTGTACCACGCCTTCACTCAAGTGAGTGTATCGAAAAGTTATTATGGGACTTCCCAACAATATAGTGTATGTTGTCACTTTTTTATCCCATCAACATCAACGCGCTAATGTGCATGGGGATATGTTAGTGTCCAGACACTTGTACCAATGTATATTTACCTAACATCAAAAGTTTTGCGTATTACCTTTGTGTAGTGCGTCTAGCTTCGCCATCAAACCATTGATTTGCTCATTGTTGTTTTCTCTAAGATGAAGTAAGTCAATATCAAACTCAGCTTGTACTGCTGCCAGCTTTTGGTTAGTATCATCCAATTCTAAAAATGAAAGGTCTGAGGATTATTTTGAATGGGAAGTATTTGTAAGTCTGCTTGCTTCTACCCTAAAAGCAGTATTACCCACTCCATTCAAATTTGTCTACCTGATCTATTCACAACAAGTATACCTCC